>CM032231.1:98325000-98575000 GCA_019009955.1 Riptortus pedestris | reverse complement strand
TTTATTGAAAACTATATTCTATATCTATTACTGTAAATTATAATGAATGAGAGTAATTTTTATCCCAATCAATCAAATTTTAGTAGTCCAAAAACCTAAGACGGGGGCCGGGTCACCAGAACATATTATATTATTATATTATTTATTATATTTGCTTGTATCATCTATAATAAATTTCAACTGAAAACAATATTTGGTATTTAAGCTTCGAATAGTGTGGTTTATTATATAACAGAATATTGTTTATGTAACATGAAAACAAGTGGGGGTTTGCTGAAGGCTGAAAACTTAAAAATGCTTTGTGTCAACTACAAAACCTAAAACGAATATATGTTACACAAACTTCTACATTTGCCTTAGGGGTTTTATTATGAACGATTATGATCTTTCTCTCTACTTGGTCAACAGGTCAATTTGCAAACATTTGAGATCAATTAAAACCGTAGCCATGCACGCTATCGAGAGATGGCTTTCTAACAATAATGACCTGAGATTGATTGTTCGCTTCAATGTCGAAAACTTTTTCTTCATACTCTTTTCCACTTAGCACTATGCGAATCTCTGTTAATTCTACTACTCCAATATTCTATTGAGAGAAATGATAAAATGGAAAAGATTCAGTTTTAGAAATATAGAAATTCGTCATAACATAAAGATGTTATGATAGAAAATTTTGCCCCAGACGACAGGAATTTAAAACTGTACAAGGACATTGGTGAAATGAAAATATTTTTCTAACATACAAAAAGACTATTGATTTTAATCATCTGTCATTTCATTTTAGTTTACTCGGAGTGAGGTATATTGATAAGGGATTAATCCTTATCAATATTAACGTTGTATGTATAGATCGGAACATCAAAGGAATATAGCAGGCAAGTTATGTGGCTTCCCAGTTGGAATTAAATTATTCCTCTCACTTGAATGGCTTTTCTCTAGCTCTGGTGACTATTCATCTCTATAATGAAAATGGTTCTTTGAGGACTGGCCAGAGTCCGGATGGAAGGAGATTCCTAGTCTTGCAAACCTGTCTGTCATTCAGAAGTTCTAACTTGTAAAGTTCCGACACTGCTTATCTGCAACCGCGCAAACAAGGCTAAAATTCAAAATTTCCTTTGTGCTGCATTTCAGACCACCTGAGATTCACACGCGACGGTTTACAATAGATAAATATACATACAAGTAACAATACCTTGAATGTTCAGTGAATAAATACAAACGGTAATGAGAAATCATTCAGTCAATTTACAATACAAGTGAATAATATCTACAACTGAAAGTGGCTGAATAATAAACAAACAGGCCTACCAATCTCGTAGCGCTGCATAGATAGATATACCGAAAAGACAAAATTAATGAAATATATCTGAATATAGCATATTAATTCTATTGAAAACAATTTACTAAAGTTATTGCTGTAATTTGTAATGAATGAGAACCAGTTTTATCTCAATCACTCAAAGTTTAGGAATCCAAGAACAAAAGAAGGGGTGGGGATGGTCAAATTAAAGGTTTAATAAAAACTATATTAGGTATTTAACCTTACAATGAAGTAGCTCATGGATATAACATCATATTGTTAATCGGACATGAGTAGAAGTGGGGATTTGCCGAAGGCTCAAAACTGAGAAATGAAAGTTTCTCGGTTATTATTTAAGATAGAGAATAAATGTATATAACAATATTTATATTATATTTAATTAACAATAAGATTTGTTCTATACAATCTTTCGATCTGATGTTCAGTAACGGAGATATTTTGAATTTTCGGAAATCCCTCCTCTAAACCACCCCTCTCACTCCGATTTCAGCCGGTTTCAGAAATATATATATATATATATATATATATATATATATATATACATACATACATTAATTAAAAAATAATTAAATTTCAAAAAATCCTAGTTATGATTAAAATAATAGTATAACATCCAAGAGTTTATATGGCTCAAATTCAGATTTCGATTGTGATTTTATGAATCTTGAGTAAAAGCTTTTCTAAATCATAACATTTATTTGTCTTTCTAAGTCTTTACTCAATTATTTATTCTTACCGTCAAGGTTGATCATCAACGTAATAGGAACAATTATGATAGCTGTGTGTAGGCATCGAAAAATCTAAATAAATATCAAGATGGATGGGACCAATAAATAGTACTTTTCATTAAAACTAATTTCATATTATAGGACTTTAGTTGTTAAAACCAAAAAAAAATGTGGCCATGATACAAAATCTTCTTAAAACGATTCAATAATGATAACACACATTCTAATCAATACTCTCTTTAATAATGTTACAGATCACTCTCAGAAGATAAAAGAAATAACTGATTGTGAATGCAGTAAACAATAGATGGAAAATATATTTTATTTGGGAAATCTTTAACATATACATCTTCATGCGTTGCACAAAAATTCATTCATATTAAAACTGTTCAATAAATCTCATTTTTTAAAAAAAAGAAACATCCTCCTGTTTTTTCAACGGCCAAAAGAGTTTTATATTATTTTACAACACTTCGAGAATCCATTAAGAAGAACAAAGAAATTATGGTTCCAAATGGCTGTTTAAAAACAATGGGCCAACTGCGAAATATATAAATGAAAAATATTGATCGCTTGAATTAACAAGACAGATGTACCCTACCAATATGACCCGCCTGTCCGTTTCATTTTTTGTTTAGTAACGGCCTACTCAAATTGATTAAAGCCCATAGCAGACACACACACGCACACATTCGCTCGCGCGAAGATACCAATATATTATGTGTCTGTACGTTTTTATTAGTGTCATAAGTTCATTTATTTTTTGTTGCTCCAGAGTATGACGTTTTGAAACTGCTTCATTTTCAATATTTGAATTCTGTAAATAATAATATGTGCTTGGATGTACACAAGCAGCTGAAAGACTTTAATATGAACAAAATTGCACTTCATGAAGACATCTCAAGACATCCAAAATTCCTTATATTACAATTAGATCCATGGCAAACGAACTGAACCAACGATAGTAATGACAATAAACTACTTGCTCTTAAAAAACCTTGTTAACCAAAGCAACAGAAGCTGTAGAAAAGAAAAAGTCGAGACTTAGAATTAACGCCAACTAATATCAAGTTTGGTGACGATCAATCAAAAATTGCGACCGCTAGAACGTTAACAGACAAATATATATATGTTGATGTTTTCGACCAGGTTATATTTATCATATGGTGTTGTTACTCTTTTTGGAAATATAACAATAATTGAGATAACACACAAAAATAGCTGTTGTAACATAATAAATATAACAATAAAATAGTAACTTAGGTACAACATAAGAATAGCTTTACTATAATATAACAATAATTGTAATAATACATAACAATAACTGTTGTAACATAATATAAGTGGCAATAACATAATAGTCTTAACACAACATGAAGATAGCTTCAACAAAATATAGCAATAATTGTAATAACACATAACAATAACAGCTGTAACATAATAACTTAACAATAACACAATAACTTTCATACAACATGAAAATAGCTTTAATAAAATATAACAATAATTGTAAAAACACATAACAATAGTTCTAACATAATATAACAACTACAGTATAATAATTATAATATAATTCAACAAACAAAAGACAATATACTATAGATATACAAAAACATAAGGCTGTGACCCTGCTGTGTAAACAAAACATGGGAGGTTACTATAACCCTAGCTCTAAGTGCAATAGTCATGTGAAATAGATTTTAAGTATCTTTAGTCTTGTTAAGTAATAATAGAAAAAACACCCCCTTCTTACACTCTAGTTTAATAACAATGTGCAATATTATAAAGTAGTACTTCTAATTTTACAGCCCTGAAGAAGAGAAAATAAAGAGTCTCGAAATATCGTTATAAACTAAGATTTTTTCACCAACATTGACCAAAACTCCAAAAAGAATAATAACACAATATATATTTAGAATTTAGAATGGACCTCAATTTCGTCATCTCCTGGGTAAGATCGATGGACATTTGTAGAAATTTTTCGAAAATCGCGTCTTAAGTACGATCTTAATAGCTGATTTCCCTTGAGGCCCTAAAAATTTATGAATCGGGTGATTTCTATTATAGTGTATAGTATATATACATGAGTGTGTCCTTACACGTACCCTCGCGAAATAAATCATAGAAATGGAGAAATACTTCAAACGTAGAATAGATCTAGAGAAAAGGGAATACAGCAGTCCATGAGTGTTAGACCAGCCATCTGACTAACCCTATTAGACAAGGTAGTTCTCCCGGAGTAGCCGTGACCAATCCCTGAGTGCTTTGGGTCCTCATCAAACACCTGGTCTATTCAGGTACAGTTCTTCCCCTGCTAGGCTTGTGCCTTCTCAGTGGTTAGGCAACAGGGTCACTCACAATGAGAGGCAAGTAGCTGACAAAGGATTAACAAATATACTTACATGGTTATATATCTTATATTTCTTTTTATTTCTTCAAAGTAAGCAATCAGAGAGGGAGTTTATTTCCTACGTGTCCCGTACAATATATTATTTTTTTTTATCTTATCAAGATATATATATATATATATATATATATATATATATACACTAACGGACCCGGCAGCCGTTGTCCTGCATAATATTTCAAGCGATTGGGATATTAAATTTAATAATATTATGTTTAAAAAAAAGCTACTTTTAATAACCCAAAAACAACTTTTATTATGTGCACGTTTGCCTAAAACAAATAAATAATTAAATATCGCGAATTTTTTATTCAGGCCTCCCTTATAACCCCCACTCCCGTTAGAACCTAATAATTGTAATATAGCTTATAATCATGGAAGAATGCTAATTTGCATATAGAGTTTTGTTAAATTCGGTTCAATCGTTAGTGCCCATTAAATTGTTGGATCCCAATTTAGTTTTTCAGTGTATATCTCGTTTGTACATTGTTATACTATAAAAGTGAATATTACAAAAGTTACTCTAAATAAGAAAGTAAACAACTTCTAACCTGTGCATATTTGCCGAAAAACCAATAGGAAACGGAATATCGCTATTCTTAATTACAGGCCTCCCTTACAACCCCCACTCCTGCACCATCTACCGGGCTGATTTGTGACGCTAAACCATCCAGGGCGTCACCCGAACGCGTACAAAACAAATCATTTAAATCGGTCTAGCCGTTTAGTCAGTGACATACACACGAACATTATATTTATATATATATATATATATATATATATATATATATATACATATACATATAATAAAACATAACTCTAATTTATAAATAAGAACATTGTTATACAAGTCTTTAAATAATGAAAAGTGAAAATAGATTATATAATAAAAGTATACTATCAATTTACCCATAATGGTTGGTCCAATAACTTATTTTCTGGTACAACATTTCTGCTAATTTCCTAAGTGATTTACTGCAATTATAGAGTAAAATTCTACCCTCAACAGTCCATAGGTTTGTTAATATCGTGACTGTCTCTTTTAAAAAGTACTTTTTGTTTGAAAGCAGTGTATAGTCATTTATGTTGAGTAGTAAAATCGCTTGGGCATAATGGATTATTAGTCAATTTAAATCTGTTTAGGTACACTTTAATTCAACCATGTCCTGTTTATAATTGAGTTGAGTAAAAGTCAGTAGGTGTATCTTTAATGTTCAAATATTCTGCAATTTCGGGAATGAAGGTCATTAAATGTTGGCCTTTATTTGTTACAGTCCAATGCCATTTGTTTAATGTGTGTCTTCGGTATTTTTGAGTAACGTTCTATAGTTTCAGAAGTTTTAGAAGCTGCTTTGCTGCTTTATTTTATGATTCGCCAACTATATTGGGTATGAATTTATATAAATGTCTTCCTTTCCATTGCTATCCTTTTTAATGCAGTCAAAGCGTTTAAAATACTTTTCTTTTTGAATACTTTACTTAATTGCAGAGATCAGTGAATTCTAGTATTTTTCATAATTTACATGTTGTGTTCAAAACCATTATATTTGGATTTTTTTTTGTGTTTGTTTTGGTTATGTTTCTTTTAAATAAATATAAATACCTAATTATTTACCAATGACTGTTTAAAAGTAATGAAAGCAAACTAATTACTTAATCTATTTATCTGTAATCAGAGTCCTTTCATGGTGATACAGGGCATGAGTTGCTCTATCAAAAGGCATTTTTCATGGAACTGCCATATTCATGATACTTCACGCAAAACGTGTGTTTCAATCAGCCTTTTCCCAGGCACAAACAGCCTTTGTAATAGCCTTTTTATTGATGGCCTCTTTTTCATTGCTTTCAACAGTTGTAAAAATGATAAATCCTTTTTCAATAATATTGAAAGCTTGGGGTTACTCTCCTAATGGAAGTACCATTAAATTAATTGATATCTTAACAAAGCCCCTGTGACTTCAAGTTATATTATTTTGAAGTGAAATAATAAGGTGACTAGAAGTATGTTCGTTTCTGTGACACATGCGAGATCTAATCGTTGCACTTGATTGCAATGTTCCTGATTGGCATAGTATAATTCTAAATATTACTACCCTGATTTATCTTTTCGGCAAGTTTCAACAACTTTCAGCCGTTTGACGTAATAATTTCTGTCTGACTTTTTTTAGCAGATTTCCCTCAAGGGAAATCTGCTATTGAGGTCGTACTCATGACGCGATTTTCGAAAATTGTCTTTAAAATGTCCATCCATCCAACCCAGGAGATGACGAAAATGAGGTCCGCTCAAAATTATATATATGTATATATATTTGTCTGTTAACGCTCTAGCGGTCGCAATTTCTATTTGATCGTTACCAAACTCGGCATTTAATCGTTTAATGTAAACAGAAAGATCAAATTCGTCAATGGCTGAAATCCGACCAGTGGGAGAGGGGGTTTAGGGGGGGATTTTTGAAAATTCAAAATATCTCCGTTACATCGGATGTACATCGGATAGAAAAATTGCATAGAACCAATCTTATTGCAAATTAAAATGACTATAAATATTGTTGTATAGATTTATTCTCTATCTTGAATATTAACCGAGATAATTGCATTTTTATTAAGTGTGTGAGCGGCTATTGTCGGAAGTATCCGGAATGGTTTGGCCGATTCCGTAACTGTTCGGCACTCCAGTAACCTAACCTTTCTTGTCTTCTAACCTTTTACTTTGTGAGATCTGGTTATTTCTCTTTTGTAAAACTTCACGTGGGAATCTGCTTATTTTAAGCAGCCCCTGCGTGACGGAATTTTTTAAGCGTGGGGTTGAGTACATTGAGAGTGCTTTTTAAATCATCTCCAGAACGGAAACGTGATTTGGTTAACGAAGGTCGGAAATCCCTGGTCAACAGAGAGTTACGAAGTACACTAACTAGAGTGAATTTTGCTAATGCTTGTGTTCTTTTCATTCTCTTATTTAATTAACAAGAGATAGGAATATTATCGTGAGAGTATATATTATATTTTACATTATTAACGAGTTGTATGTATTTTTTTTTCGGTTGGCATCATAGACCTTTAAGATCCTTAGCCGCCCCCGAGCGAGACTCCAGTGATTTGAGATCAAAGTTTTTACGTAGTGGGCTATCAACTCGACGTCCAACCCCTGTTATCCAAGGAGGACCTGGAATGAGTTGCCCCTAATAGACTGACCAGCCCCATTGTACACCAAATTAATTTACCCTTTGTCAGTCTGCCTGTGGAAGGGATCTAAGAGAGTCCGACTCGCCAGTCATCCCTAGAAGCTGTAAGAAGTACAAGCTCGATAGACTCCCGCTGATTCACAGGTGCTCCTACACAAGCGCGCTCTTAAACATATGTTCTCCTACTGGGATCGAACCTTCACCTATTTTCACCATCAGCTTACTGTGAGTAGTGGTTGCTGTACGCCTTAACCTGTACAGCCACCAGTGCCCCAATTTGTATAACCGTATGTGTTCATGGAATATCCATTTTCCTTTAAACTTCAAGAATATACTTTATTAAAAATATGTATAGATTCTTATTCGTTCTTTTCTGAAATCACTTACGTGGAATTTGGCTAATATAGTGTGAGACATATATGAGTTTAAAAAAAAAAATGAAACAGAATTAAAAGTATTAGAAATTGCCAACATTTTATTAATTCTCTCTGAAGGATTCATTATAAGCGAGGTCAAATAAGCAAACTGTAAATGTCAGGTTCCAAAGATGGTATCAAAACGTGTTATCATATTAACCCGTTATGATAAAGAAAAATGGAAATATGCATATTTTCTTTATGTTTAACGATTACGGTTGAATTTATAATTCAATGTTCAACGATGCCATGTGAGTTAGAGCGTTGGCCTTACATGGTAAACATAATATCGTTGATAAAGTCTAAATCAAGTTTTAATCACTATTACACTCTTTCAAATGCTCTTTTGTAACCTAGTGTTCAAAATTATTTTGACATGAGGTGTTTACTGATACAGCAACTTCATGAAACGGTTAAATACGGAGTACGGTGCTGGTAGAGTATAAATCATATATTAGTTTCAGGTATTCTCTAACTCCGGTATATTTTTATAAAAAATAAAATAAAATAAAATAAGTTAATACCCTTTCTTTAGTTTAGGCAATTGTAGAAATGAATGTAACGAGATTGGCGAAATGGGTCATCACACAGTTAGAATTGAATGGGTTCTAGGAACTGTTGGAGTAGTTTATGTTAGCAGCATTTGGACATATATACAGATGTAAACAGATTCAATTAAATTACCGCATGATAATAAGAGGGGTTTGACTAAGGCTTAATCATGAAAACTATATTGGACCAAATCATATACAGTTATATGTGTATCTCCGAAATTGTATAAATAAAATACAACTTGTACAATTAAAATAAAACAAGCTTTGGCTGCAATCTCATATAGTAAATAAAAGAGTGGCGAGTTCGATTCCCGTCTGAGCAGAAGGAATTTATTTAGCCCCACCTTGGCTAAAAAAAGTGAGGTAACCTCTAAATAACCCATCCAAGTTATACAATAGAGAAATTTCCATAATAGTAACATTTAACACCATCGTGAGTAAATACAAACGGTAAAAACATATATATATATATATAGCTGATTTCTCTTAAGAGAAATAATTTCTCTTAAATAAATTTCTGCTAAAAATAAATAATAATAATAACATTGTGCTTTATATCTTCTTTATATATATATATATATATATATATATATATATATATATATATATATATAAAATTGTAACCTCTGTCTGTACATTGATTTTTTTCGCGAAATTTCACGATAACTTTTCGTTTCACATGTCATAGACACCATATCTGCATTTTGTTTCTTTCGTGTATGTTTGTTTGTTTGTTACCTTTTCACGCATAAACGGCTGAACCGAATTTTATGAAACTTGGTATGTATATTACTACTAACCCAACTTAGACTTTAGGCTATATTAATTTTCTCTGAGGCGAACAGGAGTGGGGGTTATAAGGGAAGCCTGAAATTAAAAATAGCGATATTTCGTTTTCTATTGGTTTTTCGGCAAATATGCACATAACAAAAGTTGTTTATTTTGTTCTTTAGAGTAACTTTTGTTATATACACTTTTGTCGTATACCGAAGTTTAAAAGCGTTATACGCTAAAAATTATAGCGGGAGTCAACAATATTATTTGCCAAAAAAGACTCAACCGAACTAAATAAAACTTGGTATGTGTATTAGCAGTGAGGCCTTCATTATAATAAGCCATACCAACATTTCTATGGACGGGCAGGAGTGGGGGTTTATAAGGGAAGCCTGAAATGAAAAATAGCGATATTTCGTTTCCTATTGGTTTATACCGCAAATATAAACATAACAAATGAATTCCCGGGCGAAGCCGGGTATCTGAGCTAGTATATATTTATATATATATATATATATATATATATATATATATATATAATTCTTCTGTACGCTTTTACGTCACTGAACTCCTCCTATACGGCTAGACCGATTTGAATGATTTTTTTATATGTGTTTGGGTGACGCCCTGTATGGTTTAGATTCAAAAATCAGCACGGCAGATGGAGGAGGAGTGGAGGTTGTAAGGGAGCCCTAAAATTAAAAATAGGGATATTTCGTTTCCTATTAGTTTTTTTTGGCAATTATGCACAGTATAAAAGTTGTTTATTTTGTTATTTAGAGTAACTTTTGTTATATTCACGTTTGTTGTATAACAAAGTATAAACGAAATATGCACTGAAAACTTTAAATGGGAGCCAACAATTTTATTAGGCTTTAACGATTGAACCGAACTTAACGAAACTCTATATGTAAATTAGCATTAATTCTTCCATGATTATTAGCTAAATTAAATTTTGTAATAGAAAATGGGTAGTGCCCTGTAAAAAGTTGTCTCCAATTGGCCTAGTAGCAAAAAGAGGACTTGAATAAATAATAAGAATAATTATACTTTTAAACTTAAAAATTGATTTCTAACAGGGGTACAGCAAGTGATGATGTTCTTTGCTAAGAGAATTGCCGAGTCAGAGATATAAGAAAAAAGCTATTCTGCATATTTATTTGGTAGCTAAGCACTAGAACATTTATAAGAATATATCCATTAAGTCTAACATCAAGAACTGATGATGTGGAATTACTCTAAAAGAATGATAATGTGTTAATTCAAGTAAAATGTAAAGGAAACTTTATGCTAACGTTTGTAATAATATTAACCATATAATTGTAATAAATAGGTGGAAATAAAATGAACAAAGATTAATGACATTTAACTTACCCACGAACCTATCTGAACTACTACACGACGGCAGCCCATACATTACAAAAATCATGAAACACCTAAAAGACACACACACATTTACAACCAGATGTAACATTAAATATTCAAACACTAGACTGCACTAATATCCACTGGAGAAAAAATAAATAACCGTACTTTTACCTACCTCCGTAAATTTTTTTAACCGTTTTTATTGATTTTTATAAGGTGGCTTTACATTTACTATTTTAGTATTATAACAAGAAAATGTGTGAGTCGCTTAAATTGCGACACACCTAAATAAATAATGACATTTGTCTATGGTTACACATGTGTAGTGTTAGGTACTTTGTTGCCATTCCTGGTACTTTTATTTGCTTGCAAGGCTGCAGAACATTTGTAAGAAATATGGCTGTATAGTGAGAGAGGAGGGACACGAGGAGAAGCGGGAATGCTAATAAATTATGGTAATCAAGCATTAATCCAAGTGAAGGGGTGTCTGGTGTAGATCCTTGTTTTGCCGCTGTCAGCACTAATTCAGAAGTTATTTTCCGGTTCAAAATGTCTGGATAAAAGGAAACATGATGCTTGGAAGTGAATGTGTAAATTGCTCTTGTTGTCCCAAATTGCGTTGTTATGTTGAGCATTGTTCACCACAATTAGATACAGCTCTTAATATTTCTTTATTAATATCGCGAAGGTAAATTACAAAATAAATTAGACGTGTGTTGGTCTTTAATGAATAATTCATAACTTTTTCAAAACAACACTGTGAACATATATACATATATGGTAATTCAAATAAAGGGTTAGAACCGCCAATATAAATGATATTATTGTCATACCTCTCGGTGGAGACCGTCGTCATTGGCTGATGGTTGAGTACCGCTGGCAAGCGCTTTCGATGCGATGGCATCATCTTCAAGCCTGTTGGTAGTGTACTGAGTTGCTTGTCCGTCAGTCAGTGGGTTTTAATGCTCTGTTCACTGTATTAGTTGTTTACGTTTAGTCCATATCTGTTTACTTACCATTAGGATCTGTCACACGAGGGATGTTGATGTTCAGGTAAGTTGTTTTCGTGTGGTGGGTTGTTTACGTTTTGAATCGAGATCTGTTTACTTACCACTAAGATCTGTCAAACGGAGGATGTAATAAAACGTTAACAACCCACCACGCATAACAATTTACCTGAACACTAACACACCCGTTGACAGATCTGAGTGGTAAGTAAACAGATCTCGATTCAAACGTAAACAACCCACCCCACGAAAACAACTTACCTGAACATCAACATCCCTTGTGTGACAGATCCTAATGGTAAGTAAACAGATCTGGACTAAACGTAAACTAATACGGTGAACAGAGCATAAAACCCACTGACTGACGGACAAGCAACTCAGTACACTATCAACAGGCTTGAAGATGATGCCATCGCATCGAAAGCGCTTGCCAGCGGTACTCAACCATCAGCCAATGACGACGGTCTCCACCGAGAGGTATGACAATAATATATACATATATACTTAAACGGGCCTCGTGTGGTTTCGAATCTCAAGATCTCTTGGATTCTTGATATTGTTTTTATTTTCATTGTTATGCATTATTTTTCTGTGTGTGCTCTACGAAAATGGTATTAATATGTGAAATATTATATTATATATAAAACACAATGTTATTATTATTATTTATTAACGTCGACTTTTTAGTAAATTTCACTTAAGGTCGTACTCATGACTCGATTTTCGAAAATTTTCTTCAAATATCCATCGATCCAACCCAGGAGATGACGAAAATGAGGTCCGTTCAAAATATGATATATATATATATATATATATATATATATATATATATATATATATATATATATATTTGTCTGTTAACGTTCTAGCGGTCGCAATTTGTGATTGATTGTCACCAAACTTGATATTAGTTGGTGTTAATTCTAAGTCTGGACTTCTTCTCTTCTACAGCTTCTGTTGCTTTGATTAACAATGTTTTAGACACGTAAGAGTACGTGTATATATATATATATATATATATATATATATATATTTATTTATTTATTTATACAATTTCGGAAATACACATATTTCACAGAGTATGATTTGGTCCAATATAGTTTTCACGATTAAGCTCTAGTCAAACACCTGTTATTGTCAAAAGGTTATCTTGCCGTAATTTAATTGAATCTGTTTACATCTGTATATATGTCCAAATGCTGCTAACATAAACTACTCCAACAGTTCCTAGAACCCATTCAATTCTAACTGTGTGAGATGACCCATTTCGCCAAACTCATTACATTTATTTCTACAATTGGCTAAATTAAACATAGGGTTATTTTGTTTTATTACAATATACCGGAGTTAGAGAATACCTGAAACTAAAATATTATTTATACTCTACCAGCACCGTACTCCGTATTTAACCGTTTCATGAAGTTGCTGTGTCAGTAAACACCTCATGTCAAAATAATTTAGAAGACTAGATTACAAAGGAGCATTTGAAAGTGCGAAATAGAGATTTAAACTTCCTTTCGACTTTATCAATGATATCATGATTCACTGCAACGTAATAATTCCTGTACCTACGAAATCAGCTTAGTTTTCTGATTCATTACCAATTACAGCACTATATATAGTAAATAGTTTTCTCTAAAATTAAAACGTTATATTGAGATATATTTCATTAATGATTTTTCTTTCCGATCTAAAATTCACGTTGGCTGACCTGTTCGTTTATAATTTAGACGTTTTCCGTTGTATTTATTCACTTATAATTGCGATGGTGTTACCAGTATGTATATTTATCTATTGTGAACCTTCACGTAAGAAATCTGCTTAGTTTACGCAGCCCCTATGTGACTGACTTGGCTGCATCGTCATATGATTTAGGTTCAAAAATTCATAACATCTTAGATCACAATTCAGCCATGCACTCGCGTTCAAAATTGCTAGTCAATACCTTTACGTCAATATTTAAAACTAAGAAATAAATAAACCCATGGGACTGCCAAAAGAGGGGGGAGGAGAAAAGAAAATGGGTTGGTCTTGGGCAATTGGCGGTAAATCGAAAGGCTATTGGTGGTAGTGGGGGCGGGTATTGTCTTCTAATTGCTCCGTTTGCTTCATTACCCTCCCAATATTGGCTCTTTCTCTTCATCCTATTTATCTCGTGGCTTCATCAGTTTTTCACAACTAGAAGACTCATTCATATCTTATTATTTAGATAATGTTATAAGTTCAGAAAAAAACTGTATATATATATATATATATAAAACTTTTAGGGGTGGTGGGGAAGAGGTTAAATCCTGGGGAATATTGCCATATTTGGGCCGGCTCTCTGAAATCCTGGGAAGGAAACTAAACAGGCAGGGCATTAGAATAGCCTACAGAAAGAGGGCGTCACTTCAGAATTTTGTCTCCAAAATCAAGGATGCTACTCCTCTAGGAGACAGATCAGGGGTGTACATGATGAAGTGTGGGATGTGTGAAGCCAGCTACGTTGGGAGGGCAGAGAGGAAGTTACGGATCAGGGCTAAGGAACACATGAGAGCAGGCTCAGAGTTTTATGCACACTGTAAGGAGCACAACCACCATGCTGGGGACCACCAGATAAAATTAATCCATAGTGACGTTAAAGGTTATCTGTTGGACATGGTGGAGGCTATTGAAATAAAACTTGAAAAAGCCATAAATAAAGGCAATGTAAATGTGCAGACTGACAGAAACGCGTCTCTCATGTCCTGAGTTGTAGCTGCCCCCTCCCTGGTGGCTTGGACGATCCCCTTGGCCTCAGTGCATCGGCAGGGATTAGCCTGGTAGCAAGTCTATAGGATCGCCCTACGCTCTGACGGTATTTTGCTTATATCATTTTAATGTTTAAATAGTAAGTATTAATTTGTTATATTTTAATTGTAATTGTGTTTTTGAATATAGGTGTTATTAATGTAAAAAAAAAAAAATTATAATGTTATATACTGTTTGTTAAAAGACCAACTATGTAAAACATTTTTAAGATATGATTTTTTGCGACTCCTTAATTATGGTGTTACATTGTTTTGTAGCTCTGAGGATGGGGATTTAGTCCCCGAAAGCGCTCAGCGTTTATAAGAAATAAACTTGTGAGGAGCCATAAAAAAGTTTTGTGATTAACCATATATATATATATATATATATATATATATATATATATATATATATATATATATATATGTCCGTTAACACTCTAGCGGTCACAGTTTTTGTCAGATGGATACCAAACTCGATATCAAACCGTTTGAGGTTAAAAAATTGTGAGGGGGTTTAGAGTGGGTAATTTCGAAAATTCTTAATATTTCCGTTATTATGCGTGGGATCGAAAACTTGTATAGAACCAATGTTATTGCAAATGTAATGTTCTATAAATACTGTTATGCAAGTCTTTTCACTATATGGATTATTAACTGAGATATTTGCATTTTTTAGTTTTTCGACTTCTGTAAACTCCCACTCCTACATACCTCATATTGACAAGGTGTTATATTATGAAGAACTTTATTTGAAGCCTAAATTCCAAATATTTTTCTCATTGAACTTTTAAGTTTTGAGATAAATGCAAATACGTGGCGCACGTTGGAAATCTGCTAAGTTAAAGCAGCCCCTGCGTGACGGACTTCATTTCTGAGGTTAGAAAAGGGTTACACTACTTTCCCGATGAACGATCCTGCCTTATGGATTGATGTAAACAAATAAAACTGGAATTTATAAGAGCTTAATAATTCTCCATAAGAGAATGGAGGAAAACAAAATCCGTCACGCAGGGGCTGCGTAAACTAAGCAGATTTCTCATGTGCAGTTATGCAATAGCGAAATCTCCATACGAGAGCTGAACAGTTACGGATACGGCCGAACTAGCTTACGGCGTAAACGAATAGAACCGACTTTAGCCGATCTCATCTCATCCGTTATCGACACCCACTTGATAAACATTCATGGTTAACATTCAAGATAAAGAATAAATATCACAACATTTATAGTAAATTTAATTTGCAATAAGATTGGTTCTATACAATTTTTCGATCCGAAGTATAGTAACGGAGATATTTCGAATTTTCGAAATTTACCCCATGAACCCCCATTCCCACTGGTCCGATTTCAGCCAATTAAGAACTTGATTTTTCTTTTTATAATGATAAAACGATTAAATACCGATTTTGGTGACGATTAAACAAAAATTGCGACCGCTAGAGTGTTAACAGATAAATATATATATACGAGTATTAACTAATATAGTTTTTAAGGGACCTCATTTTCGTCATCTCCTGGGTAGGATCGTTGGAAATTTGAAGAAATTTTTCGTAAATCGCATCATGACTACGACCTCGAAAGCTGATTTCCCTTAGGGGAAATATGCTAAAATGGACCACGTTTGTACTAAATGTTTAACTCTAACTTTTTCAATTGTCCTAAAGAGTTCAACATCGCGAGATTATTATTTAGCCGGTATGAAAAGCTGATCAAGAATTTTCTACCCGAAGGTTCAGTCTTTAAAAATTATATATGCAATTTCGTTATATTCATGAAATTACAATAATGCACGACTTGCATAGTATTATAAAAAGGCTGAATGCTAGAAACTTTTGAATTGCAAATTTTCAATTGAGAGCGTAAAGGAACGGAATTGCGCCAAATGAGTTTCTTTCTAAAGGCTCTCAATTTCATCAGGTGTGCAAATGAATTCAAAGGCCACAGTGAAATGCTCCCTCTCGTTTCCTATGCACTTAAAGTAAGACAGACAATTTATGCTCTCCCAGTACAGCAACCCCCCCCCACCCCAAGTTCACCGATATCTTTTTCCACCCCCGGGCGGTGGGGTCTTGGAAGGATAAGCCCTTTCGGGATTAAGCTGGCACCGCTCCAGCCCAGGTGGGCTCCTTCTAATTGTATCCAGAGTTATCACATTGTATCAGCTTAGCTTCAATCGATTTAGGAAGGATTAAGACCTCCCTTCCCCGCAATTTCTCACAATCCGAAGCTAGCGGCTTCACAGATGGGATACAAATCGACGTTGGTTCGTAAAATGAAGATATGTAGTATTAATGCAATTGCAGTCCCTTTGGCGGCTGCAACCTCCGCGAATTTTTGCTTGCACACTAATGTCATCTAACATTCTATTCGTAATTTCTTCCGCAAGAAAACGCCAACATAAATGGCCCGTGACGCCTGTGTTGCGTAACGCAAGGCCTTAAGGGAAATCTGCTTTTGAGGTTGTACAGATTTTGGAAACGTTTTCCCAAATATCCATCGATCCTACCAAGGAGATGTCGAAAAATCCCGACGACGTTAACGATGCAGATTTCCCATGTGCGTCACGTAAATGCATTTATCACAGAACGTTAAAGTTCAATGAGAAAAATATTTGGTATTTTGGCTTCGAATAAAGTGCTCCAAAATATAACAGCTTATTGTCAATATGGCCTGAGTAGGAGTGGGGGTTTACTGCAGGCCGAATACTAAAAATTCCAAATATCTCGTTTAATATGAAAGATAGTGAAAAAACACACATAACAACGTAACATTTGCAATAAGATCCGTTCTATACAATATTTCAATCCGCCGCATAATACCGGAGATATTAAGAATTTTCCAAATTTCCCTCCTCTAATAAACCATCACCCCTTGCGATTTCTGCCATTAACGAACTTGATCTTTATTTTTGCATGAAATGTTTAAATATCGAGTTTGGTAACGATGCAACAGGAAAATCTTCTAAAGTAATTAACACTCAAAAATATCAGAATAAAATAGTTTTCCACTCTTAACTTTGACATGATTTACTTATAAGAAATGATTGATATATATATATATATATATATATATATATATATATATATATATATATAATTTTGAACGGACCTCCTAAGTAATCCTAAGTAAGAAAGTTAACCTCCTGAACCTTTGAGGACATTTTCGAAAAACGCCTCAATAGCTAATTTCCCTCAAGGGAAATCTGCTAAAAATGGGGTCCGTTCAATAATAAATTTTTTTAATAGTTACCAACCGCGATATTTAAACTTTTTATGTCAAATTAATAATCAATAATAGCTGAAATGTGATCAGTACGAGTGAGGGGGTTAGAAGTGTGGAATTTTGAAATTTCAAAATATCTCCGTTATTATGTACCGGATCGAAATATTTTATAGGTCCAATCATATTAAACTATTGATGTTCTACAATTCTTGTTCTATACATTTTTTCTAAACCCCAGTATTAAGCGAGTTATAAGTTTTTTTTCCTACAATTTAATCCCGATTATAACATTTGACAGCAACAGAACTGTCAAATATAATTTCCTCACTATCTTGATACTCTATTAAATAAATAAACATTTTTCAAACCAACTAATAATAACGGAAATATTCGTATTTTTATTACTTTCCCCTTTAAACCCCTACTCTTTCTAATCCGTATTCAGTAACAAACCCACTTAATCTTTAGATGTACATGAACCTTTTAAATATCGAGTTTGGTAACGAAAAAACTAAAACTGCCACTTGAAAAATATATTTAAAATATTATAGACAGACATTAATTAAATATATATATATATATATATATATATATATATATATATATATATCACTGTTGGCGTTTGTACCGCATCAAGGAAAAGGAAGTTTTATTCAAACATAGTTTGGCGGACAGAATACTTTCTATGATTGTGAATTTTATATTAAAAAAAAAAAACTAAATTAACAGGAGACGGGAAATATAAAAATATTGTGGACAGTGAAGCCTTACATAATAAATAATATTATAAACAAATCCACAGCTATGACGGGTATACATCGGGAAATGTTAAAATATTGTGGAAAGTTAAGGCTTGCCAAAAAAAATACCATCATCATTGAACCTCAAATGAATTCCCGAGCGAAGCCGGGTACCTTAGCTAATATATATATATATATATATATATATATGCATGTATGTATATTTATTTTTCCATGAGTACAACTCAATAGCTGGATTCCATTAAGGGAAACCTGCTGAAATTAAGAGAGAGAACTTTACTGACACAATGACATGATTCATTCAGAAAATTTCACCTGAGCTGGTGTTCTTTCATCTGGTGTTGAATAGGATTGGCTTAGCCCCGCTGTCTAGGGGATTAGGTTGGCTCTGCTCCAGGTCAACTCTAGTGTTAATTGTATGTAGTATTAACACGTCAGCCTGGCTTGCCTTCCTTGGCTTAACTACCTCCTTGGATAAATCCTCTGTGGTCAATGTCTTCCCTTCTCTCTCCCGGGCCCATCTGTACAAACTCTCATCCCTCCTTACGTCATCATTATACTAACAAGACCGCTCTTCTCAGAATATGTAGCTTATGTAAGAAAGTAGGTTATGAGTCAGATTGATGAATGACATTTCAAATTTTAAAAAAAAAATATGTGTTTAAAATGTATTTATATATTTGAATTCTATATCATTATTTTTTTTTATTATTACAATATGCCTCGTCTACTATTGTCATTAGCGGTAGATGGATTTGTACTAACTGAACAAACAAGTTTCACTTAAAAATGCACAAAGCCTTTTTATGTCTTCTTCATCGTCTCTAAGGAGTTCTCTTAAGTTTGGAGTAAGGTTCAAAAGGTTTCTCTCTTTGGTAGATTGTATTTTTTTATTACAACTGAGGAGAAGATGTGAGATGGTAAGATGGATATTAGAACAATCGCAGGTTGGTGGGAATAAGCCTTTAATAAATAACTGTGTGTTAATTTTGTGTGCCCAATTCGTTTATATTGTATTATTTATTTATTATCGTTTTAGCAGATTTTTTTAAAGGGAAAACAACTATTGAGGTAGTACTAATGACGCGATTTTCGAAAATTTCCATCGATCCTACCTTGGAGACGACGAAAATAAGGTTCGTTCAAAATTATATATATATATATATATATATATATATATATATATATATATATATATATATATATATATATATATATATATATTTGCCTGTTAACACTTTATCGGTCGCAATTTTTGTTTGATCATTAACCAAACTCGTTATTTAAACGTTTTATGTAAAGCTAAAGATCAATTTCGTTAATGACTGAAATCCGACAAGTAGAAAATTCTTAATATCTCCGTTTTTATACATTTTTTATTTTTATTTTTCGGCCATCAGACTCCTTCTCATATCATAATAACAATAAGCTGTTATATTATGAAGCACATTATTTGAAGCCTAACTACCGAATATTGTTCACGTTGAACTGTTACATTATGAGGTAAATGCACATACTTGACGCAAGTGGGAAATCTGCTTACTTAACGCAGCCTCTGCGTGACGGACTTTATCACTTTTTCTTACTTGTTTCCAAATGTTTTCATACTCTTTATGAAAAATAAATGTTATTCACGTCCCATGAAATCTAGAAAATCGGCAAATTTTCTATTATTTTAACACTCAATTCAATATTTGAAGAAAAGTCGCTTAAAGCAATTTGGACCTTGAAATTATAAAATTTCCTTATTTCATTTATTAAAATCCATTTTATGCTACTAAAGCTAATTGGGACGGTTTGTCTTTATGTTACCACCCTTTTCTAGCTAGAATGGGACTGAGAACTTTATTTAGTGAGTTCGTCACTAAATAAATTCCTATTGTCGAGGTGGGAATCGAATTCACGACTCTTGTTCGAACCATCAGTTTAACTCACACTGTTAACCTGAACTCCCAATTAAACATTTGATGGAGCAGCAAAATATATGCGATGTGCCGACCACATATAACCAGCAATAGGGAATTTCAAAAAATGAAATCATCGCCAATATCTTTGTAAAATTTGAATCAAAATGTGTTGTAGGAGATAATTTGTAGTATTTTTTTGATGCGCAGAAAAGCTTGTATTGGAATGTGTCTGAATATCTATTAGATAAAGAAAAATCCTAATTTTTTAACCGCTCTCTAGCTCCAATTAACGGATTTGCTAGGGAATCACCCAAAATTCAATGACAACAGTCATTTGGGTTGGATAATAATTTTAATTTTATTCATCATTTCAAGTAAGAATCTTTTTTTAGTATCTATAGAATATTAAATTTTCAATAGGAAGTTATTGAACGGAGATATTTTGAAGTTTCGTTTTCTATCCTCTAAACTCCCTTCACTTAGTCCAATTTAAGCCGTTAATGAACTTAATCCTTAATTTTCAATGAAACATTTATATATACTTTTGAAACGATCAAACAGTAATTGCGACCTCTAGAGCTGTAACACACTAGTATATATATAATTTGGAACGGAACTCGTACCCTGGGTAGGATCGAGGATGGATGGGCAATTTCTCAAAAATGAGTACAATCTCAATAGCTGGTTTTCCTTGAGGGAAATCTGCTAAAACGATGGAATAACACCTTTCTTTGGCTGTAATACTCAGAATTATAAGTCTCAAGTTATGAATTGTGTTGAACCGTAATCGAACTAAAAGCGTAGTACATTCTTGAGATGCTTTTACAAGGATTCTAAAAGACGGGCCAACACTTTAATAACGAAACTTTCCTGTTGATCGTTAACCTCTTCCCATTTTAGATAATATGTCCAAATACATTGGCGTTCTTTTCATTTTATTAGGAATTCGTAATTCTGCAGTGACACTTAATGGGACATACATATGTCAATTTCATTAGTATTCCAGGTTTCCAGTGACCTATTAAAATTAGCATTCGACACGGGTATGTTTCCATATTTTGGATGGTGTTTACATTTTACGGAGAGTATACACAGTGTTTTTACGATTGCAAATAAATGAGTTTAATAAGTAAATAAAGGTTATAATGTTTTCGGAAACGTCCTGTAAACTGGCAATCTTTCCACCAAGTTCTTTCTTTAATCACAATGCCTTTCGGTACTAACGTGCGATCATCACGTCCTAACGAACAACAGGAGAGTCCAGTTAAGACCAAGTAATGAAATCAAAAGTTACATTCAAACTTTGAAAACAATTAAGTCATACATAAATAAACTAGTGTTAAAATATTCAAAATTCTAGACTTATCCATATTTATTTATAGCTGGTGGTGAGGGTGATGAATGGTTAATCACAAAACTTTCTTATCCTCACAATTTTATTTCTTATAAACGCTGAGCGCTTTCGGGACTAAATCCCCATCTTCAGAGCGTCAGAGCGTAGGGCTAACCTATAGACTTGCTACCAGGCTAAAACCTGCCGATGCACTCCATCTAAACTTATGTTTGTGGACATCATATACATCTATCGAGCAAATAGAGAAACACGTTTTTTTTTTTTAAACTTTTGCGGGTGTTGTAAGCACTTATGTGTTCTTGAATGTCGGCATTTAGACGCGTATGTGCCACAAGTGATGGTAATACCAATAGGTGATAATGCAATATTATAATTTTAATTAACCATCATATATTAAAAATTCCTTCACGCTGGGGCTGGGTGAACAGATTTCCCAAGTGAATTTTTACAATAGATAAACCTACATACTTTTTACAATCAACACCAATGTGAATTTTAAGACAAGAAATACGAATGATAAAGAGAAATCTTTCAGCAATTTTAATAGCCTCCACAACGGCAAGAGTTTGAACTGCAAATAAATTTGTCAGCCAACCTTTTGGAGCTGAATAAGTAGAAGTATTCTTGATCGGAATGGAAAGCAATTACTGAAACATATATGAATATAATATACTAATTATATTGAAAACGATCCTTAACTCGTACTGTAGTTTATAATGAACCAGAATAATTTTTGCCTGTATCACTATAATTTTAGTAATCCAAAGACAAAATATGGGGGGAGGTCATAATGTATTAGCATGTATCTCGTCTAGATACAAAAGATTTGTCGATCACAATATTTCGCATAAGGCTGAAAATGTTGTGCAATATTTCGCACAATATATTCAAATAAGGCTGTTCATTATATACTTGGCTTATTCCCAGCTGTCGATGATTAAGAAGGGAGGTGGGATTACTAAAGGCTGAAAAGAAAAAAAAATCAAATATCTCGGTTAATATTCAAGACAGAAAAAATATGAGTAAAACAATAGTGGTCGGTAATTAAATTTACAATAAGATTTGTTCTATAAAATTTTTCAATCCGCCTTATAGTATTGGATGTATTTTAAATATTCAAAATTACCCTCCCCTCGGTCTGATTTCAGCCGTTAACAAACTTGGTCTTTAGTTTTACATGAAACGATTATATATCGAGTTTGGTAGCGATATGTAGATGTAGATGAGATTGTTGTCGGGGCGATCAACTGCATGGTTATTACGCCCTTCCATAGTTGGTAACGATAAGAGTAAAATTAGGTCTTATCAAAGTTTTTTATATATATATATATATATATATATGTGTGTGTGTGTGTGTGTGTGTGTGTGTGTGTGTTTGTGTGTGGGATTGATGCATTGATGCTCATGATGAAAGCTTACAACTTCTTTAATTTGTATAAATGCTTTTTATTTAAATTTGTACGTTGTAATTATGCATATATCTTTATCGAAATTAGTTTTGCTATATTTTATGTACTGGAAGACGTGAGTAAGCTTAAAAGTTTTGTTAATTATGTACTAAATATAGTTGTCAAAGCCTACATAAACTTAATTATTTGAGGAATAAGCATAAAAGTTGTTCTAATACATTTCGAAGTAGTAATTCTCAATAATAGTTTAAACTAACTTTTAGATAAATCCAACAATTTAATAATGCTTATGGAGTAGTCTAACTATTTTAATACTTCCATCTGCAACTTTGAGAGTAGAATCATTCACAATGTTTTGAAGATTATCTTACTCCAATCTGGCAGACCTCCCTAAAACTTAGTCCGACAAACTGCTTTCAAACTTCCAGAATAATTAACGTCTAAGGAATTGAAAATTACCCCTAATTTCAACAGCCAGTCAATTAACCTGATACTAAAATTACCTTGGGAATTATCAGCTTTCTCTCAGGCCACGCCATTATAAATAGTCCATGAATAAATATTGAAGTACGAAGAATTATCTTTCCCGAAAAGAAAAAAAAAAACCCCATATTATAGATTTCGAAGTATTCTTTTTGTAAACACTTCAATTGGACTGAAGTGGGATTTGAATAATTTTGAAGGCGGGATGAATAAAAATTAATTACCACTTTGCAGAAAGTTTGACCACTGTGCAATTTTCATCTTAATTTACACATTGCAATGATACTATGCTATTATAGAGGACACATGTTAAATGCATTGAAACGTCAATAATTTTAGTTTAGTCTTTCCAGATTTAAAATTTGTTGAAGGAATAGTAAAACTAAGCTGTTTTCAGACCTATACTTATGCATAATGTTTTCCAAGGGAGATAAAAAAAAATTGTATTTAAATATGTTTCTATGCATCGGATCAAATAGTGCTACAAAACTTAGTCAATCTGTAGATCATTGAATGGTCTTTTAATATATTTCAACAAAAGCAATTATGCATATTTACCACGTATCTAATTAGAATGCATAAATATTATTTCTTATTTTTAAAAAAAAAAAAAAAAAAAAAAAAAAAAAACGCTGAAATCCGATATCGGTTATCTTGTGTTATCTACAACACTCCAGCATCATAATCATAAATCGGGCCTTTCCTGACAACACAAGATTATATTTGTTCTTTGTCTGAAATTGTACCTGCAATAGTGGGGGTAAAATATTGTATAGCCAATCTAGTTAAACTATTGATCGTCTACATTTGTTGTTCTACGTATTTTTTATCAAATCAAATATTAGCCGATTTTTATATATTTAATATTTATTCGTGCTTACTAGTTTTCAGACTTCAGGAAGCCCCTTTTCTACTCCGTTTTTTACAAATAAATAGAGAATATTTGGTTAGATTGAATCACTAAGGTGTCATATCAGCAGGTGTCATATTAACCTTCACGCGGGAAATTCGCTTAGTTTACGCAGTCCCTACCTGACAAACTTTTTCATTTTCCACAGACCCATTTTTCAGAAACATGTAAGAAATATCTATGTTTCGAGTGGGTCCACGATTTCATCATGTTTCACATTGTCACTATGACAATATTTGAAAATAAAATAAACATTTTTTTAGCATTCACTACTTCGATTTACGCCAATTATTTTATTTACCAAATGGTGCCAATGGATTGAAAGGTTAATGTAAACAAAATATTTTTAAAAACCATGATTTTACAATTTAATCAATTTCGATTAATTTGGCTCTTAGTTATAATAGTCTGACCTTTCAAAACTTTTTGTAATCTACTGATAGCTTATCGACTCTCGTTTCAAAAATGAATCATTAGAATTTTTCCTTTAAAATAAAAATCCGGAATGAGACCTCCGTATTAAATCTACAAATGCTCCTCCAACATAGCAATACTTTTTTACTATTTTTTCGCAGATTTCTCTTAAGGGAAATCAGCTATTGAGGTCGTACTCATGACGCAATTTTCGAAATTTTTCTTCAAATGTCTAGTAGATGACGAAGATGAGGTCCGTTCATAACAATATATATTAGTCTGTTACCGCTCAAGCGGTCGCAATTTTTGTTTGATCGTTACCAAACTAGATATTTAGTCGTTCTATGTAAAAAGAAAGATCATGTAGTTCATTAATGGCTGAAAGCGGACCAGAGGAAGGGTGGGGGTTTAGAGGGAGAGAATTTTGAAAATTCAAAATATCTCCGTTACTAAAAGTCGGATCGAAAAATTGTATAGACCCAATCTTATTGCAAATTAAATATACTATAAATATTGACATATACATTTATTCCCTATCTAGAATATTAACTGAGAAATTTGCAATTTCCAGTTTTCAGCCTTCAGTAAACCCCCACTTCTACTCGTGTTACGAAAAAATACTCTGTTATATAGTGAACCACATATTGGAAGCTTAAATACCAATATTGTTTTCCAGAGACTTTTATTATTCAGGATACTTGCAAATATGTTCTTGTGACCCGCCCCCCCTGTCTTAAATTCATGGACTAGTAAAATTTGATTAATTGAGATAAAATTTATTCTGATTCAGTATAGTACTATATATAGTACATAGTTTTCAAGAAAATTAATATGTTGTGCTCCGATATGTTTCAGTTATTGTTTTTCTTTCCGGTGTCGGAAAGAAAAACAATAACTGAAAACCGTCCGCAGTCCTGTTCGTTTACATTTGAGACGCTTTCCACCGGGAGTGGAAAGCTTTCTTATTACCGTTTTTATTTGATCACCTAATATTCACGGTGGTGTTGTGTTAGTAGTACGTTGGTTTATCTATTATTGCAATTCACGAGGGAAATCTGCTTAGTTTACGCAGCCCCTGCGTGACAGACTTTTTTAAAATTGATGTGATTTTCTTCTTTAGGTTGATCTCACTGAGCTAATGTAGAAACACTCAATTCTGAACTTCGCTCATTATAAATTTCAAATATGTATCAAGTTTCGGAGTTATCATTTGGTGTTTCACTGTGTATATAAGTTACTTAATAGTTATTTCCTTTATTTTCAAATAATATAAGCTTATCTGAAGAATAATAAAACCCATTTTGAATGCTGCTAAAGATGAAAGAAAGACTTTTCTAGATTAAAATTTTATTACAAGATATTACAGCGGTATAGTGATGTGTAAACGGAAAGAATGAGAGCACATATTAGTAAAGATAGGATGTGTAAACTGAGAATATATGACTAAACAGGAGATTAAGTTACAGGAAAATGTAAGTTAAAGGAAAATAAACAGAAAATATTTTCTTCCGTATACAGCTTACGTTGAAGAAAATTTTGTCAAGAAATAAATTGTAAATTAAATAGAAGACTGAAATAATAACTTCAGTTTTACTTGTATGTCGAGTATTAATTTCCCATATTTGTTTTTGAGATTGAACCCGTTTATCACAGTTTTTATGCTTTGCTGAAATTGAAATATCTCGTAAAGCACTTATAATTTATCCTATTCCTTGAAAGGAATTGTATCAAAGTAAAAAAACATACTTAAGTCCTCTAGATAAGATATAAAACACTGTCATAGGAAAAATATGAACACGTCATACTCATTCGCTGATTTATGAAATAAAAGATTTAATAAATTATTTGGTTCAAGAAAAAATATAGCGTGTAAATATGGTAAACTATGCTACGAAACTCTAAATACGGATAAAATGTAATTGAATGTTATATCACTCATTACTTTTGGTTGGTACTATGTTAGTAGATTTTCTTTTTAGTTTTTATCTTAAGCTGAAAGCGGAAAATTATTATTTCACTTATCTATGAAATAGCATTAGTATGATGAATATAAAAGATCTGCTTAGTTTGCATAGTTCCACAGAGTGGCACTATCAGCAGATATTCCATCATCATTTATTCATAACATGATTATTAGAAAAAATAAAGTTAATCATTAAACGACCTATACTAAACTTAAATAGCACGTATTTTTTTTTTTTTCCATAGGACTTTTACTATATGACAAATACACAATGTCATCTTCATTGTTTCACATGTTATATAAACACATCCTGTGAAACAGGTTAGAAGATAAATAGCTTCCACTTTAGCAGATTTCCGTTAAGGCAAATCTGCTATTGAGTTTGTACTTATGACACAATTTTTGACATATTTCCTGAAATGTCCTCCAATCTTAATTAGGATATGACGGAAATAGAGTTCGTTTAAAATGATATATATATATATATATATATATATATATATATATATATACTAGCGGGCCGGGTAGACTGTCCTGCATGATATTTCCAACGATTAGGATATTAAATTTAATAATATTATGTTTAAAACAAAAGCGATTTTTAATAATACAAAAAACAACATTTGTCATGTGCACGTTCGCCTAAAAACAAATAGAAAATGAAATATCGCGAATTTTTTATTCAGGCCTCCCTTATGACTCCCACTCCCGTTCGAACCTAAAAAATTGAATATAGCTTTTAATCATCGAAGAATAAAAGCTAATTAACGTACAGAGTTTTGTTAAGTTCGGTTCAATCGTTAGTGCTCAATAAAATTGTTGGCCCCCACTTTACTTTTTTAGTGTATATCCCATTTATACTTTGTTATACAACAAAAGAGAAAATAACAAAAGTTACTCCAAATAAAAACGTAAACAACTTTTATCTGTGCATATGTGCCGAAAAACCAATAGGAAACGAAATATGGCTATTTTTAATTTTAGGCCTCCCTTACGACCCCCACTCCTGTCCCATCTGCCGAGCGAATGCGATTTGTGACGCTAAACCATCCAGGGCGTCACAAATACGCGTACGAATGAATTCATTATAACTGGTCCAGCCGTTTAGGACTTCAGTGGCACACACACGTACAGTAGAATTATATATATAAAGTATACAAAACATTTACTCTGGCGGTCGCAATTTTGATTGATCGATACCAAAACCGATATTTAAACATTTTAAAAACGAAGATCAAGTTCATTACGACTAAAATCGGACCACTGGGAAGGGAGGATTTCGAAAATTCGAAATATATCAGTTATTCTGCGTCGAATGTTATATAGATAATGTGAGGTGCGTTTTTTCGTTATCTTTATTATTAACTGAGATATTTGCATTTTTTTAGTATTCGGCCTTCAGTAAACCCCCACTTCTACTCATTTCTTATTAACAATAAGCTGTTATGTTATGAAACACTTTATTTGAAGACTAAATACCAAATATTGATCTCATTGAACTTTTACATCTGGAGATGAATGCAAATACGTAACGCACATGAGTAAGCTGCTCAGTTAACGCCGTCCCTGCTTGACGGGCTTTGTTTATTATGAGATAATCGGAGAATAGGATGATGAAATGATATCATTTGCAATTCCTACAGGTGGAAAATATACTTAGTTTACGCGGGGGTCCTCCGTGGCGAACTTCCTGTTGTTTATATATATATATATATATATATATATATATATATATATATATATAAAGCCAGCCAGTAAGAGCTTACAAAGCAATGAAAACATAGAGTTGGTATGGAAAATGTGTTGTCTTTGTGGCGACAATCAATAGGAGCATTCTGGAGTGCCTCAAGGAATATTGGTCTGTTGACGTTGGCATGACAAGCTCTGTTCCGCCCCATTATTGCTTTCCGTATATACTCTCCCTGCATACCTCAGCTCCGTCTTTCCCTGTAGATATATAAATTTTTTTTTCTAAGCCGCAAACTCTCCCACACCAACGTAATTCCTCTTCATTCTTATTCTTTATAAATATGGGTATGAAATGGTTGTCTGGAGGACGCTCAAATGGGCGCTCAATGTTAATGAACATCGCAGCAACAATGAATTATTACAGAGCACTGATGAGCTGAACGCTATGAAAGGGATAGAGTTGTACGCTAAAAAACTAAAAATGTCTCAAGTGGAGGTGCTGAAGATTATAGTTATACTTGTCTGTTACTGCTCTACGGGTAATAATTATTGTCGATCGTTACCCAAAACCAAAATTTTAGAGTTTCATGTAAATCTTAAATATTTAAATTTTCTGAACAGAGAAAATATCTCCATTACTTTGAGTCACGTTGAAAAATGTTACATGACCAATCTCATTATAAATTTAATTTCCTGCAATTGATATCTCAGGATATTAATGTTCAGACACCTTTTTTTAACAGATTTCCCTTAAAGGAAATCAGCTATTCATACACCAGGCAGCTACTATACACATGGCGAGATTTTTGAAAAAAATTCCTCAAATGTCCATCGATCATTCCCAGTAGGATACCTATATATATATATATATATATATATATATATATATATATATATATATATAAATATATATATATATATATATATATATATATATATATATATATATATATGTCTGTGTGTGTGTGTGTGTGTGTGCGTGTGCGTGCGTGTGTGTGTGTGTGCTCTAGTGGTCACAATTTTTGTTTGATCCTTATTAAACTCCATATTTTAACGTTTTATGTAATGTTAGGGGGGGGGGAATTGCGAAAATTCTTAATATATTCGTTATTATTCGTTGGATATGGAAATTCTATAGAACCAATCATATTGCAAATGTATTATTCTATACACCTTGATATGTACGTATTTTCATGGCCTTTATTATTAAGGGAGTAATTAGCATTTTTTAGCAGATTTCCCTTAAGGGAAATGAGCTATTGAGGTCGTACTCATGACGCGATTTTCGAAAAATTTCTTCAAATGTCCATCGATCCTACCCAGGAGATGACGAAATTGAGGTCCGTTCAAAATTATATATATATATATATATATATATACACTCGTATATATATTTGTCTGTTAACACTCTAGCGGTCGCAATTTTTGTTTAATCGTCACCAAACTCGGTATTTAATCGTTTTATGTAAAAAGGAAGATTAAGTTCGTTAACGGCTGAAATCGGACCAGTGGGAGGGGGGGGGGGTTTAGAGGAAAGGATTTTCGAAAATTCGAAATATCTCCGTTATTTTGCATCGGATCGAAAAATTGTATAGAACCAATCTTATTGCAAATTAAATTATAATATCTGCTTAGTTTACGCAGCCCCTGCGTGACGGACTTTTTTACGTAGAAATAAAAATTATATGGGGAGAAGTGATCAGTATAGATTTTCATACCACAACGTGGGAAATCTGCTTAGTTTACGCAGCCCCTGCTTGACGGGCGTTTATCGACACTAACAATATGGCCTGAGTAAAAATGTGGTATAATTAATTTATTATTTAAATATATTTTCTTAACTATATATCATTTTAAACGTTGGCAGATGTTTCATAATAAGAAAACTAGATGATTTATTATATATCATGCTAAGGTTAAACTGCTGAGGTGACACCCAGATGATTGAGTACTTTCCCCCAGGAGACCTCAAGAAATGCTTGATCCTGTTCGTCTTACAGGACTCTCTTATGAAACTCTTATTCTCGAGTCTAAACGCATTCTAGATTATTGGATATTAAGATTATTTATTTTGATTTTAGCTATTTTTTTATTCAAGAAATATGTGACTCCCGTAAGTAAGTTGGGACTGAAGGATGAATTGAAGATGATATCTTGCTCTGATGTTAACACAATGAGATAAGAGAAGACTACTCTTTATCTCTGTAAATAAACCATTATTTTATTGTAAAATAAGAATCAATGGTGAAGTAAATATAGATTAAAGTAAACGAGATTAAGGTTCTAATTACCTCGGAATAAGTTAATTAATTCCTTACAGCCAAATGTCTACAATTTCTATACGAAATTCAAGTGGGCTGAAAGAGACGTTGCTAAGGAGCCCTCTCCTTGGCAACCGGTTAATGGAGTGCTCCCATGACGAAATCCGCCAACTCATTCACCACCCCCATCCATCACATTTCTTCTCTGTTAATTAATTAACAAGTAATTACTCATGGGTTAGGGATTCAACCAGGTCAGCCACCCTCTCCCATTTACAAATAAAGTACTTCTCCAAAAAAAAAAAAAAAATAAATAACCCAATGAGAAATAGTTATAAATATTTTTGTAAATATTAGTTATTAGTATTGTGTATTAGTTATTGTATATATTAAAAAATATCAATTACATGTGCTCAATTGTAACATGAGAATTTGTAAAATGTTAAAAGAAATATTAATATACTAGTCACCATAAGTTGTAATATCCTTATTTAATTTTTAGCTAATTTCCCTTTAGGGGATCTCATGACCCGATTTTCAATAATTGTCCTAAAATGTCCATCGGTCCAACCCAAGAAACGACGAAAATGAGTTCCGTTCAAAACTGTGTGTGCGTGTTTATATAAACATTGTTGCCTGAAAGATTGGCAGAGAGAGAGAGAGAGAGAGCCGCGTGTTTGATATAATTAGGGCCATTCTAAGTAGGGCCGCCGGCAGAATCTAATTAGGGCCTTCCAGGAAGTTCTGAACCTTTCCTTGGCTAGGCCCTTCTACAGGTTTATATAAGGGACTCTCACAGTACCCCACAGTTCAGTGGATGCTCGACGGTCTTCGAGAGATGTTCAGCGCGACTTAGTGCACTGCGGTAAAGTGTTTTTATAAGAAGAACAGTGTTGTGCCCTGACTGTAAGTAACCGTTTAGTGCGTGTTTAAGACAGTGCAGTGCCCCGAAGTAAAGGACAGTGCAGTGCCGTCGTTTTATGTGAAGTTCAGTGACCGCGAGTGAATTATTGGACTGTGAAACCTTAAGAAACAGTGACACTAGCAGTGTAATACTGTGAGTAGTAATAGTTAACCAAGACTATTGTGCAGTGATAAACTGTGAAACTTGTGTGTGTTTAATTTTGCAATACAAAAGAACTCTTATTAACTACGTTTTATTACTGGTTTTGTAATAAAAACGTAACAATATATATATATAAAATTTTGTTGATTTTTTCGAACAGGCTATATTTATTTATGGTGTAGTTATTATTTCTTGGAGTTTTGGTTAATGTTGGTGAAAAAATCTTAGTTTATGCCAATATTTCGAGAATATATTTCTCTTCTTCAGGACTATGAAATACTTACAATAGTTTTTTAGTATCTTTAGTCTTGGTAAGTAAAAATAGCATAAACACCACCTAGTTTAATAACAATGTGCAATATATATTTTACAGCCCTGAAGAAGAGAGAATAAATATTCTCGAAATATTGGCATAAACTAAGATTCTTTCACCAACATTAACCAAAACTCCAAGAAAAAATGACTACACCATATATATATAATTTTGAAGCGACCTCATTTTCATCATCTACTCGGTAGGATCGATGGATATTTAAATAAATATTTTGAAAATCGTATTATGAGTACAACCTCAATAGCTGATTTCCCTTAAGGGCTAATAAGGGACAACGGGAGTTCAATGCACTATTAAAGTTTAAAGTGGTATGAAAGTTTTCTGAAAGAAAACAAGAAAGAAATAATATAGAAATATATTTGACTTCCGGAATAATATTGCTTCAAAAATAAAGTAGCGGTCTTAGAGCAAATAATGAAAAGATATTTTATATTCTTTATCCCGAGACTTTTTTGTTTTATTTATTAAAGGGCTTCTTCTAAAAACTTTCCTTTAGAACTACGAGAATTCATTTGTTGTTAAGAAACTTTCTTTCTGGATTCCGATTTGATTTTTAAGATCGATAAAAGGTTGCCTTCAAAGACCTTGAAAGATCTTTAGCAGCCAGTGCCAGAATTCTCACCTCTGTTTGTTCTAGAAAATTGGAGTTAAGAAATACATAGTGTTATTCGACGGTTCATATAACACTGTTCTTCATCAAAATTCCCCTTCGAGGGAAATGTTCTTTTTAATGGTTTGAGGTATGTTTAATACGAATCCAAAAGTGCAAAATCTCATCAGGTACTATTTTACGTCAAATTTGTGTTTGGATCAAAAGATGAGGCGTTTTTCGACATTTGTTATCGGCTGCCTCTCTAGCCGTAGCAATTATTGTTTTATCTTTACAAAACTTGAAATAAAAGCGTTTTATGAAAAAAGAAAGATCAAGTTCGCTAATGGCTGAAATCGGGAGATTTGGAATTTAGAGTTTTCAGCCTTCAGTGAAATTCCTACTCATGTCCTAGTAAAAATAAGCTCTTATAAAATGGACCTCTTTCTTCAAAGCTTCAATACAAAATATTGTTTCTATTGGACCTTTAATATGCGAAATACACACAAATTCGTATATGACTTCATCAACAGATAGAAATATTCTTCACCGGAAAGAAAAACAATTATTGAAATATATCCGAATATAACATATTAACTTTATTGAAAACTATCATATCTAGTACTGTTATTTATAATGAATCAGAATAATCGTTATGTCACTCAAATTTCAGTAATCCAAGAACTAAAGACGAGGGCGACCAAAATTGAAATATCTCCTTGTATCCCTCATAATAAAGGTGTCTTGAAACCAATCTTATCGGACATTTAATTGTCTATAAATTCTCTTATATAGATATGTCCTCTACGATTAATATTAACCGAGAGATTTGGAATTTTAGTTTTCAGCCTTCAGTAAACCCCCATTCCTACTCATGTCCTAGTAAAAACAAGCTGTTATAACATAGAATTATTTCTTCAAAGCTTCAATATCAAATATTATTTCTATTGGACCTTTAATATGCGAAATACACGCAAATTCGTATATGACGTCATATTATCATTGTCCAAAAATACAGAGTTTCGTTAATTTCGATTTAGTCTTTCTTGTCCTTTAACATTGTTGACTCCTTCTATAGATTTTTGTGTATACCTCATTTATACTTCGTTATAAGGCAAAAGAGCATATATCAAGAATTACTTTAAATAACAAAATAAACAACTTTTGTTATGTGCATAATTGCTGAAAAAACGAATAGGAAACGAAATATCACTATTTTTAATTTCAGACCTCCCTTATAACCACCACTCCTGTTCGTACCTCGAAATTTTAATATATCTTATAATCAGGGAGGTGTTAATACCAAATCAGATATTGAGTTTCGTTTAGTTCGGTTTAGTCTTTTGTTTCATATAAAATTGTTTTTAGCGTATAACTCATTTATACTTCGGTATACGATAAAAGAGTATATTACAAAAAATACTCTAAATAACAAAGTAAACAACTTTTGCTATGTGCATATTTGCGGAAAAACCAATAGAAGACGAAATATCTCTATTTTTAACTTCAGGCCTTTCTTATAACCCCCATTCTTGTTCGCCTCATAGAATATTAATATAGCCAAAAACGTAACCTTCTTGGTAGTAATATATATATACCAAGTTTCATAAAATTCGGTTCAGCCGAATATATATATAGATTTGTTCTCTCCATTCCCTTAAGCCCTAAATCATTGCTAAATAGGCCTACTTCTAAGGACCTTGGCTTCAAGTATATCATTGAGTGTTGGTGCATTGGTGTGTAGCCGACGCGGGAGTGCTGATTTCCACGCTCTGCTACCCAGCTGTTCGTGACATCAGGCTCCTTCTTCCAGGGAACATGCTCTAATCTGCTTTGTGAATAGTCCAACCCCCTCCATGTTTAATTCAATAGATTGATATCAGACAGTCTTTCACCACCTACCTCTAATAACTACAGAGCAAGTAATGAGTGGATCTCTGGACCAGGCAGCCAATGCGAGAAGACTGCCGTTCTTTTTGGGGTATAAACGAACCTTGTCACGCGAAAGAGGATGCATTTTAAAGTATTAATTAATTAAAAGTATTCCTTATTAAGTATTAAAAAAGCTGGGTACTACATGACGTCCCTGTCATGTGGGTGGATATTTCTAATTTCGACCCCTTATTTTATTATCAAATGTTTAAATATAGAGGATAATGTAGATCAATTTTCGAGTAAATTCCGGAAAATCTTAATTGATGACGCCACCATACTACATATTTGGACTATATCACAAAGCAAAAGTTCAATGAAGTCAGTATTTGATAATTAAGCTTCTAAAAAAGTGGTTCATGATTACAGCATATTGTAAATATGGCGTGAGTAGAAGTGGTGGTCTACTGATGGCCAAAACATAAAAAATGCCAATATCTCAGATAATAATCAAGATAGCGAAAAAAAAACTTGAAGTACAACGTTTATAGAACATAAAATTTACAATAAGATTGCTTCTTTACAATTTTTTGATTGGATGGATAATAACGTAGATATTTTCAAAAAATCCACCTATAAGCCTATAAAAATGTCGTTCGGCGACGGCCGGAAGCTGTTGCGCCGTGGAGGGGGGAGTGTGCTGTTTCAGTTGTAGCCGAGATGTGGAACCTTGAGCATCGTACTTTTGTCATGGGACGGTTTTACGCAAATGGTGAATCAGTCACTCAGACTCAGCGAGACTTTCGTGTATATTTTAACATTGCATGGCACGGTGCTATCCCTGATCGTAACGCGATATTGCGTTGGATACATAATGTTAACACAACTGGATCTTTGCTTGAAAGAGTGCGCCTTGCAAAAGTTCAGAGTCCTAGCCGCTCAATTCGAAAGAAGGCATCTGCTCTCGGACTTCGCCCATCCACAGTGAGAATGATTTTGGTCATAGACCTTAAATTTCATCCTTTCAAGCTGGCAGTATGTCATCAATTGAGTCAAGCAGATAAGAGACAACGTGTAAATTTTTGTAACACAATGAGTGAAATTTTGGAAGAAAATGACGAAGCAGTTATCCTTATGAGTGATGAAGCGCATTTCCACTTGAACGGAGCAGTCGATAAACAGAATTTACGATTGTTACGATGTAATTTTCAAACGCTAAATTGTAAGTAATTCTGAAATTGCGTATTGTGCACACTGTTTTTCCACTCATAAATACATTTTTTACTCTGAATTGCTTGAGTACTCGTTATTTGAAAAACACGCGTTTCTCGGTAACCACCCTGTATATATATAATTTTTAAATGAATCCTTATTTTCATCATCTCATTGGTAGGATCGATGGACATTTGAACATTTTTTCGCAAATCGCGTCATGAGTACGACCTCAAAGCGGATTTCCCTTAAGGCCCCTTACCGCCTTAATTACTTCAAGATGGATATTGTATAGTTATATTACAGAAAGAAATGATTGCTCTCACTTACACCCTGAATGTTATTATGTTTTGGTAATTGACTACGCTCCTTCACGATTAAGAAGAAATACAATTTTTACAGCTAATATCGTACTTTTAGCTCGAGCGGAGAAGAAAAACATTATTTAAAATTATTTTTTTAATATAGTAAAGCTACTCAATTAACTAAGAAATCTCCTAGTAATACCTACTATGCAATTTACAATTTCACTCAACCCACATAAATAAAAGCGTGAGTAGAGAATGAGGATTTGAAGTAACATATAAAAGGAGATTCAAAGACAAGGCTCGCAGAGATTGTTAAATTCCTCCGCCGTCCCCCCTCAACCGGGGGGGGGGGTTGAAAGTGAATTTAGGGTGAAATTGTGTTTAACTAAAAAGCTATTTGTCATTGGGGAGAGAAGGCTCGTTAGAAACGCCATGCTAGGCTTGAATTGCACAACCGTCCTCAACTCCCAGTTTGCTCTTCTTCAAGCACAATCCCAGAGCACAGCTACATTGTTCTACCCCAGTCCTTACATAACTATAGCACGGGCTTGCTAAATATTCATTTAGCACACTTTAATACATTTCCCTGTTAATTGAGGTCATTATCGCTGTTAGCTTTAGGACCGATTGTAATGTTAATTTATAAGGCCATGGCCGCTAGTAATTCCAGTACAGTCACTTCATTAACGCTCCAGCTGTTAGTAGATTTTCCTTGAGGGAAATCTGCTATTGAGAGTGTACCCATGACGTGAATTCGAAAAACTTCTTCAAAGTCCATCGACCCTACCTAGTAGATGACAAAATTGTATATATATATATATGTTTATATATATAATTCTACTGTACGTGTGTATGTCACTGAACTCCTCCTAAACGGCCTGTCCGATGGTTTAGATTCACAAATCATCCCGGCAGATGGAGCAGGAGTGGGGGTTGTAAAGCAGGCATAAAATTAAAAATAGCGATATTTCGTTTCCTATTGGTTATTCGGCAAATATACGCAAGATGAAAGTTGTTAATTTTGTTATTTAGAGTTACTTTTGTTATATTCACTTTTGTCGTATAACAAAGTATAAACGAGAGTATATAAGTATCACTAAAAAATTAAAGTGGGAGCCAACAATTTTATTGGGCACTTACGATTGAACCGAACTTAGCAAAACTGTATATGTAAATTAGCATTAATTCTTCCATGATTGTAAGCTATATTAAATTTTTCATGTTTGAACGGCAGTGGGGGTTATAAGGGAGGCCTGATTAAACAATTCACGATATTTCGTTTTCTATTTGTTTTTAGGCAAACGTGCACATAAAAGTTGTTTTTCTGTTATTAAAAGTAGCTTTTGTTTTAAACATAATACTATTAAATTTAATATCTTAATTGATTGAAATATCATGCATGACAACGTCTGTGAGGTCCGCTAGTATATATATGTTTGTCTGTTACCGCTCTAGCAGTCGCAATTTTTGTTTAACCGATTCGATATGTACGTGTTTTATATAAAAAGAAACATCGAGTTCGTTAACAGCTGAAATTGGACTTGGTAGGGGGTTGGGTGGAGAAAAGTTTCCAAAACTCTTAATATCCCCGTTATTATGCGTCAGATCGTAAACTTGTACAGAACCAATCTTAATAATTTTTTATTATCTTTAATATTAACCGAGATATTTGCGTTTTTTAGTTTATCGCCTTCAGTAAACCCTCACTCCTACTTATGCCATACCAACAATAAGCTGTTATATTATGGAACACATTATTTGAACCGTAAATAACGAATATTGTTCTCATTGAACATTTACGTCATGAGATAAATGCATATATTATCGTATTATTTTGCTAAGAAAATTAAAACTGGGTGCTTTTTGTATTTTTATCAGAATTATGGAATCAGATTAAGGTATTGAAGTTGTACTCGACGCGCTTTTCGAAATATTTCCTCAAACGTCTATCGATCCTACCTAGTAGATGACGAAAATGAGGTCCGTTCAAAATTATATATATACACATATTGTCTGTTACCGTTCTAGCGGTCGCAATTTGTGGTAATATGAGATGTCTAGTGTTTTATTCCATTACATACGTGTGGAAAAGCTGCTTAGTTTTCGCAACCCCTGCGTGACTGATTTTTTCCTAACCAGATCGTGGTCAATCCGTGGTTTGGAGCATGACATAGACTTCTTGCTGTGAACATCATGGCTATCTTCCACAAAGGAAAGTGAAAAAGAATTTTCCCTTAAAAAAAGAATGACATAATCTCGCGAAAGTAAAATAATATTACCTTTATATTTTTGGGTCAACGTAAAAGGCAAAAGATTGTTGAAGGAAAGAGGAAATCTTTTCGTCGAGTCAGAGATTCGATGACAGAATTTATACCTGTTCATAATATGCAGAGAGTAGAGAAATTGAAAAAGTTTTCCCCCTGTCTGGTCTGAATCCTTGCCCCACCCCTCAACCTCCCCTCCAAAATCTAACACCCCACCCCCTCCTTTCTGAATTCCATCTCTCCTGGGAATGTGGCCAACTCTTCTTCTTTATGAAACATTAGCCTCGGAGACAAAGGGTCCATGCTTATTCTTTTATCCTTCAACGATCGTTTTCATCATTATTCATACTCAGGATTCTTTTATATCCTTTCTCATTCTTATCATTATCTTTCAGAGACTATAAATGTGGACTTTCAGCTGAGAAAGAGTAGTTATGAGCTATGAGAGAATATGATAATCCCCACCAACGTCTGGGCCGCAATGTAGCTTAGCTATTAAAGTTGTATTCATGGCCGCTTCGTATATAGTATTATTTAAAAAGTCCCTGATCTTAACTAGAACATTTCGAGATTGGAATAAAAATATTACATTAACTTTAAACATTAACATAATTGACTTTTGATGCAGTTACAAAAATTCGTATGGATACCACAAATACGTCTTAAGGAGGAAAATTAAATTCCACAAAAGGGAATATATTAGATTTAAAACAATGGAATATGGATCTGGCCAGATTCACTCAAAAAAAAGTCCAACATTGAAGTTCTAAATAAGGTAAGAGGAAAAATCTTTTAAAAGCCATGGAAAAAAATTCCGTCACGCAGAGGCTGCGTAAACTAAGCAGATTTCCCACGTCAAGTTTTACAATAGAGAAATTTCACGAGAGCCGAGCAGTCAAGAAAACGGCCGAACTAGCTTTGGGCGGGAAAGTCACTCTCGTCCGTTTATTTAATAAAAATGCAAATATCTCGGTTAATATTCAAGATAGAGAATAAATGTATATAACAATATTTATAGTAAATTTAATTTGCAATAAGATTGGTTCTATACAATTTTTCAATCCGATGCATAATAACGGAGATATTTCGAATTTTTGAAAATCCCCCCTCTAAACCCCCTCCCACTGGTCCGATTTCAGCCGTTAACGAACTTGTCTTTGTTTTTACATAAAACGACTAAATATCGAGTTTGGTAACGATGAAACAAAAATTGCGACCGCTAGAGCGGTAACAGACAAATATATATATATATATATATATATATATATATATATATATATATATAGAGAGAGAGAGAGAGAGAGAGAGAGAGAGATAATATATACAGATTTGAACGGACCTCATTTTCGTCATCTACTAGGTAGGATCGATGGACATTTGAAGAAAAATGTCGAAAATTCCGTCATGTGTACAACCTCAGCTAAAAGGAGAGTTAAACTTCTTGGGCATCATAAAGCACATCATCATAAATTTATTGGAAGGCCTGGTCTATGGGCCTCAAACATCTTATGGACTTTAACAGCTATAGTAATATTGAAACACCATTAACATTTTAATTCATCGAAATACTTAACACAATATTCGTTCCTTAAACGCAATAATGTATCTCCACTAAAGAGTAAAGAGTATAACAGGCAAACCTTAAAGTTTAAAACGCAATTTTTACTTATAATATTTAAAATTATTAATTATGCCATTGTATTTTGCAGAAAGTATCTTATGGCAGTTGCCGTTTTTAGCAGATTTCCATTGAGGGAAATCAGCTATGACGTCGTACTCAAAAAAAAAAAAAATTCTCTAATGTCCAACGATCCTAGCCAGGAGATGACGAAAATGAAGTTCGTTCTAAATTTATACATTCACACACACACACACACATATCTATCTATATACATATAAATAAATAAATAAATATATATATATATATATATATATATATATATATATATATATATTTCTCTGTTAACGCTCAGTAGTCGAAATTTTGGTTTGATCGTTGTCAAACTCGATATTCAAACGTAATATGTAAAACTAAATATCAAGTTCGTTAATTGCTGAAATCTAACCAGTGAGATGGGGAAACTCCGATATTTCTTAATATATCCGTTATAATGAGTCGGATTGAAAAATTGTATTTTATTGCAAATGTAATGTTGTATAAACGATATTAGGTGTGTTTTGTCACTATCTTGATAACTAACCAAAATATTTGTATTTTTTACTTTTTGGCCTTCAGTAAGCCCCCACTACCACTCATACTACATGAACAATAAACTGTAATATTAAGAAGCACTTTATTTACGCTTTGAGATAAATGCAATTTGACGGCAAACGTGGGAAATCTGCTTATTTAACGCAGCCCCTGAATAATGGTCTTTTGCCCTGATCAAGGAACCCTCATTAAAGAATGCATTTGTATGTTTTGTAGTTTTCAGCCATAAGTGGACTCGTGCTCTTTAAGAACTTGTCAAATCAATAAGTTTCATTTGAATTAAAATTGAATTTGGCATGGCGGTGTTTCATTACTTTTATTTCTACTTGAAACATATTATACTGCGATCCCTACGTGGTATTAGTCATTGAAACGTTATACATGATATACTAAAGTTGTTTTTGTTTTTCCTATCCGCATTTCTCATGGAGAGAAGCGATTTATTTAAAAATAAAATAATTATCGGCAGAATAGGAGCAAAACGATGTTATTACAAAATGAACCAGACGCCAAACTTGATGCCTACAAGAAAAATGTATTCCTAACCTTCATATGTATAACATTTAGAGTATTACATAAGATAGCAATTCGAGTTGGTGATATAACACATAAATTACTAGAGTCTAGCACATATATGCCGCTTAACATATATAGTAGAGGTTGTATTAATACCCCCGATATTATTTTGAATACATTAACCGTGATTTTGACGTATTCAAAATCTTGACTATTGTGTTTCCGGGCAAGAACAGCTGTGAGATAGAGAACGGCATTATGAGGGGGGAGTAAGAGGAGATAAATGTAGTTGAACTATGAATCAGGTGGAGGAGGTAGTTACTGTCGGAGCTCTTGGCAAGTTGAATAACTAACGAGTTGGTCCCGATCAACTATAAATTGCACTCTGCAGACAGCATAAATACCCGCCAGCCTTCCCAGTTCCGGGCTTAGACTTGACTTTTTAGCTCCGACTCTTCACCTCGGATAAAGGGCTTATCTCCTCGGGGTATCTTTAGTTGGAAGTGCTTCAATCATATCAGTTATTAAGTCCGTTACGCAGGAGCTGCGTTAACTAAGAACTTCTGGCAAGCACGTCACGTATTTGCATTGACCTCGTGATTCAAAATATAAAAGCTTATTGCTACTATGAAATGAGAAAGAATGAAAGTTTATTAATGGCTGAAAACTAAAAAAATGCAATTATCTCCGTTAATACTAAATATAGTGAATAGGTGTATATAACAACATTTATAGAACATTAAATTTGCAATAAGATGGGTTTTATACAATTTATCGATCCGACATATAGTAACGGAGATATTAAGAATTATCGAAATTCTCCCCCTCTCACTAATTCAATTTCAGCCATTAACGAACTCAACATTTTATTTTGTATGAAACGCTTGAATATCGAGTTTGATTACGATAAAACAAGAATTGCGTCGTCTAATGCTTAACAGACAAATATATATATATATATATATATATATATATATATATATATATATTTGAACGGACCTCATGAGTACGACTTCAATAGCTAATTTCCCCTAAGAGAAATCTGCTAAAATCCATTCGATCATTCAGAAGCTAAGTAAACAAAGCATGATTCCTTCGTGCAGGAAAAACGCGTAGAAGACGTCAACTCAATTTTTATTTGTTATTCTTAGTTTACTAACGACATTATGAAAAAGATTTGAAATTTAACCTGGGCAGGAAATGAATAGTGAAATAATCGTAGAATGTTGTAGAAACGATGAAAAATGAATTAAAGAATGCAAGTAACACGTTAATGGAGTATAAAAACTCCGACATGGAGTCCCCATAATTTCCTTGCGATACTATTAGATTAAGCAAACAAAATAATTTGATGCATTTCAAGAAATATAATTTTGGTATGACGTTTTGACAATAGTTTTGGAGTGACGTTTGTCCATAACTCACATAACTCGAAAACGGCTGTCCTTAGAATGTTCAAAATTCATATTCGGGATTGTTATAAAATTTAGTTGGGCACTTCCCCATTTGATTTAATTCTACTTGGAGGGAGGAGAGGACATCAAGAAAAGTTAACAGTTGATTTACGTAGGAAAATGCTAAAAATGGGAGGAATGGCACCGCCATATGGCAACCCCATAATTTCTCCTGTAGAAGCTATCCAACGACAAGTTGATTTAAGATGAGGGTAGTTTGGAATGAAAACTAAGTACATTAATTTCTGTCAAGTACGGATGCGAAGCCTCATTAATTCAAAGGTCATAGTTTACTTCAGCGTACTTCCAAGGCGACTCCACTGTATTCAGTACTCCGTCTCAAACTAAAACTCCATTTTCATAAATGTTTTATTCTAATATCATTACAACTTGAATTATTCGTAGTTTTTTTAAGAGACCATGTCTTGGACAAGTCTCAAGAAAGGCGGCTTCACTGATCTTTCAGAATCTCAACATTTTTTTTATGACGACGACACCGTTGCCTGTCATAAGGAATTACCGCTTCTTATATTCGCTGTTATCAGCCACGAATCACGATGTTCTCTACGATATTAAGGGACTTGTGTCCATTGAACTCCATGTCTGGCAATGGCGTGTTACAACTCCTCTCTCTCTCTCTCTCTCTCTCACACACACACACACAATCTCTCTCTCTCTCTCACACACACACAATCTCTCTCTCGCTCTCATCTTTCTTTACCTCAAGGCTACCCCTTATACAAGCGGTTCTTTCCAATTCGTTTTTTGCAATTTTCAAGTCCGAATTTTTGTACGTTACAGTAGCTCGTCCTTACTAATCTATCAGGAGTCCAGTACTAAGGTCAAGCCTAAGTCAACAAAATTTGGAGTGGTGAGAATATATTTAAAAAATAGCAAATGTTTTAGGACGCCTCCGTACAGCGGGATTCCACTAAAATCTTAAACTATACTTCAATTTTTATTCATAATTACTTGTCCTGCTCTATATAATTTATGTATACATTTATGTTACCTTTTACCTATTTTTTTTTTATATTTTAAACTCATCAGCACCAAATGACTTAAAAGCTTGGGAAATGTCTTGTTTCCACTAGTTTATTCAAGATAAGTGGAGGCCATTAAAGCAAAACCATCCTCCTGCATTTTCTTTTAGCAGATTTCCCTTAAGGAAAATCAGCTATTGAGGTCGTACTCATGACACGAGTTTCGAAAAATTTCTTCAAATGTCCATCGATCCTACCCAGGAGATGACGAAAATGAGGTTCGTTCAAAATTATATATATATATATATATATATATATATATATATATATATATATATATATATATATATATTTGTCTGTTAACGCTCTAGCGGTCGCAATTTTTGTTTGATCGTTATCAAACTCGGAATTTAGTCGTTTTATGTAAAAAGAAAGATCAAGTTCGTTAATGGCTGAAATCGGACCAGTGGGAGGGGGGGTTTAGAGGGGGGATTTTCGGAAAATTCGAAATATCGCCGTTACCATACGTCGGATCAAAACATAGTATAGAACCAATCCTATTGCAAATTAAATTTTCTATAAATATGGTTCTATACATTTATTCTGTATCATTAATATTAACCGAGATATTTGCATTTGTATTGTGAGTGTGGTCGGCTATGTTGGGAGTTTCCGCCGAGCGCTAGTGCGGCCGGCCGTTTCACTAACTATTTGTCCTCGTGAGAATAGGTTACTACTACTGTTATTATTAGGCAGATTTCTCTATTGTAAACCTTCACGTGGGAAATCTGCTTAGTTTACGCAGCCCCTGCGTGACGGACTTTTCTTGTTATAATAGAGATTACAATGAAATGCAATATGCTCGACATTTTTCTCTTCACCGCATTCGCAATTTGAATCTGCACTTCTCTTGATCCTGCTGAGGTATTTATTCATATCGTTGTGTTCCCATAGAACCTGAGTTGACCAAAATTCAGGTTTGAACCTAGTTGTGTTGAGTTAAAAGATTACATGAGTGAGTCGCCTTTTGTCTGTTTGATCCCACCTTCGTTGCCACTCTTCAATTGCAGCATTTCGCATTCGGTTATTTAAACCCTTATCGATGTTTTTATGTGTAAACAAACTGCTACCAACTTTAGCAGGTAATACCCTTTTTATATAGTAGTTTGCAATTTTTAATTCCAGTTCTAAATCTACTCGTAATGCAGCTCCAATGACCTGATGGGCTTCAGTAGAGTCAGTTCGGTTTGCTCTAGTTATTAAGGTTATTTTCCCAGGCTAGAGAAGCATATGGTATGATAGGAAAGAATATTGCTCTGTACAAGATGAAACGAACTTTTCTACATCCCATTGCGAGTATAGATTAGCACCTAACCCCAAATTGCAGGCTAGACTTTATTTATCTATGTGCTTGCGAACTTTAAGGCTGGAGTTCTATTCGTTCCCAGGTAAACACTCAGAAATGTGGGGTAGTTGAGTAGCTTCTTGAATAAAGAACTAACTGTCTTCGTTCTGTAGCGCCACCATAAAAGGCTGAGAAAGCGTCAAGTAGACCACTTGAAACTGTGATGTTGAGCAAAAGTCCGTCACGCAGGGACTGCGATAACTAAGCAGATTTCCCACGTGCGTCACGTATTTGCATTTATTTCAAAACTTAAAAGTTCATTGAGATAAATATTTAGTATTTAAGCTTCAAATAAAGTGCTTGCTTCATAGCATAATAGAATATTGCTAATATGAGATGTGTAGGAGTGGGGGTTTACTGAAGACCGAAAACTAAAAAATGCAAATATCTCAGTTAATAATCGAGATAGTGAAGAAACGTACATAACAATATTTATAGAACAGTGAATTTGCGATAATATAAGTTCTATATAATTTTTCGATCGAACGCATATTAACGGAGATATTAAGAATTTTAGAAATTCTCCTCCTCTAAACCCGCCCTCCCCCTGGTTTGATTTCAGCCGTTAACGAACTTGATTTTTCCTTTTACATAAAACGATTGTATATCAAGTTTGCTAACGATAAGACAAATATTGCGAAAGCTAGAGCAGTAACAGACATATATACAGTTTTGAACGGACCTCATTTTCGGCATCTCCTGGGTAGGATCGATGGATATTTGAGGAAAAATTTCGAAAAAGCTCGTCATGAGTACGACCTCAATAGCTGATTTCCCTTAAGAGAAATCTGCTAAAAGTCCTTTTTTTCTATTTTCATAGATTATTCAAATTACCGTTTCTTGCCTGAATCTAAACACTTAAAACTCAGCTGAATTTACTGGCCAATAAAAATAATATTTAAAATTGACGAGATCAGTTATCCCAATAACGTAAACACTTATTGGATAATGCTAGCGTATATCCAAGGTAAATTTGTAGATAGTGTGATTGCATAACATTTGTAGGAATAGCAAGTAAAAGAAATCGATAAAGACTGGCGAAGTCTATTTTAGTGGGGAGGGATAAAGGAAGTCCATTTTTTTCTTGTTCCACCTCACCTCCTTTTTCATTGTGATCCCTCTTCGTTCTCGATTTTTTATAGCTCCTTCTGTTTTTTTTTTTGCTCCCTTGGGCGACAACAGACATCTCCCAATACTCTATATCCATCCTTTACACTTCTTACAATGATTTAGTGGTAATCTTCTATTATATATGTGTACCACGACTCTGATATTCATGTACGTGTTCCTATTCTTGTTAAAGGCTCAGAATGTAGATTATACTTTAAAATGTCACCTTGAGCAGTTAAAACTCTAGCATGTCCCCCTTTAAGAGCATTAAAGTTGTAATTTGCATACTGATAACGAGTAATGACCCAATTATTAGAATTTCCCTGATACCTTTATCTTTTGACACTTGTATGGCAAGACTGATGTCACATCTGTGCTCTTATATTCAAAAACGACTGGGGTGATTAGGGCACGTGGAAAGAATGGATCTGAATAGATTCCCCTTGAAATGACGTATGGCACACCGTTTGAGAAAGCCAGCCAGTGGTGGGCGGATGACCTAAAGGAACACTTGCAGAGGGTAGGTCATGGAAATCTGAGCATTTAAACCTGATATGACTGTATTTAGAAGTAAGTTACTTATTGGAAAGTATCATGCAGAACACAACGAGAAACCAATGCATGAGCGAGTGAGTGGCTTGGGTACTTGATTACTTTTCAACTTTGCAACTGTGCGAGATTCTAGGCTGAAGGTTGCCCATTAAATGCAGTTTAGTTGTGAGGTTATCTTTTTTGGACTTTTCGTTTCTATCCACTATAGAACCATTCAATGTCATGACTCACTTAAGCAATAGCTTGAATAAAGAAAAAACTTTTTTTGAGGAGGGGTTTAGTGGTGGGAAAAAATTAAAGAAAATGCCAATTTCTCTGTACGTAGTAGATTTAGGACGGATTTGTTTATGACCCTTTTTGTTTACCGTAATATGACATATAAAATTATGTTCTATAAATTTTTTTTATTCTATTCATTTGAGCAGAGATCTCGTATTACATTTTAACTTAATAGATTTTATTTTCATATATAAGTTATGGAGCTTCACAACTAGGGCGATATTGCTCTAAACAACAAAATACCATAAACATATGATAAAAATAGAACGCAACTAATAGAATATAAATGCAACGAAAAATATGAAACAACAAATACAAGACAGAAAGTAATGGGGAACGACAAAGTAGAACAAAATAGAAATCGAGAAAGAATAAGAAAATGCCAAAATACAACAAAAATACTTAACAAAAATAACACTACTACCAAACTAAACCAAATACGAAAGAAGAAAACAATATATAAAAATTATTTACAAGTAAATAATATAATAGCTTAAAATAAATTTAAAATATTATTAATTCAATGCATTAGGAAACTAATTAAAAATAAGCAGATATACTACAACAGAAGATAAAATGTAACGAATAGGAATTTCAATAATTTGTGTGTGAAAACTAAAAAGAAAGCCAGATCAAAAAATGTTGCAAAGACAAAAATGAAAAAGTTGAATTAATAATAGATTTTTAAATACCCTTCAAATTCTCTTGCAAGGGCCTCCAATAAAAACATTTTTTTTTTAGGTGCAAACTTTATTAAAACTGCCCTTGATGTAGGTGGCTTATTTGCCACCTCTACAAGGGCTATCCCTTTTAAAAGAAAAAAATATAAAAAGAAATATTAAAAATATAATAATAACATTATAAAATAAATAAAGTTTGCACCGAAAAAAAAAATTTTTATAGGAGACCCTTGCCAGAAAATTTTAAGAGTATATAAATAATATTGGGTCCAGAATAAGAAGAAGACAAGATTTTTGAATAGAATGGTCTTTAAATGTTCGAAAATAGTATCTATGTATGGACTCCCCTTTGTCAGTAGTTCGTGTAAATCGTGTAGTATCTGTAAGTAATTGCGTTGTCTGCAGTCAGTCAGTATATGTTTAACTGTCAGAGGTACATTACTACGTCTACTACAAATCGATTTTAAATTAAGTGCAACATACTATTTTGTTTATTAATTTTACTAGGAGTACAAGGAAATCATTTGGTGCCTATATCAGATGTTTTTTTATTTATTGTAAACAAGAAATTAAAGACAACCCCCTGTGAAATTCCTTGAATAAAGTAATTGATTGAAAGCGGGTTGCATGTAAGTATCTTAGAGATTAAAGGGAGGCCATCCGACTGTAAAATGGCCTAAGCTGAAAGGTGAAGAGGCAGACAGGACTACTCAGAGTGATTGCGGTGCGGATGGTTCGGCTGATGGTGCCGTGCTAGTAAAGTTTCCGTCAACCAGGCAGCGCTAGCGAACCGTGGAGCGAGGACTTAGCCAAACTCTCCCCTTTATCAGCCCTACACCCTCCCTAACTTAGATGGGATATTGATACGAGAATATCATTATGTCGTCCAAATAGCGAGCCCCCCCCCCCCTCCCACCCTTCTCACTCATCCTCTCCAAATATTTGATTAACAGAGAGGCGAGAGAGAGACGTTTAAGTGAAAGTATATGTATTTTAATGTCTTCTTCATTTCAACTCGCAGAAGTCATAAAAAGCGTTAACGTCTTTCTTGGGAAGTACATAAAATCATTTATTTTAAAGGAGAGACAATATGTAATTAAAATGGAAAAGTCCGTAACGCAGGAACTGCATAAACTATCAGGATTCTCACCTGCTGGTATAACACACTCGTGATCTTATCACGTATTCTCTATTTATATGGAAATAATCGATGAGTAGAAGGGGTCGTGGGGGTATATAAGGGAGTACGAATAGGTCGCTTAATTCTTGAGTTACGAAATAATGCATAGAACAACAATAGTAGACCATTAATAGTCTGGTCCATACAATGTTTGAGCCGACTCATAAGAGCGGAGACATTCTGAATTTTCGAATCCCTCCCCCTCTAAACCCCCACTATTTCTATATTGATGAGTGTGTGAGTGAAAGGGTTAAATATCGAGCAAGGTATAGATGAATGAGTGAAGAAGAACAAGTCTTAAATGAAAACGTCAACAATTAAGACGAAATTGCATGCAGATCACAAAATAAAATTACTTTGACAACCATATTTGGTGTTTAACCTTGGAATGACAGCTTATTGTTAATATGACATGCGGAGTGGTTTACTGATGGCAGAGAACTGAAATGTGGAAATATCTTGGTTAATATTGAATATAGAGAAAACATGTGCAAAGCAACATTTATAGAGCATTACATTTGCAATAAGATTGATTTAACACAATGTTTCGATCCGACGCGTAATAATGGAGATATTTTGAATTTTGAAGATTTCCTCCTCTAAACCCTATGATGTAGAGAGAGAGAGAGAGAGAGAGAGAGAGAGAGTTTTGAACGGACCTCATTTTCGTCATACCCAGGGCAATCTGAAGGGAAATTATCTAAAAGGGACATTTTTCTCTATGAAAACTTTCTTTATAGGGAATTATCTACTTTAATATTTATTTATTTATTTAAATGAGTTCCGCAAAACCGGCGATTTACTCATAATTAAATCGTGCACGCAAAAAAAAGAATAGCAAAAAAAATAGAGGGAAACGTAAAAGGAGTGAACAAAGGTGGTTTTTGATGGGTTCATTGGAATACCATTTTTATAAGAATCAAATAGTATTGTATGGAAACATCAAGATGGTGAAAATAATATAAATGAAAATATAAGATCGACGGAGGGGGGGAGAAATAAATAAAAATAATAATAATAAAATAAGGAAAAGAGAAAAGCAAAGAAATGAGTAAATTAAAAAAAAAAAGAAAACCAAAAATAAAATCTACTTTAATAACATTTGTTTATAAAGTGTTGTATTCTAATGGTAAAATGTCATCAGTTTGAACTTTTACTTCGTTTTAAAAACTATCACATTGTTTATGACAGGTTATTAAATTAGTACTTACGTTATTTAAATGGATTTATAAAAAGACTTTTATATATCGAGACTGAAAGTAGTTTATTTACCATTTCTAAATATTTAAATTCGCATTCATTGAAATGTGAGGTGTTTTAAATAAATACCATATTCCTTAAATAGAACAGTTTTTGATACGTTTGGTATATATATAAAATATCCAAACTTATTTCTATTTATTTATCTGTTTTTTTTTTCCTACACATTATTTTTATATTCCTATTTTATATATTTTTTTTCTTTTTTCTTATTTTTTGTCGCAAACTTTCATTAACATTTACTTTTAATTTTTTTATTTATTTTTACTTTCATGTGATTGATGATTTAGCTGTGTAATCAGCAACTCACCATCGGTAAGCAGCCACGATTAATTCTTTAATTAAGTGTTTTTCTTCTTTCTAATTGTACCTTTTTCATTTAGCAATCTGAAGTTTTGGGATTTGCCATAGCAATATGCCATTGTTGGCAAGGGTGGTCTTTTTACAACTTTCACAATCACGACTAAAGAACTAAAATTCCATTAGCCAAGAAAAAAGGAAGAAAAACAATGGCAAAAGCAGAATGCTAATCAAATAATGGTTATCTTTTACAGTTAAAAAATAAAAAAAAATAATTTAGTAATTTTCTTTCGGTCGGCAACAATGTCTTTATTCTCGCGTCGCCACAGGCAAATATACAATAAAATAATTTGTTTGCGGAAAGCCAATCTTATTTATTTAAGATCAGTTTATAGCATGAAAGATGTTATTCTTTTATGCAATAGTATAATAAAAAAACTTTCCCTGAGAAGAAATATTTTCAAAGCATCTTCGTATAGCAATACTTATATTTAACATACCCTTCCAAAAAAAAAAAAAAAATATCCATTATCCAACTCCTAAACAAATAGTTTCAAAGAAATAATATACAAGGGTGCTTGGCTACTTTTTTTTTTAAATAAAATTCTTCTTTCATTATTCAGACAAATATTTTCCACAAAATAAATTTATTATTTCGTTTTTCATTTAATCTAACTTATGTACAGATCAGTTGTACAATCCTATAATTAAACAACAGGGCAAATCGGAATTTATTTGGTGACGAACTCATTAAATTAAATCCTTAGTCCTGGCTAGGAAAAGGAGGTAACCTGTAGATAGCCCGTCGCAATTAGCCATAGCAGAAAAAGTGAACGTTAATAAATAATAATAATTAAACAACAGAAAAGGAGAATTAATCCCCGTTTATTGCTCAAATTATTAAAACCCAGGCAATAGAAAGAAAATCCGAATTGTTTTTGTAAATTTCATTTTATATACTTGTCTTCACAGGTTGTCATGTGTGTTGAAGAAAAATACTCTTTTTCTTCTTTCTGTGGCTTTAAAGCAACTATTTATATACAGAATCAACAAGTTGCTCTAATATTTTCTTGAACATTTTGTGAATTTCTTCAGATATTCTTTGAAAAAGTTACCACTTGGTATGGATGATTGTATGAGGAGTTTTTTTTATTCTCCTGTTAAGATTTATAATTAATATATTGCATGGAGGAATAATTTTAAAGCATTGCTAATGCCCAGGAGGGTGAAATGTCAACTGTTAGAAATAAGGGAATAAAGATAGCTGCTTTGAGACCTTAAGATACTTTCTTTTGCCTAAATATCATTGCTTAAATACATTTTTGTATACAAAATGTAAAAGTCCGTCACGCAGGAGCTGCGTAAACTAAGCAGATTTCCCACGTGAAGTAATAAAATAGAGAAATCTCCATACAAGAGCCCAACACTTACGGCAAAGGGCCGAACTAGCTTTTGGCGGGAAATTCAAAAATCCGTTATCGGCCCAAATTTAATAAAAATGCAAATATCTCGGTTAATATTCAAGATAGGGAATAAATGTATAGAACAATATTTCCTTTTTACATAAATCGAATAAATTCCGAGTTTGGTAACGATCAAACAAAAATTGCGACCGCTAGAGCGTTAACAGATTATAATTAATTTATTAATTATATATATATTTATTTATATATATATATATATATATATATATATATATATATAAAATTTTGAACGGACCTCATTTTCGTCATCTCCTGGGTAGGATCGATGGATATTTGAAGAAAATTTTCGAAAATCGCGTCATGAGTACGACCTCAATAGCTGATTTCCCCCAAGGGAAATCTGCTAAAAACACATCCGTTTAAACTTTTTTTTTCCATTTAAGAAATATTATGTTGAGTTTATTCATGCATTAAATTAGTGGTGATGTTATTTCATTGGGATATGACATAGAGATTTTTAGCAGATTTCAGCTATTGAAGTCGTACTCATAACGCGATTTTCGGAATTTTTCTTCAAATGTCCATCGATCCTACTAGATGAGGTAGGAAATGAGGTCTGTTCAAAACTGAATATATATATATATATATATATATATATATATATATATATATATATATATATTTGTCTGTTAACGCTCTAGTGGTCGCAGTTATTTTTTAATCGTTGCCAAACTCGATATATTTAGTCATTTTATGTAAAAAGAATGATGGAGTTCGTTAACGGCTGAAATCGGATCAAGGGGAGGGGGGGGTTAGAGGGGAGGAATTTCGAAAATTCGAAATATCTCTTTTACTATACATCGGATCGAAAAATTGTTGTAGATATTATTAACATGTAAATGGACGGAATGCGTTCTTATTATCGTTCCCTTAACATTCACTTTTTAATCTGTGGGTTATTTTTCGTAATACTTATTTTCACAAATTATTTGATTGTGTGTTCATTGAAATGTTAGTCTTTTAAGTAAATATTTTTTTATATCGAATAGATTTTAACTCAGAACAATAATATGTTTATCTAATGTACAATGGTTTCTACGACAACTTGTTGCTATTTGGTGACCTGATGATAGAATTATTCATCCATAAAGCACTAAGTTTTTAAACATTAATTAGCAAGGGTGACATTTTTAGAAATTTTATATCAAAACTTAGCTTCATCTAAATTTAAGTCATTGGCCAACAAAATTAATGAATTTTCTTGTACGTATGATACAAAATGGGTATTCAGATTGCCTATGTAATGTAGCAAGTGGGAAAACTGCTTAGTTCACGTGACCCCTGCGCGAAGAACTTTCTTACTCCATAGTTTCTTTTGAGAGATTTATCAAAATGTTGCCGAGTATTGTCGTGGAAAGACCATCCATCTGTATTCTACCTCCTAGAACGGATATTGTGAATTCTCTCTTTATGCTGCCCCTCTTTTCTTGTCTCGTCTCTCGTTACACATCTCAACACTACTGAAATATTAGTCCTGAGCTAGCTTTAAGTATTGACTCCACTTACCTCGACGTATCTCAAACACGAGAGTAGGGTGAATATTCATAGACGGAATTCGTTCCCTCTAGAAGAACGGCATACATTTCTCCTTCTAAGGATTTTCTGAGCTAGAGAGCAGTATGTAAGTCTTCTAATAACTTTCTAGCTCAAAAATTCTCAAAATACACTGGATTTTAAAATATATACATTATAACAGAATAGATATATTTTGTTATCAGATATCACTTAAGGGAAATCAGCTGTTGATGTTTTTCTCATGACGCAATTTTCGAAAAATTTCCTTAAGCATCCAACGATCCTAGCCAGGAGATGACGAAAATGAGGTCCGTTCAAAACTATAAATATATTTGCCTGTTAACGCTCTAGTGGTCGCAATGTTTGTTTAATCGTTAGCTGAAACACGGTTAATAGAGACTTTATTAGGAAAAGTTTTAAAGCTATGTGATCGCTCCCTGGTTGAGTTGATGTCGAAGTTACCTTAATGAGGTATTTCAAAACATTCCCTATTTAAAAGGCGTAAGTAATAACCATGATGTTGATTGCACCTGCCTACCTCAAAAATTTCCTTTTTGGGGAGTACCTATTTACTCTATTCCTTATTTGTAATTTATTTTGGACCATTTTCAATAATAAGAATATTTGTTTTTCCTCTTGATTACTTTACTTTCATTGTCAATTTTGTGTGACTTCTATAATTTTAATAACTGGTTAAAAACTGGAAAATTAGAATGAATCTTAATCTGTTAATACTTCTATATAATTATGTTAAACTTTGGTGGCCTCTGTAGTAATATAGTTGCCAATATTTGTTTCGCTAGACATGCTGCTATTTTCCTTATGATCTCTGAGACTGAAGATTGTTAGTTTTAAATTATTCTCCAATTGAAACAAATTCATTGAGGGATATTGTTTTGAAAATTATGTTCACCACCCTCATAAGTTTCTATAAATAATTATTCATATTTAGTATAGAAATTGTTAGTTATATTAGCGAATTTCCTGGTAAATATTTAGTTGGACAGAGTATATACATTAAAATGCTATACGAAGCGGTTAGTTGTCAGGAAATTCCCTTATGATTCTAGGTATTTGTGGGTAAGTAATTGCTATTGTCTTTAGTCGGAATTGGGCTCCCTGTGGTCTAGCTACAAGCCTCATTCTGTGTTGACATTGTCTGGTTGGGCGAGCAACAAGCTAGTTAAATATTAGTCCATCGTAGACTCGCTGGATAATCCTACGCTCTGCTACAGGTTGTGTGTGTGAGGGAGAGAGAAAGAGGAAGAGATGAGAGAGAGGGAGAGAGAGAGAGAGAGAGAAAGAGAGAGAGAGAGAGAGAAATTCGTTCTCTCTCCTCTCTCCTTTTATCCCATCTTTATAACCTTGTCTGCTGTCATATTAGTGTTTCATATGCGCCACTACCTCTCCCGTTGAATCCATTATTTGCTCCCGATCTGGGTCAACAGTTCCACATATCCTCTGTTTGAATGTTCTCTGGGATAACTAAAGGCAAATCAGAATACTCTGACGATATTGGACGGATGGAATAAGAAAAATACATTACCTACGAACGCTTCCTAAAGTAAGCAATTTTCACGGAGATAGTGTTATCAGAGTGTCACACTCGAAGTGTCACCTCTACAAGGAGTAACATTATACTTTGTTGCTGTTGAACCCAGCTTTGCATATTTCTTTCTCGAGTAAAGCTACTTTCTAGAAAAATAGGCTTCTTACTGACACGTGAATAGACTTGCAAATAGAACTAATGAGTGCCATTATTTACTTACATTTTGTCTATTGATCGCTTTCTTTTCACCTTATTTGTATTTGTCACGCTTGTTGAAATAAAAACCTTGGTGGCACTCTTTTTAAAATGGGCCAAAAAAAAATGCGATAGGCGGGAATCGTACTCATGTATTAGGGAGATAGGCTGTCTTTGGTGTATTTACAATTTCCAAGTAATGTATTTGAGGCAGGTTGCTTTCAATTATATGACTAATAATCCTTTAATAAAAAGTGTTCTTTCTTTTTCAGTGGAGACAAAAATCCTACCTTAAAACTAGTGGTCTTTAGTAACATTATCAAATTTGTACTGATGTATTAGTGTAATGATATCAGAACTGACGGGTCCCCTTGAAATGAAAGATAAGATGTCTGATCACAAGGATTTTAATGGAATGAAGACTAAGGACTCTGGAGAAGGAATACTAAAGGAGAGATATCATCAGAAACTAAACGGTCGATTTCACAAGATAAGAAACCTGAAAGGAAGGGATCCGCGAGCCACGCCATGGCGGACATCGAAGATATGCTTTGTTGATAGAGTAGTAGGACGGTACGAAAGAAAGCTGGAGAATTCTGGTAACGGCGGCTAAAGATATAGGTAGCCTGAAAAACCAAGTAAATATGTATATGCACCTATTTAGTGGCTTTCTTAGTTACTGTCTGGTAATAAGGGTGACCGATAGCATGTCCTGAAAATGATTCAAAGTAAACGCTAAACATTTCTGATGGCAACTCTGAATTGAATAGAGTTAGTTTTTAGTTTTTGAATTTTCGGATTCCTCCCCTCTAATTCCCCCCTCCCACAGGTCCGATATCAGCCGTTAACCAACTTGATCTTTAGTTTTACATAAAATGTTTAAATATCGAGTTTGGTAACGATAAAAAAAAAGAGCGTAAACAGACATATATATATATATATATATAATTTTGAACGGACCTCATTTTCGTCATCTCATAGGTAGGATCGATGTTCTCCCAGTGTAAAATGTTATAAAATGGCTTCAAGAGTACGACCTCAATAGCTGATTTCCTTTAAGGTCCTAAGACCCCTGCTCAAATAAGGTAAGGCTGTTGAACCTCAGAAGAGTGAAGTATGTGATGCTAGATCACTTTTTCTCTCCGAAGCGTATGCAATGTTCGATTATTTTACCTATGTTGATTTGTCCTAATATCTTAAACAAAATAAATTTTTGAAATAGATTTTTTTTATTATTTTAATACATGAACTTATTTTTGTTCTGCTACACCCACCCTTCAAACGGAAAGTATATACCTATGGGCGGTTCCCATATAATATGAATTCTAAGCTATGTTATCAACCACAGGCTTGTACTGGCCCCTGCCATTCTAATGTTGTGGTAATATTTATTATCACTGAACTCGTATAAGTGGCTTATTTTCAAGGTAAATGTCATTCATTTATTATTTAAGTTTTTAGAATTCAAGTGGTGACATTCATTTTTCGAACCTAGAGATGAATGAATTACTCATTATAAATAAATTGAATGCGTTGTTGGATCATTTTTTTATTAGTTTCCTATTTTTTGTTGAGTAGGTCAGGGAAAAGATCAGAATTCCTGGAATAGACCCAAACAAATTCATACTGGAGTAATGTGAAGGAATGTGTAAACTGAAGTTACAAGGGCTTTGGCAGATTTATGGCTTCAGGTAGGACTCGGGATAAAGACAGAGGAGAGGTATCTGAAGCATCTGCCACTTTCCTAATTTGAGGAACCGCCCCAGGTAGCAATGGCACTTGAAGAGGGAAGTCTGAAACAGCTGTGAGGTTAAAAAAGTCCGTCACGCATGGGCTGCGTTAACTAAGCACATTTCCAACAATGTAACAATATTTGGTATTTAGGCATTAAATAAAGTGCTTCGTAATATTACAGCTTTTTGCTTATATGACAAGAGTAGGAGGGGAGTTTTTCTGAAGGTGGGAAACTAAAAAATTCAACTATCTCGGTTAATAATGAAGATAATGAACAAACATTTATAACAACATTTACAAATTATTACATTTGCAATAAGATTGATTCTATGCAATTTTTCGATCCGATGTATAATAACGGAGATATTTCGAATTATCAAAATTCCCCCCTCTTAACCCCCTCTCCCACTTGTCTGATTTTAGCCGTTAACGAACTTGATAGTTTAGTGGGGGGAATTTCGAAAATTCGAAATATCTCCGTTACTATAAGTCAAATCGAAAATTTGTATAGAATCAATCTTATTCCAAATTAAATTTACTATACATATTTTTATACACATGTATTCTCTATCTTGAATATTAACCGAGATATGTGCATTTTTATTAAGTGTGTGGTCGGGTATAGTTCGGATTAAGTCGGCCATCTTCGTTATTTCTCTGCTCAGGTGGGTAACGGACAAGATGGTCGTTTAAGGTCGGTTCTATTTGTTTCCGCCTGAAGCTAGTTTGGCCATTTTCGTCACCGTATCGTTCAGCAATTTCTCTATTGTACAACTTCACGAGGGAAATTGGCTTAGTTTACGTAGCCCCTGCGTGACGGACATTTTTCTATTTAATTTTTCTCTGATTTGAAATGTAAGCGATTTTTTTTTTCAAACTTTATTTATCCCCTACTCCTTACGTGTGGGATTTACGAGTGGTGCTGATATAGACTTCTTATTTAAGGAGAAGCAGAAAAGCGAATATCAGTGTACCATTCCAACCCGTGGGAAATCTGTATGTTGCAACATCGTGGTTGACTTTTTTTATTATGCATTTAGTTTTTAAATAAACGCGGTGTCTGTAAAAATAAAATTGGAGAGAACCTAGATAGTAGAAGTAGTAGTTCTATAGATAGTAGGAAAAAAAGTCCGTCACGCAGGGGCTCCGTAAACTAAGCAGATTTCTATACTAAGAAGATTTACAATAGGGAAATTACACGAGAGCCGAACAGTTACGGAAACGGCCGAACTAGATTTGCCGGAAACTCACGACTACAACCGAAGTTGGCCGATCTCATCTCGCCCGTTACGCTTGATAAAAGTACAAATATCTCGGTTAATATTCAAGATAGAGAATAGACGTCTAGAACAAATTTATAGTAAATTTAATTTGCAATAAGATTGGTTTAATACAATTTTTCGATCTGAAGTATACTAACGGAGATATTTCGAAAATCCCCCCATGGTCCGAACTTCATCTATATTTTTAATTTTTATTGAACTTTATTTTAAATACCGAGTTATATATAATATAATAATAATAATAAATATATTAACAGTTTAAAGACATAGACCTACTTTTAACTCCTTCAGGAGAGGCTAAGTAGAGTTTAATGTTGTACGTGGGAGGAGAGGGGGATGATTTCTCTCTCATTGGGCGTTACATGCCCCCGTTCTCCCTCAAAGTTGGCTCAACTCTCCGAGCGTTTTGGCGAGAGGGAATATGCAAATTCGGCGAAAAGTTGCTAACTGGATGAAATTCATGTATGACTGGTGATTGCTGGCCTCCGTCTACCCGAATAAAGGCTCTTTAATTGGAAGCCCATAATGAGTCGGTAGAAACATAAGTTGAAAGGGGGGGGGCTTAAACTTTAAGTCCATACCCCCCCCCGTCTCTAAAGATAATTATATTACGCTTAAGATTAAAGTTTCATCTTTCTTTGTGAAAGGGCCTCTTTCTAAGATACTTCTTCTCTCTCCCTCTACACCCCACTTATTAGGTTTTCTTTTTGTTTTTTCTTTCTTTTTATTTTCCTTTTTTTTAACTCTTTATTCCTTGAATTTTCTTAGATATTCTTTCCTTCGCCAAATTTTCAAAAGAACTTAAATCTTAATAACTTCTCGAAGAAAACTGTTCACTGTTGGAATTTTCTATATGAATCATTATAATTTTTTATACTTCAACAGCTAAGTTATGAATATATTTATTCTATGTAATGATATATTACATATTTCTTTTGCAACTAGTCGTCTAACTTTGGGTGTTCATCTCAAAAATCGATAAAAATTTATCTAGTCGAACTTTCTTAATGTTTGTTTAAAGTGATCAATGGAATTCCTTTCATACATTAGGAACTTAACACGTGAAAACCATGAAGATTGCTTTTGTATTTAATATTAGGGTACTTATATCCTTATATTTAAGTATATTATAGGACAGGGACCTTCTTATGGTTAGTTATCTGCTAGTATTTCCATGGTTTATAAACTATTCTGAGAAGATAGGATAACACCAAAAATAATTGAAATTATGTAACTCCAGACATCCTTCAACCATTGTGATCGAGAGACTAACCCTTGTAATTACAACAATCGTGTTCTTTCAGAAGATATTCGTTCATCTTTGTACACTACAAGCTACAACTAGTAATTGATCCCATGTACTTGAAGTGAATATTAGGGACATGCAGTGGAAAATTTCATGCACCAATATAGACCTGAGTGGAGACAATTCGACTTGAAGCCAGAGTTGTTAGTGAGCCCGTAGCTCTGCATCAGTCTACATGGGTATGCAAACTATTGGCTAATTTCCCTTGAGGGCGTAATTTATGATAAATTCCTCAGATGTCCATCGACCCTACCCAGGAGATGACGAAAACGAGGTCTGTTCAAAACTATATATATATGCGTGTGTATATTTGTCTAGCGGTTGCAATTTTCGCTTTATAACCAAATGCGATATTTAAACGTTTAATGCAAAAGTAAAGATCAAGTTGTTTAATGGTTGAAATCCGACCAGAGGGAGTGGGAGGGGAATTTCTAAATCCTTAATATCTCCGTTATTATGCGTCGGATTGGAAAATTGTATAAAACCAATATTATTGCAAATATAATGTTCTATAAATGTTGTTATGTATGTTTTTCCCCTATCTTGATAATTAATAACCCCACTCCTACTCATGTCATATTAACATTAGGCTGTAATATTATGAAGCAGTTTATTTGAAACCTAAATACCACCTGCGTGACGGATCTACCCTCCAATCTTGCCCTAATTACATGATGTGAGAATTTAGACAAGGACAGAGATACAACGACATTATATCTGGTAACGTCGGAGCCTTCTAAAGTCAATTGTTTAAGTCCTTCAATGGAAATCTGCTGACAATCACACCAGAAGTTAATGTTACCAGTTCTTGGTAGAGGCCAATAGGAGCTGACCTACCCTACAGTTGCCGACAACAAAGGGAGACAAACGTTTCACCAAGTGGGCGTAGCTGACAAACGGACAGCCAGGTACTGCGGTTACACCTGCCCTCATCCCTAGACCTCTAGATATAGTTGGCACAATCTTGGAGCCTAAAATAAATTATAGAAAAAGGCAATCCTCACCAAACAATCCTTATCCTATCCCACACCACAGATCGTATGAGTATATCCCGTGTGTGTGCCTGTGTACATGAACTACTTGTTTTTATTCTGTATGCTTGCACGTTTTTCTTTAGTTTAGTTTTCTTCGCTAGCCCTTCTTCTCATGATTTTTGTTTTTGTCTTTCTCCTTTAGTGCGGTAAAAAAACAAAAAAAAAATAAACCCAGAAGAATAACGTAAACTTCATTCAGTCATCAATTTTATCAGGCTTCATAATTTTTCAAATGCTATAAGCATAAGAGCATCATAAAATGTTAATTTCACAATCTGACTATTGTTATTTTTGAAACAGCGTCGCTGGAGTACAGAATTATTTTACAGGAGGACGATCCTCTCCAAGCAATATTTTTCCAACTTTTCGGGGAGTTACCAGTTTTCTTGCATTGTTCTTTCTTGACTCAAATATGATTTTTATCAGTTGTCAAATCTGCTGCAATTATGCCACCTCATTGAAAGGTCAGGCAGTTGTATCCGACAATCAGGTTATTGTAACTACTGATAGATTTGACTGCTGAAAACCTTTAATATATTGAAATTTCATTCAATACAAAAATTGCAAATCAAACAATGCTTGCACCTTGAAAACGTTGATTTACACGTAGTCAACTTACGAAATTCAATAAGCATCTACCTCATAATTGTTTTATTCGAGCTCTAAGCTCTTTCCCATGCTCATACTTTCCTCCTCAGAGTTAAAATTAATTACTGAGAAAGAGAAGCAGACAGAGGTTGTTTGCTTCAAGTCTCTTTCTAAAAGCAGTTTCTCTGAAAATGAAGCCATGTCTAGAAAAATGTTTATATGTTTTAAGACCTTCAATGAACGTAATGTAAATTTAAGAATGGGTTTTATACGGGTTGCTTTAGAAAAAGTAATCATTGAAGTTCCTCACAAAATTGCCAAAAACTCCATTCAAATCTTCGCAATTCATAGTGATTATACCCAAAACAAAGTAGACTAGAATTTGTCAAAAGAGTTTTGTTTGTTTGATCGTTACCTAACTCGATATTTAAATGTTTTATGTAAAAAATAAACATCAAGTTCGTTAACGGCTAAAATCAACCAGTTTGGGGGGGGGTGGAGGGGGAATTTCAAAAATTTGTATAGAACCAATCTTATTGCGCATTTAATTTTCTATAATTGTTACTATTTATGATTTTTCACTATCTTGATTATTAACTGAGATATTTGCATTTTTTAGTTTTCGGCCTTCAGTAAACTCCCTCCTACTAATGTCATATTAACAATAAACTGTTATATTATGAAGCACATTATTTGAACCAAATATTTTTCACATAGAATTTTTACGTTTTGAAATAAATACAAATACGTGACACACGTTGGAAATCTGCTTAGTTAACACAGCCACTTTTGATGATTTTTTCGTCATCTCTTAGGGACGATTGATGGTCATTTAAGGGAAAAATATTCGAGACTCCACATCAACAGCTGATTTCCCTGAAAGGAAATCTGCTAAAAACTGTTTACTGTTTAGAACCTGCGTTGCGAACACTCTTCCCTCTTCAGATCTCTTGACTGTGCTGGCTATTCAGCGGAAGACTTCAAACAATGAGCAAGTTGATAGCTTATTAGTGAGAATAGCCTACCTCGCATGACGCCCCCTCTGACCGGCTTAGCCTCCCGAAAACCTTGAATAGAGGCAGCAATTACCTAAAACATACTCGAAACAAGAATTTCATTTGAGTTTGCTATCGATTATATGGCAGAGGCAGTTGGCCATTAGACTGCCTTCTCTGCCCCCGAATAATGGAACACATGTTTGCTTAGCGGAGAAAAGCACCGCCTCCCAAAGGGAAAATTATTAACGATCCTTCTATCGGGGGTTTCACGTCCAGAAATATTTCTCTATATTCGCCTCATTCGTATTAAAGTCCGTTAAGTGTATTACACTTATATGAAAACACAGCTTTTCTCAAATGAGAACTTCATCTATTATACCTCACGCTTCATTTAACATGTGATTTTTGTAAACAAAAAGTGAAAAATATTTTACACATTAAGTTCTGCACTGTTCCAAACCATCTTGAAGCTTTTTTAGCAGATTTCGGTTAAGAGAAATCAGCTGTTGAGGTCGTACTCAAAGACCAAAATGAGGTCCGTTCAAAATTACATATGTCGACTCGAATTCCAAAAAGTCCGTCACGCAGGTGCTGCGTAAACTAAGCAGATTTCCCACGTGTGCCACAAATTTGCATTTATCTCAAAACGTAAACGTTCAGTAAGAACAATATATGGTATTTATGCTTCAAATAATTTGCTTCATAATATATTTGTAATATGAAATGAGTAGGAGGTGGGGGGGGGAGTTACTGAAGGCCGAAAATATAAGTATCTTGGTTAATAATCAGTATAGGAAAAATGCACACAACATTATTTATAGAGCATTACATTTGCATTAAGATTGGTTCTGTACAGTTTTTCGATCCGACCTATAATAAGGGAGATATTAAGAGATAAAAGGCTCATGTATCTAGTTTGGTATTAGTAACGGTAAGAAAAAATTGCGACCGCTAGAGCGGTACCAGACACATATATAGATAGGTAGGTAAATCTATATATATACAATTTTGAACGGACAATTTCGTCGTCTCCTGGGCAGGATCGATGACAATTTGAAGAAATTTTTCGAAAATCGCGTCGTGAGTACAACCTCAATAGTTGATTTCCCTTAAGGGAAATCTGAAAAAAAATCTTGATTATTAGACGTTGGATGGTACAGAATCAATCTTATTACAAATTGAATTGCCTTAAATGTTTACAAACACTTATTTTCTCTATCGTGATTATTAACCGAGGTATTGGCATTTTTTAGTTTTCGGCCTTCAGTAAATCCCACTCCAACTGATGCCATATAATTAATATGCTCGTATATCATGAACCAAATTATTCTAAGTGTAGTTACTAAATATCGTTTTCATTGAACTATTACTGGTAAGGAGAGTGCACGGCCTTCCCACCCACCGATTTGAACAAAAGTTTTTTAGTGTTTAGTACCTATTGAAAAACAAATTCTGTTAAAGTGGGAAATGCACTTCTCATGTATTCGTCTAAAGAAAAAAAAAAGTTAAAGTTTGCCAGACTCTCTTGAGTGTTCCCAAGACGTCTATTTCAACAAGTCCCAGTGTTCCCAAGTTCTAACCGGAAATTTCGAGTTCGAATCTCGCCGGGAACAACTTTTTTTTTCTTGATTTTTTTTTTACATTTACATTTTTGCTTCTATATTTAATATTAATAAATAAATACAATTATTTTTTAATTATTGGCAATTTGAGTTTAAGCGTGTTCCATATATTTAATGAAAATTAGAAGTTTAAAATTAAAGAATTCTATTCTCTAAGAAAAATAAAGATGTCTGTACAATCATCTTTATTTTATCCATATCCTAAGAAGTTAAAATATGAAATACAACATTCAAGCACAATCAAGGAAGTGTGCCGTAGATCAACACACACTTCAAGGCAGGCACCTTCGATCTATTGCTTTCGTTAAAATTATCTTGAGTTGAAAAATTGTACGAAATGGATTAAACATTGTTTGAAATTTTATCTTAGTGATTAATATTTATTTCTTAAATTCTATTAGTATATTCAAACTTTCATTATTTTTATTTTGTTTCAGGTAAGAACTGACATGATTTTAACACTAAATTACCACTGAAAGCAGTATTAAAAATGTGAGTAAAACCTATATTATAGGCAATGTATTCAAAATTGAAAATATTAAAAAGCTGAAAACAATTTTGATTTACTAAAACAAAAGCATTAAAAAGTTGTTATTATGTTAAATATTAAACTGTTTCACACATTTACATATGCCATGATAATTTATATTGCAGTACTTTTTTTATAATGGTTTTAAAGTTCAACGTGATAAAAATTAATATTTGGAGAGTTATTGGTGTGAAGTTAGAATTGTGATGTTTAAAATGTTAAATTGATTACAATTTGGCATTAACTGAAAGTAATATATTTGAAAGTAGCCCATATGCATATAAAAAGAAAGTCCGTCTCGCAGGGGCTGCGTAAACTAAGCAGATTTCCCTCGTAATGTTTAACAAAAGATAAATCTATATAATGGTAACATAAGAGCACCGTCAACATTAAGTGAATAAAAAACAATAATAAGAAACCTCCAGACGGGTAACTGAAACGTAAACAGACAGGTTTGCCAACATCTGACCGGAAAGAAAAACAATTACGGAAATCAGATCAGAATATAACAAATTAATTTTATTGAAAACTATTTACTATATCTAGTACTGTAATTTATAATGGATCAGAATTATATTTATCTGAATCAATCAAATTTTAGTAGACCAACAACTTAAGAAAGGGGGGGGGTCACTATGACGTATTTGCATGTATCTCGCATAATAAAAGTCTCTTGAAAACAATATTGATATTTAAGCTTCGAATAATGTGGTTTATTATATAACAGAATATTGTTTATGTAACATGAGTGGTGGTTTGCTTAAGGCTGAAAACTAAAAATGACAATATCTCGGTTAATATTCAAGATAGAGAATCAATGTATATAACAATATTTATAGACCATTACATTTAGATTTAGATTGGTTCCATACAATTTTACGAACCGACGTATAGGAACATAAGTATTTCCAATTTTTGAAATTCCCTCCCTCTAAACGACCGCTCCCGCTGGTTGAATTCTGCAATTAACGAACTTGATCTTTCTTTTTATATAAAAGGATTAAACGCTGAGTTTTTTATAGAATATATATATATATATATATATATATATATATATATATATATATATATATATACTAGCTCAGATACCCGGCTGCGCCCGGGAATTGATTTGAGGCTGAATGGTGATGGTATTTTTTTGGGAAGGCTTTAATTTGCACAATATTTTGACATCTACCCGTCCCAGAGTTTAGGGTTAATACCCGTTGTTGGCATTTGTTAATAATAAAATTAATTTTTTATGTAAGTCTTCACTGTCCTCCAAATTGTCATATTTCCCTTCTCCTGAGCATTATGCATAGATTTCAGCTATTAAGGACAAAATATTAACATTGGTTTGAATTAATTATTCCAGCTGAGGTACCTGATAGTTCAAATAGGAATGAATTGTTGAGCATATCAATTTTTCTACGCAAATTACTTGCTCCATACATTTTTCACGAAAAAATGTATAAAATAAAAGTTACTCTAAATAAAAAAGTTAACAACTTTTGTTATGTGCATGTTTGTCGAAAAACAAATAGACAATGAAATATCGCGAATTTTTATTTCAGGCCTCCCTTATAACCCCCACTCCCGTTCTAACCTAAACATTGTAATATAGCTTATAATCATGGAAGAATTTATGCTTATTGACAATCCGAGTTTTGTTAAGTTCGGTTCAATCATTAGTGCCCAATAAAATTGTTGGCTACCGCTAAAGGTTTTAGCGTATATCTCGTTTATAATTCAGTATACGAAAAAAGTGTATATAACAAATATTACTGTAAATAACAAAATAACAGAGGTGAGAATTTTATATATATATATATATATATATATATATATATATATATATATATATACACACACATAACAATTTTGAACTGACCTCATTTTCGTTTTCTCCTGGATAGGATCGATGGACATATGGAGAAAAATTTCGAAAAACCCGCCATGAGTCCGACCTCAATAGCTGATTTCCCTTAAGGAAATCTAATAATCATAAAATAAAAAAACGAATAATAAATAATTGGAAAAGGGATATTGAAAAATTATAGACAATGAATTTATGATAGTAAGAGAAATATATTTCTACTTGTTATTACGAATTCACTAATTGTTATTTAAAGTTACCCTTTGGTCATTAATTTACAGATGTAAATGACTCATTCATGATTTATCATTGAGTTGTAACTATTAGTCAGGAAAGATTAAGCACGACTAATGATTTCCTTCCAAACTCCACTCCTGATTATGTTTCTAATTATTTCCGTTTCTTGAAGATAGCGAACACTACTCAGATTCTTGATTGCTTCCCTATTTGGAACTTAAAACATTTCTAAAACTCAACCTGCAAACTCTCTTTTCACAACTGATGAAAAATTTATTAAAGAAAAAAAACGAAACTAGAGACTAAACCATTCGTGTCCATTAGAATTTAGTGGTAATGGCATTATTACATTCAGTTAAAATTCTCAAATTGTATAGTCGATTCGAAATTCTATCAAGTTAAAGGCTCTTCGGCTGTCAAAGTTTTACCTAATATTCATTGATTTTTTTTATTGTTCATTTAAAAAAAATATATATATTTTTAAGTTCTCACTAATTTAAATGAGAATAGGTTGACTGATATGCTGTAAATCAACAGTCACTGAATTTCAGCAGACTTCCCTAAAGGGGAAATCAGCTATAGAGGTTGCACATATGCCGCAATTTTCAAAAAACATTTCCTCAAATGTCCATCGATCTTACCCAGGAGGTGAAGAAAATGAGATCCGTTTAAAATCATATATATATATATATATATATATATATATATATATATATATTTTTGTTATCACTCTAGCTCTCGTAATTTTTGTTTGATCGTTACGAAACTCGATTTTTTTTCGTTATATGTAAAAAGAAAGATCAAGTTCGTTAATAGCAGAAATTGGACCAGAGGTAGAGGGGGGGGGGTTAGAGGAGGAATTTTGAAAAATGGAAATATCTTTAATATTGTAAGTAGGATCGAAAAATTGTATATAACCAGTCTTATTGCAAATGTAATGTTCTATAAATGTTGATATATATATATATATATATATATATATATATATATATATATATATTCTCTATCTCAAATATTAACGAAGATATTTGTATTTTTTTTAAATGTTTAGCCATAAGTAACGCCCATCCCCTTTTTTGCAATCGCACAGTATGAATAAGCCAATTTATAAAACGAATTTGTAGCTAGAACACCAAATATTGTGTTCAACAAATCGTTTCTAGAAGAGATACATGCAAATACGTTTTGATATTGGATTGGTAAAATTAGAGTGATTGAGATCATTATAAATTGCAGTACTAGATATAATAAATAGTTTTCAGAAAAAGTAATATATTATATTCTGAAATGTTCAGAACTGTTCTTTTTTTTCGGTTAAGAATATTTCTTTCAGCTCTAAGAGGTTCGCTGACCTGTTTGTTTACGATTCAGTCTTTCGTTTGTGAAGGTTATTAAAGTGAAAAATGACTGAAAGATTTATAATTGTCATTTGTATTTGTTCACCTATATATCCCGTCTGCTTTGTTCCAGCCCCTGCGAGGAGGACTCCTTTCTCATAATATTGCTGACGTCAACACCAAATTTATAATTTTGTGAGGGCCTTTTCTTGTTATTCACTCTGAAATTCGAAACGTTTACTAAACGAAAACCACTTCTTCAACAACAGAAGAGTTTACAATATTTTATAGATAAAATACTTTAATTCAATTACTTGTAAGCTTTGGAAGCCAATTAATTCATTCCTTGTGGGCCTTTGGCATTGGTCCAAGCAACTTGGAACCCTTGCTCTTCCGAATGGCAGAGAACATTATTCGCCAACTCTGGACGAGTTCTACTCATTCGGAAGAATATTAATTCGGTAGAACTAATCCATCATTAGATCTTAGCTTGCATCTTAAAGGGCATGATGTCTGTAAAATTTATTTATTCATCGTATGAACTGTAAAATGTTAATATTATAACCGACGTTAGTCCTTTACAACTGTCACTCCACTAAAACTGAAAAATATGTTAGAGCTCTGTGGTCTTCTTAAAAAGTTACCTATATTTATTTATTTTTTAATTTATTTATATAAACTCGATATTTAATCGTTTTATGTAAAAAGAAAGATCAAGTTCGTTAATGGCTGAAATCCAATAGTTATTGCTATGTACTATTACAATCATTGTCTTGTTATTTTAAATTATAATTATTGTTGTGTTGTGTTAAAGTTATTCCTATGTTGTAACTATGTTGCTATTTTTATTCTTATATTTATTATGTTATAAAAACCATTCCTGTGTGTTGCTGCACTCATTGTTATGCCTATATTAAAGCTATTCTTAAGTTGCACTATTATTATTCTATTATGTATCTACAGAATTATTATTCTATTATGTTACAGTTATTAATGCTGTTTGTAGTTATATTTTTATTAGAGCCACCTTGTTGTTGTATTAGATCTATTAAGTTATAATGTTATATATATATATATATATATATATATACATACATATATATTTTTAACCAAAACTCCGAGAAGAATAACACACCCTATATAAATACAACCTGGTCGAAAACATCAGCACAATTATAACAGCTTATTGTTAATATGGCATGAGTAGGAGAGGGGGTGGGATTTAATGAAGTAGGGAAACTAAAAAATACAAATATCTCCGTTAATAGTCGTGAACATATGTATAGAATAGCATTTATACGACATAGGACTTTCCCACTGGTCCGATTTCAGCAATCGTCAAACTTGACATTTAATAAAACGTTTAAATATAGAGTTTGGTAGCTATCAAACCAAAGAGCGTTAACACAATCATATACATAAGGTAATTCAAATAAAGGGTTAGAACCGCCAATATAAATTATACTGTTGTCATACCTTTCGATGAAGACCGTCGTCACTGGCTGATGGTCGAGTACAGCTGGCATTGTGCTATCGATACGATGGCACCATCTTCAAGCCTGTCGAAAAGTTGTACTTTCGAAAGCACAATGCCAGCTGTACTCGACCATCAGCCAGTGACGACGGTCATCACCGATAGGTATGACAACAATATACATATGGTTTCGAACAGACCTCATTTTCATTATCCCCTGGGTAGGATCCATGAGTATTTAAGGAAATAGTTCGAAAATTGTACGAGTACAACCTAAATATTTGATTTTTCTTATGGAAAATAAACTAAAAAAATAACAAAATGGGAAATAAATGTATATATATATATATATATATATATATATATATATATATTTTATAAATCTCCCAATTCATTTTCATTAATTAGACAATTTCTCTGTTGGACTAACTCAATTGCATTTTAATTGGTTCTAATAACTCTTCTGAGTCCTGCTTTGAGATAGTTTGATAGAGCGACCATATAAATTATCGATGTACACCAACAATAAAATTAAAGTACTTTTAATACTTTAGAATTTATGTTTTCCAGAAGACTTTAAAAAAAAATCCAAGGTTAAATACGAGCAACAGGGAATCTCAAGGTTAATAAATGATCTAAAAAGGGGAACTTCCACAGTAAATGTCGACCAATCTAAATACAGATGGCGGGTCTAAATTCGTTTTAAAATCGTAGGAATTGTCTACTATAATGCTTTTAAAGATTTGCTTTCATGGTGGCTTTTAAAAAAAAAAAAAAAAAAAAAAAACAGGCAGACCTGTTTGTTTGCAATTCAGACGATTTCCGTTGGGAGGTAATTAAAATTGACTAAAATATTTCTCATTACCGTATGTATTTATTCACTTAATATTCACGGTGGTGTTTACCAGTACGTAAATTTATCTATTGCAAAATGTAACGTGTAAAATCTGCTTAGTTTACGCAGCCCCTGCGTGAAGGACGTTTTCACCAGTTTCAGCCCATAAATAAAGTTAATCATAGTTAATGCCGTATTGCATTTGGGAACAATATAGGCAATATTTTAAAAAATAGAAACCTTCAGCTCTATATATAATTTTGCACAATAGATTCAGACCTATTAAGTAATAGAACCTTAGAGATGGCCTGAATAATGTAACTCCTTTATCTCGTTTAAGTATTATTGTCATGTTAATACCAATGCACATAAAAACTTAATCTGTCAATCTTAGATGGAGGTATTAGTCGCTATTGTGTATTTAGTCCTTGGGAGATCTATATAGCAAGACATTGATGGAGCACGTCAATGACAAACTGATAGCAATGCCTGATAATATGTCACTTACTTTTTATCAAACACAGATACTTTTTTTTACTAAATGTTTATTATGTTTGTAAAAATTATTAGCAAACATTTTAATTTTATCCACGTATAAAAATGAGCTATTTTACCTGTTTTGATAGCTCAATCTTGCCTTATTTTTGTTTTTGCTTACTATTTTGGGAAGTCAGCTATTGAGGTTTTAATCATGTCGCGGTGAGGAAATATGCTATCAATTGAAGCGCTCAGTATTATAGTGGCCCAACCCTCAAATTTGCTTATTTGAGTTACCATAGCATCTGTTGCTGAATAATGTGTTCTATGAAATATTAATGGCCTAAGCCACCTTCGTGTTTTTTCACTAGATAGCAGCAGCAGTTTGTTTTTAAACTAACACTTTTGGCGGTCTTTGGGAGCTAATTAAAATTCACTGAAAGATTTCTCATTACCGTTTGTATTTAATCACGGTGGTGTTGTGTTACCAGTATGAAGATTTCTCTATTGTAAAACTTAACATGGGAAATCTGCTTAGTTTACGCAGCCCCTGCGTGACGGACTTTTTAATTTCGGGATAAGTAGAGTGCAATTCTTCTTGTTTGAATGAAATAAGATGACATAAAGTGCATTATCGCAATGTCAGCATGACCTGTCATTGTGAATCTGCTTATTTTGTTTAACTGCATTTGAACATAATTTGTATACTTGATTACCAAGAGTAAAGGCGCAGTTTTCTTTAGAACGCCTAAAAAAAAAAAAAAAAAAAAAAACAAGAAAAAAAAAAAAAAAAATGAAATTGAATAACTGTAGGTAATAAATTGACACAGAGTGGACCACATGTCTCCAACAACATTGCTATTATTTATACATTTATGATTCTTTTACCACAGTTGAAATCTCAAAATGTCAAAAGCCTGACTTCAAATCTCATTGATAAATGTAATTATGTGATTAAATGAGATAAGAACAAGAGTCCATAAGTGGTATTATGGCAGATTTTCCCTTGCAAACAATACAGAGAGAGAACCCCTGCCCGAGGCGGGAGTGTTATTGCGTGCAAACTGACGGAGATGGAAGGGAAGGCAATAAGGAGCAGTGGCCGCCGGCTGTTTAACTCAGGAAAATCCATTTTTACCAGCTACAATCATGGAGAAGGGAAAACATTTCTTTTAGGCCTGATTCGCTCTCCTCTTTACTCAGGTGTAGCCTGAATAAATATCCAAAGGTGAACCACTCTATCCCTGGGATATTAACTCAATTAACTAATAGATTCGAACAACATCTTTCCAATTGAACGACACATGACCATGTAATGACGGAGGAATATTGGTCCATAACACCCTTAACTGAAATGATGTACTTGACTATAGCTCTCATGTCTCAAAAACTTTGACTCCAGCACTAGCTATGAACGAAGACTCACTAGAAATTAGATCTAGATAATACGTATGAACGATAGCTCGAGATACTCAGATGCTAATAATATCATATATACGGGTTCAAGGTACTAAGACGTCAGCAATAACATTGATCGGTCCTCAATGTACCTGGATGCCAGCAATAACATTGATCGGTCCTCAATGTACTTGGACGCCAGCAATAACATTGATCGGTCTTCAATGCACTTGGATGCCAGCAATAACATTGATCGGTCTTCAATGCACTTGGATGCCAGCAATAACATTGATCGGTCCTCAATGCACTTGGATGCCAGCAATAACATTGATCGGTCTTCAATGCACTTGGATGCCAGCAATAACATTGATCGGTCCTCAATGTACTTGGACGCCAGCAATAACATTGATCGGTCTTCAATGCACTTGGATGCCAGCAATAACATTGATCGGTCTTCAATGCACTTGGATGCCAGCAATAACATTGATCGGTCTTCAATGCACTTGGATGCCAGCAATAACATTGATCGGTCTTCAATGCACTTGGATGCCAGCAATAACATTGATCGGTCTTCAATGCAACTTGGATGCCGGCAATAAAATTGATCGGTCTTCAATGCACTTGGATGGCAGCAATAACATTGATCGGTCTTCAATGCACTTGGATGCCAGCAATAACATTGATCGGTCCTCAATGCACTTGGATGCCAGCAATAACATTGATCGGTACTCAATGCATTTAGATTGCAGCAATAACATTGATCGGTCTTCAATGCACTTGGATGCCAGCAACAACATTGATCGGTCTTCAATGCACTTGGATGCCAGCAATAACATTGATCGGTCTTCAATGCACTTGGATGCCAGCAATAACATTGATCGGTCTTCAATGCACTTGGATGCCAGCAATAACATTGATCGGTCCTCAATGCACTTGGATGCCAGCAATAACATTGATCGGTCCTCAATGCACTTGGATGCCAGCAATAACATTGATCGGTCCTCAATGCACTTGGATGCCAGCAATAACATTGATCGGTCTTCAATGCACTTGGATGCCAGCAATAACATTGATCGGTCTTCAATGCACTTGGATGCCAGCAATAACATTGATCGGTCTTCAATGCACTTGGATGCCAGCAATAACATTGATCGGTCTTCAATGCACTTGGATGCCAGCAATAAACATTGATCGGTCTTCAATGCACTTGGATGCCAGCAATTAACATTGATCGGTCTTCAATGCACTTGGATGCCAGCAATAACATTGATCGGTCTTCAATGCACTTGGATGCCAGCAATAACATTGATCGGTCTTCAATGCACTTGGATGCCAGCAATAACATTGATCGGTCTTCAATGCACTTGGATGCCAGCAATAACATTGATCGGTCCTCAATGTACTTGGATGCCAGCAATAACATTGATCGGTCTTCAATGCACTTGGATGCCAGCAATAACATTGATCGGTCTTCAATGCACTTGGATGCCAGCAATAACATTGATCGGTCTTCAATGCACTTGGATGCCAGCAATAACATTGATCGGTCTTCAATGCACTTGGATGCCAGCAATAACATTGATCGGTCTTCAATGCACTTGGATGCCAGCAATAACATTGATCGGTCTTCAATGCACTTGGATGCCAGCAAATAACATTGATCGGTCTTCAATGCACTTGGATGCCAGCAATAACACTGATTGATTCTTCAATGCACTTGGATGCCAGCAATAACATTGATCGGTCTTCAATGCACTTGGATGCCAGCAATAACATTGATCGGTCTTCAATGCACTTGGATGCCAGCAATAACATTGATCGGTCTTCAATCTCAGCATCTCGGTTAATATTCAAGATAGAAAATAAATGTATATAATAATATTTATAGTAACTTTAATTTGCAATAAGATTGGTTCTATACAATTTTTCGATCCGATGCATAATAACGGAGATATTTTGAATTTTCGAAAATCCCCCCTCTAAACCCACCCCTTCCCTCTAGTCCGATTTATCCATTAACGAACTTGATCTGTCTTTTTACATCAAACGGTTAAATATCGAGTTTCGTAACGATCAAATAAAAATTGCGACAGCTCGCGCGGTAACAGACATATATACACACATATATATATATATATATATATATATATATATATATATATATATAATTTTGATCGGACCTCATTTTCGTCTTCTCCTGGGTAGGATCCATGGACATTTGAAGAAATTTTTCGAAAATCGCGTCATGAGTACGACCTCAATAAGCTGATTTCCCTTAAGGGAAATCTGCTAAAATGGTGGCTCAAGATACTTAAATACCTTCAAATACTTAGGACGCTGACTCAAGATATTTTGATTCCATCATAGTTGTATTTGTGAGGTTGAGTGTGGAAAACGTCTTGACTATAATTATTCTATTCGTGTTTTATCTTTATTACTATGTGTAGGTTTATATGACTGTGCGTGTGCTTGTACATGAAAGTACGTGTGAGCGTAGGTTCTAAACAGAATCTTATGAATCTAAGATACTGGATTTACACTTATTCAGCTATTATTAAATTGACATTTTGAGAAAAATAGATAAGTTAATTGTATACAATTTACATTACCTAAGCTCACCCATTGCATGACGTCTCATTACCATAAAAGTGGGTCTTCTTCTCATTTCTGTCTTAATATTATTTCACTGTTGTCAAATAGTTTTCACGTGGACATACAATGATTTCCGTGATTGAGTACAGAAGGTACCTGCTTCTTAGTTCTATGCTATTAAATAATGATATTCCTTTGACTCTAATTTAATTACTAGTTTCATTTCATTATTGATTAATCAACGCTTGGCCAAGCGCAGTCCGAATTAACTAAATGGGTGGTTCCTACCATATTTATTCACAGATCTTCTAGCATAAAGTTTGTGTTTAATCTGAGGAAAATTAGACATAACGACCCTCGTAGTCGTCTTTATTGGCTGCTCGTGTATGTCTGCGTGTGTCTTATGTATATATATATATACACACACACAAACACATATTTACACAACTATGACGTGGGGTAAAAGTGGGTGTTTTTAAACCACCATTCCATACTTTCTGCCCCAGTAGAAAACAAACCATTGTTTTGCTTCTTTCACGTTTCGCCCCGTCATCAAATTTCAAAATATTTATTGTATATTTTGTGCAACGTATTTAAAAATAATGTCGAATCGACATACTCAGTCAGACATGGAGAGCAGAATATCTTATTTCAAACAAAACATGATGATTTATGACTTGCAGTCAGCTTGTCGATTGAGTCGTACTGAATTCAAACTCCGGGGTATGTGTTTGACAATCATTCGTCGATGAAACTTTTTTCTATAGGATCTACGCATTATCAATAAATTCAAGTTCGTCACGCAAGAGACGCATAAACTAAGCAGATTTCCCACCGCAAATAGTTTAACAAGAATTGTTCTATAACCTTTTTGTATAATGGAGGTATTTTGAATTTTTTAATTCCCCCACTTAACGCCCAACCCCCCTGACCTCTTCGTGGTCCCATACCAGCGATTAACGACGCTATGCATATACGAAACAGAACGTATATGCATTTATCTCAAAAAATGAAAGTACAATGAGAACAATATTTGGTAATAATGCTTCAAACAAAGTGCTTCATGACATAACAGTTTATAGTTAATATATGAGTTGGAGTGGGGGTTTACTGAATGGTGAAAACTTAAAAAAAACATAAATTGTATCTCAGTCAATAATCGTGAAAGTTAAAAAAAAAACTGATATAACGACAATTATAGAACATTCAATTAGCAACAAACAATTGATTCTATACACATTTTAAATCCGACATATTTATAACGGGAATATGGGGGGGGGGGGGTGGGGGGGGGGGGGGGTGGGGGGGGTGGGGGGGTGGGGGGGGGGGGGGGGGGGGGGGGGGGTGGGGGGGGGGGGGGGTGGGGGTGCGGGGGGGTGACGAGGGGGGGGCTGTGTGGGGGGGGGGGGGGGTCGGTTGGGGGTGGTGTGGCCGCGGGGGGGGGGGGGGGGGGGGGGGGGGGGGGGGAGGGGGGGGTGGGGGGGGGGGGGGGGGGGGGGGGGGTGGGGGGTGGGGGGGGGGGGGGGTGGGGGGGGGGGGGGGTGGGGGGGGGGGGGGGTGGGGGGGGGGGGGGGTGGGGGGGGGGGGGGGTGGGGGGGGGGGGGGGTGGGGGGGGGGGGGGGTGGGGGGGGGGGGGGGTGGGGGGGGGGGGGGGTGGGGGGGGGGGGGGGTGGGGGGGGGGGGGGGTGGGGGGGGGGGGGGGTGGGGGGGGGGGGGGGTGGGGGGGGGGGGGGGTGGGGGGGGGGGGGGGTGGGGGGGGGGGGGGGTGGGGGAAGCCTATTCAATCCAGCTAATTGGTGAGATTTCCCTTTTTACCTTCATCCCTTTCCTTTGCTCTCACCCTTCAGGGTCGTTTCTCTCAGGGGTTCCAGAGCTATGACTGAATAATTATCATATTTTTATTACATACTTGTTTGGGCATGGTCCATTTTCTGTCCTCCGCTAATCTGAGCTCACCAGAGCATGTTTTTATTAGAAGATTTCCCTTAAGGGAAATCAGCTATTGAGGTTGTACTCATGACGGAATTTTCGAAATTTTTCTTCAAATGTCCATCGATCCTACCTAGTAGATGACGAAAATGAGGTCTGTTCAAAACTGTATATATATATATATATATATATATATATATATATATTTATATATTTGTCTGTTACCGCTCTAGTGGTCGCAATTTTTGTTGGATCGTTACCAAACTCGATATTTAGGCGTTTTATGTAAAAAGAAAGATCAAGTTCGTTAACGGCTGAAATCGGACCCGTGGGAGGAGGGGTTAGAGGGGAGGATTTTCGAAAATTCAAAATATCCCCGTTACTATACGTCGGATTCGAAAAATTGTACAGAATCAATCTTATTGCAAATTAAATTTGCTATAAATATTGTTATATACATTTATTCTCTATCTTGAATATTAACCGAGATATTTGCATTTTTATTAAATCTGGGCGGCTAACGGACGAGTGACTTTCCCGCCAGAAGCTAGTTCGGCCGTTTCTTTAACTGCTCGGCTCTCGTGTAATTTCGCTATTGTAAAACTTCACGTGGGAAATCTGCTTAGGTTACGCAGCCCCTGCGTGACGGACCTTTTGTTTTAAAATTAAATTATTTATCAACGTCCACATTATGCAGCTATGTTATCTACAATTAGGGGCTCAGGTTAGCCATGTGTGTTAAAGCGTTTGCCTTAACCTCACATGGTAAACCTAGAGTGGCGAGTGCGATTCTTGCCTGGGCAAAGGAAATTATTTAGTGACGGAATTCATTAAATAACTTCCTAAATCCCACCCTGGCTAGAAAAGGGTGGTAACCTGTAGATAACCCGTCCCAATTAGCCTGAGTTGCAAAAAGTGGACGTTAATAAATAATAATAATAATAATATCTACAAGTAACCATCCTTTTCTAGACAGGGTGGTACTGAGGATTTTATTTAATGGATACTGCCAATAAGTAAATTCCTTTGCCCAGGCTGGAATCGAACTCACCACACTGGGTTTACCATGTGAGATTGAGATTAACGCTTTTACTCACAAGGCTATCCTGAGCCCCCCTCCCCACCCAAAATGATTAATTTAATATTATATTGAATGATTTTAAATAATGTCAAATAAGTGATATTTTTTTAAAAAAATGTCTCTAGAGTAGCACGCCATTGTAGTTTAATCCAATAAATATTTTTTTTTTAAAATGTATGTAGACCTTTATACAACTTTTGGGAGTATATACAGTCATATGAATATTAATATTGGAATGAAGAAATTCAGAATAACTTTGTCGAATGAAGAGTTATAAATATAGCTACAGTTTTTATGTGGCCGTCAAAGAGGACATATTAATACTCTATGACTACAGAACTGTGCCCATTCTCCGAAATGCGAGCTCTCAAATAAATATTCAACAAATGGAGAGGAAATGTAATAAAGGTCGAAAGAGTGTTATCGAATGGGAGAGAGAGAGAGAGTGTCGTCCATTGTCAGTGTTTTTTGCCCAGAGGCCTTCTCTCGAGTACAAATCCAATTGGGTCAGTCAGAAGGGTTCCTCATTGACACATCTTCTGTCCGGCAACATCTTCCCGAAGGGATGTCTGTCTCTGGACATGGCTTTTTATCAGGCTCACATTTCGTGTCCTCCACTATCCATGGATATACCATGCAACACGGGCTGAAAGGGAACGCCGTCTGACGTTCACTAAAAGCTGAGCTACTTGCGGTGTTCTCTGGTTACCGGATACTTTTTAAAAAAAAAAAAAAAATTGGTTACAATAAAAACTGAAAACGTCTTCCGCGACCCCTCGGCCGGTATACATTCCATCTAATACGCAAATCTCCCTTGCTCAAAATAAAGTCCGTCAAACAGGGGCTGGGTTAAGAAAGAAGATTTCCCAAGCGCGTCACATTTTTGCATTTAACTCAAAACGTTCAATGAAAACAATATTTGGTATTTTGGCTTCAAATAAAATGGTTCATAACAGCCTAAATTTATTAAAAGCAATAGCCTATGAAATCCTTAAGTTGAGAGAAGAAAAGATAATATAAAATTAATATTATGTAATTTTTTATTGGTTATTTAATTGTATTACTGAATTATTCTACTCAATGTTTTTTGTTTTACTTTTTCAGGTTTAATTTTCATAATCTAATTTAAATTTAGAATATATGTAAATACTATTGATAAAATGCTCATATAATGCAAATATGCATGGCATGTGCAGAAAAATAAAAACCCTCCACATAGGGTTACTATGTAGAGGAAATAAGTAAAATATATATAACGGCCTATTATTAATGACATGAGTTGGAGTGGGGGTTTACTGAAGGCCGTAAACTATTAAATCCAAATATCTCGGTTAATAAACAAGATAGTGAAATAACGTAAACGTACTCAGTTATGCGATCCGACGGAGAAATTAAGAGTTTCAAAATTCATCCCTACTAACCCCCCTCCCCCACTCGTCAAATTTCAGCCATTAACCAACATGATCTTTCTTTTTCATAAAACGTTTAAATATCGAGTTTGGTATCGATTAGTCCCTAATTGAGACCGCCAATATTTAGTATTTAGGCTTCGAAGGAAAAACGTGCTAAAATGAGGTCCGTACAAAATTCTATTTATTTATTAACGTGCACATTATGCAACTATGGCTAATTGGGACGGGTTATCTATAGGTTGCCACCCTTTTTCTAGGCAAGGTGTTCGTCACTAAAGAACTCCCCATTTGCCCAGGTGGGAATCGCACCCGTAGGTTTACCATTTGAAATTAAAGCCAACGTTTTAACTCACATGGTCAATTTGAGCCCACATTCAAAATTCTATATATATACTATGGCGTGGCCATAGATATATTGCGCCAATTAAATCACCTAAGTTAAGCAACGTCGAGCATGGCTTGTAGTTGAGTTAGTATACTGGTTAGCTGCCAGATAGTGCTGGAGTCACGGTGGTAGTGGAATGGCGGGAGTCTAGTGAGCAAATCAGTCCAACATACCGTCTATATGACAGAGGACAGTGACACTTTCAGAGCAACAACGACTAAGTACAGTTGGCTAATACAGGCAGTAATCATAATATACCGAATAATCTGGAAGAAAACCGTTGAAATTACTGAGACTCAAACACTTTTTACTCTATTCGTCTTGTCACTATACCATAAGTATTGTTAACTGAATGTAAACAAGAAGTCCGTCACGCAAGGCTGCGAGGATTAAGCAGATTTCCCACCTGGTGGTATAACACGCTTGTGAACTAATCTCTCCACATATTCTCATATTTATATGTGTAAAAAAACCGAAGAGTGGGAGGGGGTGGGGGTGTTTCTGAAGGCAGAAAGAAAGAAATTATGAATAACTCGTTTATTCATGCCTCTCTCTATGCTCCCACTATTACAGGATAAATTTCGGATAATAACAAATATGATCTTTAATATTGACTGCAGAGGTTACATATCGAGTATGGGATAGATCAAATAAATATTTTCGAGATGGAGCGTGAAATCTTAATTGATGGCTTCATCACTCAACGAATTTGCATTTATCTCGCATTATGAAGGTCTTCTGAAAAAAATTATGTGGTATATAGGCTTAGAATAAAGTGGTTCATGATATAACAGCTTAATATTAATACTAATAGGCAGAGTACTTTATGGACAACTTGTCCCATCTACAGTGCACTTTGACATAATGAAACAATATGATTAAATGACGAATTAATTAATAATGCAAAGTCTATGTAGTAGTCAAACTATTTTTAAAAACGTATACACAACCTGAAATTTAAATGAACTAGTCAAAGTTAAAATACTAATTCAAAGATTGTGTTGAAGATACAAACTAAATTATACCTGATGGCACGAGATAGCTACATGCAAATTTATTTACATATAATGAGAAAATACGTACACAATAAAACATTAGAAACGTCGAGTAAGATGAATAAATAAATGGAAATATATTGAAATAAGCCTAAGAAAAGGTATGGAGATTAAGAAAAGATACTAACCTTGAGGTTGTCCATATTCATAAATATAATGCATACACATACATCAAAATTTATATACATACTAGCGGATCCGTCAGACATTGTCCTGCATGATATTTCAAGCGAGTAGGATATTAAATTTAATAATATTATGCTTAAAACAAAAGCTACTTTTAATAACACAAAAAACAATATTTGTTATGTGCACATTTGCCTAAAAACAAATACAAAAGTATATATCGCGAATTTTTCATTCAGACCTCCCTTATAACCCCCACTCTTGTTTGAACCTAAAAAATTTACTACAGCTTATAATCATGGAGGAATAAATGCTTATTTACGTACAGAGTTTTGTTAAGTTCGGTTCAATCGTTAGTGCCCAATAAAATTGTTGGCTCCCACTTTAATGTTTTAGTGTATATCTCGTTTATACTTTGTTATACGACAAAAGTGAATATAACAAAAGTTACTCTAAATAACAAAATAAACAACTTTTACCTTGTGCATATTTACCGAAAAATCAATAGGAAACGAAATATCGCTATTTTTAATTTTAGTCTTCCCTTACGATCCCCACTCCTGCTCCATCTGGTTTTGTCAATCTAAACCACTCAGGGCGTCACCCAAACGCGTAAAAAAAATTCAATCAAATCGGTTCGGCCGTTTAGGAGGAGTTCAGTGACATACACACGTACAGTAGAACTATATGTATATAAAGATGCTATTTTCGATAACTCAAATCATATAAAATAAATACAATTAATAATTTCTTGCATTATCTAAAGACAAAGCAGAACAATCTGGTAGTAACTATGAGAAGGAACATAACTATAACATAATGAGCATAAATATAGAATACATGACACATAGTCCACTTTAAACTAGCGAAACACGTAATCAGCTCATAAAATTCATATCACGTCATGAACCTCAAAGTTCTTATTTAAATTTAAATTAGCCAATTTGAATAATTCAAACTGTGACAAAACGACTGAGATCACTCCTATATAACTGCAAACTACTCAACGGGCCTAGGAAAAAACTCGCCAAGTATACCTATTAAATTACAGAAAAGACTTGTGCTAATAAAAGAAAACTCAAACTACTTGTCAAATGTATCAAGAAATTTTAGTTGTCATTCAAAAAAAAAAAAAAAAAAAAAGAAAAAAAAAACGAATACTAGGCTTTTATGTATAATTTCCAAACAAATAATAGGAAGTTCAGAAAATGAAGACAACCAAATAACATTCCATATTATTTTTTTTTTTAGATTAAATGCTACATCTCTCAAATAAGTTTCACACAAATGTACAGACGTCAACCTTATCACAAGGATGACTATGAGGGTGCTATGCACATGAAATAATTTACATAATTTATTTCATTTTATAATAAGTTTCTAAATGGTTTATAGTACAGAGAAATTAATTGTGGGTAAAACTTGAAAAATACAAGTAGGATCCAAAGGTTTTACCATATGTAGTATATAGTATTTACAGGCTACTCCTGGTAATTAATCTCGTGAACAGGTAGACCTGATTTCCACTGGACCAAACAAAGGACTAAGAGGGTCACAAGGACATGCCGTGGTTTCCCATTGTCTTCTGCATCAGACCATCCAGCAATAAATGCATCATGAGGAATATTTCATTCACACCAATAAAGGTATGAGAGGAGAAAATTCCATTCTAAGCCAGAGTTGTTAGATAGACATCCCTCGGTAGCCTGTAGCCTGCATAAGCTGACTAATGATAGACTATTAGTCAGTATGCAGTAAGCAGACTAGAATTTTAATCTACCCTCCAGTCTTGCCCAACTGACATGTTGCAAGTGAGAATTTAGACAATCAGGAGGAAAATACGAATGCCATCAAAAAGATTGACCATCCAGTTTTCAAATGCATTTCAATGCTAGACGCATATTCCTGCGTGGAAAACAGGGACGGATACTATTAACAGTATTTGAATGATTTACAATGAAAATTAGTAATTAATGAGATCATTTATTAGACCACAATAAAAGTTGTTATCAGTACATTTTTCCCTAGTGAATATTATTATTATTATTATTTTTGAGTTCAAATACAGAAAAGAAACATGCCCATTTTTTTTCAAAAATTTTAGAACTATAAAACCAATTGCAGCATACATTATCTATAAACGTCAGCTTTATTCAACTGTAGCTTAATTCCAACATGTACATATTATGCAAATTTAATGGTTCTTTGCCTTACTTTCTTATTCTTGTGATTACGTCATTTCGTTAGAATGTGTTCTCAAAATTTATTTGATTAAACAAAATATGTCAATTGTTCGTTTCATTTTTATTCATTGGCAAATTTTACATTCCTAAAATAAATTCAGTAACTTCATAAACCCGAAAATTTAATAAGTACTCCCTACCAATGGCAGATGTAGCAAAGCGTAGTAATCTATCCGGATAAGCCCTAGAAACACAATGGATTGTTGGGATGTTGGATTTAAAGAATAAAAATAATTTTCGTTAAAATATCATTTCAATCCTTTTTAATTGATCAAGCCTTATTACGACCATGCTTGAATTCATTGGTATTAATAAAATATAACTTTAGACTCCGTTACTATTAACTACAAATTAAACTGGAGAGCAAGATTGGCTCACAAGTAAGTCTATAAGCAATGATATTTAAATTGCAAATTCTTTACAACTATTTAATAATTAAATAATTAATGTGATGACGGTTATTGCACAATTAACTATAAACTAAGCAATGGAGAAGTATTATATAAAAAGATATAATGGTATGAGAATACCATTCAAAGCCAATGTTAATTAGTAGCACTTATATAAAAGTAACTACTCTGTGAACGTAATTTTAATATAAAAATAAAAATTACAATAGGTTTTTTTTCTTAATTTATTCAGTACCTTGGACGCGTTTTTGTTTCATTTTAATAACTATTTTACCTACGTTTTCCAGTTACTTTTTCCTTGCCTAACTCTGAAAACATAGAACATAGAACATGATGAGATAAATGAAAAGGAACTTTCAGAAAATGTATCCTTAAAAATCAATAAATAAATTATTATTATTATTTATTAACGTCCACTTTTTGCAACTAAGGCTGGTTGGAACGGGTTCTCTACAAGTTACCACCCCTTTCTAGTCAGGGGGGGGGATGTTATTTAATGAATTTCGTCACTAAATAGGTTCCTTTACCCAGGCAAGAATTGAACTCACCATTCTTGGATTGCCATGTGAGTTTAAAGGCAACGCTTTAACTCACATGGCTAACCTGAGCCCCCTTATTAAACAAACTAAAAAAATGAAAATTTCTTGTTAGATTTCGTTTGAAGGAAATCTCCGTTTCTATGAATTGGACCAAAAAATGTCATGGAAGATAATAGCCTCTTCCACAGTATGGATCTTTGGAACTAAAATTGCTTCAAGGCGATTCTCAGATAGAAATAATTAGATGTTATAAAGATCAGCTCCAAATAATTAATAAATGGATGATCACACGATGATGATGTATAGTAGTCATATCAATCACTTAACAACTATGCTACATAAATAAAAAACGATGTTTATACTGTTCTTAAATTATACTTTCTTTTATGTTCTCGTTGAAGACATTCTGTCCAGTATGTGTCTTATTGTCAGGAGAACGTTACAAGCTGAGCATGTGGCTATGCCAGTCATTGCCATTAAGTATGAGTGTGTTAATTTGGCGTGAACTCTCGTGAGGACTAGTTCTTCTCTCTTAGAGTTTCTGAAACTTGACAGTCCGTAGTTTTTTGTCAGTACTTGTGTTAGTCCAGTCGGTTCGCGATTGGTCTGAGATGAGGTGTTTTCTTTGTCTTGAAATGTCTTCATGTATTACGTCCATTTGTTCTGTTTTTCCAAGTTTTTCTGCTGACTTTTTCTCTCTCTAAGTCCTTAAACTCATTCAGTCCTACGTTTTTGCGCTCTTCCAACTAATAGTGTCTTTTATCTTTATCTGGACTGATAAATAAAACATATGATCGATTGACAGGATGCTCCTAATGGTAAAGTGGTAGTATACAAGATCTTACAAAGGCATTTGCTGTTATATGTACTACACTAGACAATGAGCAGGTTCCTTCGAACTCATACTTTGTCCTGCGGCGGGAAAACAGGAGGCCAACGACTATAATAACAGGGAATATATGAATAAATCAATCGGCCCGAAAGTTGTAGGCCTGAAAATACTAAATCACTATGAGATATTGAGGAAAAGGCTGGCTTTTGCCTATTGTCTATTTTGGGAGAGGCAAAAAGGCCCTTGGCTGCCTGCGGTGGCATTGGCTAAAAGACAGGCTCAGATAAAGGGCCGAAGGTAAATCTCGACTGAAAAGCCACCCCCCAGTGCTACCACCCTTCCCAAACATGTGTCACCCCCGTATTGTCCCTTCTCACCACCATCTCTCTCTCTCTCTCTCTCTCTCTCTCTCTCTCTCTCTCACTCTCTCTCTCTCTCTCTCGCTCTCTCACACTCTTTCATTATTTCTATCTCCATCACGAGGATTTTCTAATTAATGGCTTTTTGTTTCACTCTTTTTTTTTTCTTTTTTTAAATCCCTTTTATTATTCTTTATACATATATAAGGTCAGGTGGCAGGCACTATGTCCATCAAAGAATAATACACCCCAAATAAAAGCTCTGCAGGGATGTGTGTATTAAATATATACAACTTTTAATTTGTTTTTTAGGAGATTTCCCTTATGGGAAATCAGCTATTGAGGTCGTACTCGTGTTAACATTTTTTAAATATTTCTTCAAATATCCGTCAATCCTACCCAGGACGAATATGAATTCCGTTCAACGTGTTATTTCTTCCCGTGCCATCCGCCCTTAAAGTCTCCAATTATTTTAATAAATGGCTGAGACTTGGTCGGCCAATTTTGGGACCCCTGAAAAATTCTTTGAGCCCAATTTCCACCTCGTAACCTTCTCCAGCACTTCTCAAGCGACCATAACTTAGGAATTTCCAATGGAATGCCCTAGTCACTGAAATAAATTAATTCCAAGAACGGTAAATCAAATAAAGGGTTGGAACCGCCAGTATAGATGATACTGCTGTACATATCTGTCGGTGAAGACCGTCGTCACTGACTGATGGTCGAGTACAGCTGGTATTGTGCTATCGATGCGAAGGAACTATCTTCAAGCCGTCTAGAGTTGTACCCATACATTTAGAGAAGAGGGGGGAGTTCGAAAATCCAAAATATCTTTACAATGATGGTCAAAATATGTTACAATGGTTGGTATCGTAAAATATGATATAACCAATCTTGTTAAACTATTGGTTGTCTACAATTTTAGTTCTATGCATTTTTTCATAACTTGGGTACTACGTGAGTTATTCGAACATTCTTGTTTTCAGCCTTCAGTACTCTTCGTTTAAAAATAAATTGAATAGCCACATGAATAGCAGATGCTTTTATACAGAAGATAAACGTAACTATATAAAGTAACCTACTAAATAGTTGTAATAAATGTGGGTCTAAAATAATTTGTGATCAAGTACATTGTCCCTATAAGAAGGAACAAGTTTCTCATCATTTATAAAGGTTGTTTTCCTTTAATAAATTTGCATGTCAAAAAAATAAAATAATGCATGTATTGAATTTGTAAAAATATGTCCATATTTAGAGTTCTATTATAATTGTTAATGAATATAATTATTTAAATTGATGAATTTTATACAATGCATTCTCAGAATTTGACCTATTTTTTTTTAATGAATTTTGTCACTAAATAATTTCCTTTGCCCAGGCAAGAATCGAACTCGCCACTCTAGGTTTATCATGTGAGATTAAGGCTAACGCTTTAACTCACATGGATAACCTGAGCCCCCCCCCCCATAACATAAAGTTTTTTTTTTTGTTTTTTTTTAAACGAATGTAATATATAATTATAAATGTTGTTCAATAATTTGTTAAGAATTTATTTGACATAATATTACCGAATTGTTTTTAGAAAAACAAAAAAAAAACTATTTGACGTACTTATTATGTTATGGGGCTCAGGTTAGCCATGTGAGTTAAAGCGTTGACCTTAATCTCACATGGTAAACCTAGAATGTCGAGTTCGATTCTCGCCTGGGCAAAGGAAATTACTTAGTGACGGAATTCATTAAATAACATCCTTAGTCCCACCTTGGCTAGAAAAGGGCGATAACCTGTAGAATGCCCCTCCCAATTAGCCTAAGTTGCAAAAAGTAGGCGTTAATAAATAATAATAATAATAATATTATATTATGATGACATTTAATGGAAATAAACTCATTTCATTTGCGTTTTCGCTTTTGGCTGTCAAATGACACTTAAAATTTAGTCGTGTTTTGAAAGCTTTTACTTGTGAAACAGAGACCCATGTCACTTGGAAGTTACTCGTGACTGTTTAAAATTTTCTGAGGGTTCCTCGTCCAAGTCCAACTTTTTTTTTATTTGTATAAGCTACAATGGGTCAAGAGCTCAACCCTTTTGCTTCCAATTGAGTCAAAATGCTGGTGTCTTTCTCCATATCACCTGATATAAAGCTCTTGTATCAGACTATCAGTTTCCAAAGATAATTAACGACCAGTTTAGTTAAATAACCGTTAGTAAAGCGTAATTCGTGGAGCAAGACTAATCCGGAAAGAGGAGTGAAGCCAAACTCTAAGAAGATGAATGGTGCACTTCAAAGTCTCCACTAACACTCCATAATTATCGGAAGCTAATGAAGCATTTCAAGTGAGTAATTGTTATCGAAATAATGTTCCAACCGTTGTTCCTGGGGGAAAAAAACTGTCCTTCACTCAGGGGCTGTGTGAACTAAGCAGATTTCCCAAGTGCTGATATAAACCACTATTCTGTATTCCAAAGAAAAACCCGATGAGGTGGAGTGGGGGGTTTGAGTTTTGAAAAAGCTATAGACCAACAACCGTTGAGGTTCAACAACAAAAAAAGATGTATGTGTAAACAAGATTGTTAACATAACATTCTTCGATTCAACTCATAATACGAAGACATCCTGAAATTTCGATCTTGAACTTACTCCAAGTTTATTCATTAGCGAATATGATCTTTAGAGTTGAATATTGATAGAAGTTAAATATTGAGTATCTTAAAGATAAAATAATCGTTTTCAAGTCAAAAATAAAATATTAAATGGTGACGTTATCTCACAACGTATTTGCACGTACCCCATCTCGTAAAGATCTGTTGAAAACAATATTTGGTATTTGAGCTTGGACGTTTCATGATATATTTGATTCTTGTTAAAGTGCGATGACTAAAAGTTGGTGTTTAAAAGGCTGAAAATTAAAAGTGCAAATGTTTCTGATAATATTCAAGGTGGGGAAACCTGCGTTTAAAAACATTTATAGCAAGCTATATCTTCAATAACATCGTTCTGTACAAGTTTCCGACCTCAAGTATAATAAAGCGGATATTATGAATTTTAGAAATTCCTCTACCCCCCCCCCTCGCACTGGCCCACTAACTAACTGGATCTTTAGTTTTACAAAAAACGTTTTAATATTGATTTTGGTAACGAAGTTGTGCAAAATGTAACTATAACTGCTAAGTACAACAACTTTGGTTTGAGTGTAGTTATAGCTGCTACTTACATTTTTAGCTAATAGTTAAAGTAGTTAAAACGTTTTTAACTACTAACTACGAATGTAGTTGGTAATTGCAATTATTTTACTTTTTAACTACTGGTGATTGTAAAAGTACTTCGTGAAATTACTGGGTTAGCCTTATAGGGCTATTGCAATAATTTCTAAAAGGAGGGGTGATCGATTTTTATGAACAATTTTAATGTTTAAAATACCAGAAATCTGAAGACCTTTCTGGTTAACTACTCTTTCATAATAACATAATAAAATAATAACTAGTAGTTTGTAGTTGAAAATATTAACTATTTCTTTTAACTAGTAGTTAAGAAAACTATTTCTAATTTAGTTACAAAAAGTAGTTCTTCATTGTCAGTTACTAACTATTACTTTATAGTTGCTCATTGCGAGTCTTAACATGTAGTAAGTAGTTAAAAGTCCGTCACGCAGGAGCTGCGTAAACTAAGCAGATTTCTCACGTGAAGTTTTAAAATAGAGTAATTTCACGAGAGCCGAACAGATACGGAAATGGCAGAACTAGCTTCTTTTGGTGGAAACTCACGACTAGAACCGAAATTAGCCGATCTCATCTCGTCCGTTATCCACACATACATAATAGAAATGCAAATATCTCAGTTAATATTCAAGATAGAGAATAAATGTACATAACAATATTTATAGTAAATTTAATTTGCAACAAGATTAATTATATATACTTTTTCGATCCGCCTTACAGTAACGGAGATATTTCAAATTTTCGAAAATCCTCCCCTCTAATCCCACTGGTCCGATTTCAGCCATTAATCAACATGGTCTTTATTTTTACATGAAACGTTTAAATATTGAGATTGGTAACGATCAAGCAAAAATTCCGAACGATAGAGCGTTAACAGAATTACACACACACACACACACACACACACACATATATATATATATATATATATATATATATATATATATATATATATATATATATATATTTGAACGGTGAAAATCGCGTTATGATTAACGACCTTAATAGCTGATTTCCCATCAGGGAAATCTGCTAAAAACCTAACTGACTACCAAAATTCGTCAACTATTTCCCAACTCTGGTAACGATAAAAACAAAGCGATCCGAAGAGCGTTAATTAACGAATATTTAGATATGTAGTTCTGAACGGACCTCATTTTTGGACATCTCCTGGTTATGATCGATGGAAATTTGAAGAAATTAATCGAAACACGGCATCACGAGTACAACTTCAATACCTTCTTTCCCTTGAGGAAAATCTGGTAAAAAGGATTTCTTTAATAATTAAATGTCTTCCTTCTTCCGAAGAATGTTCCCTTATTAATCTCATGAAGTACATCGAGGAAAAAGTGTTTATGGGGCGTTTGTTTTTTTTTCTTTTGCACATTTATTATTTACATTACGGCACAAATTAATTCATTTTGTCCAATCTTGCAGGCATACCACCATTAACAGACTAACCTGTCTGCCAAAGGTCCTCTCTGATTGTCGGCCATATTTTAGAATTTTTCAATTCAACCTATATTTTTCATCAATATTACTATTAAAGTTTTGAAGAATCGTCTGCAATAATAGCAATGCGAAAGTAATTTAAACTAAAGCTAATGTTTTATTTTCACTTTTTGAATACGGGCGAAACCTTGCGAAATTCGTTGTAAAAATGAAAATGAAATATATGAATGAGTTGGCAAAAAAATAGTTGGTATCTAAAAAAAAAAACTGAACGCCCTTCTGACGAAAATCACTATCAATATTTACTAACAAAACAAGAACGAATTAATATTTACTCCGATGTTCCCAGAATCGCTTCATATCAAAAAGGTGTCACGTAACAACAAACCTTGCGGCCCATACATAATACACTGTGTTAATAATTTATTATTGTTACACAGTCATTTGCTAGAGATAACAGAAGAAAAAAAAGAAGTCCGCCAGGCTGCGTAAACTAAGAAAATTTAGTAACAGCTGTTATGACTCACTAGTCCGATGTCTGCCAATAAATAAATCTTTAGTGATGATTGAAACGGTTGAATATTGAATATGGCATGGATCAAATAAACATTTTCAAGTTAAAAAAGTTAAACCTGATTTCAAGACATTCTCACGCAACTTATCGGCATATATCCATTACAGGAAAGGTCCGTAGAAAACAATATTTGGTATTTGAGCTTGGAATATGACTTATATATCACAAATCCTTATTGATAACGTTCAATGAATAAAAGTGGTTACTGAAGGCTGAAAACTAAAAAATACAAATATCTCTGTTTATATTCGAGATAGGAAAATGTGTACAGAATGATATTTATATATTATTAAATGTGCTATAAGGTATGTTACATACAATTTTTCAATCGGATTCATAATAACGAAGATATTTTAAATTTTCCAAATGCCTGTCCTTTCAAACCCAGTCCGATTTCAGCCGTTACGAACTTAACATTTATTTCTACATTCAATACTTGAATACCGAGTTTGGTAACGATAAAAAAATATTCTCGATCCCTAGAGCGGTAACAGTATATATGTATGATGTTTGAACGGACTTCATTTCCTTCAAATCCCAGGGTGGATCGATGGACATTTGAGGGAATTTTTCGAAAATCGCGTCGTGAGTGATTCCTCAGTACCTAATTAGCAGATTTCTCTTAAGGGAAATCAGCTATTGAGGTCGTACGCATGACGCAATTTTCAAAACAAATTTTAAAATGTCCCTCGATACCACCCAGGAGATGACGAAAATGAGGCCCGTTCAAAATTTTAAATATCTATATATATATATTTGTCTGTTACTGCTCTAGCGGTCTGTTAATTTTTGTTACCTTTACCAAATACTCGATATTTCATCGTTTTATTTTAAGACAAAGATCAAGTTAGTTAATGGCTCGAATCAAACCGGGACTGGGGTGAATTAGAGAAGGGGTTTCCTAAAATTCGTAATAACTATTCGTCGGATCGAAAAATTGCTTAAAACCAATCTTATTGCAAATTAAATGTACTATATATATTGTTATACACATTTATTCTCTATATTAAATATTAATCTACTCATATCATATAAACAATATTCTGTTATATAATAAACCATTTTATTTGAAGCTTAAATGCCAGATATTGTTTTAAAAGTTTTTTACTATACGGGATACATGGAAATATGTTCTGTCGACCCCCCCCCCCGTTTTAAGTTATTGGACTACTATAATTTGAGTGATTAAGATAAAAATTATTCTGATTTACGATAAATTACAGTGCTAGATATAGTTAATAGTTTCTATCAAAATTAATATCTTATATTCAGATATATTTCATTAATTGTTTTTCCTTCCGGTGAAAAATATTTTAGAGGTTAGTAGACCTGTTGGTTTACAATTCAGATGTTTTTCGTTGAGAGATTATTAACATTGACTGACGTATTTCTCATTATCGTTTGTTTTAGCAGATGTCCCTTGAGGGGAAATCAATTATTGAGGTCTTACTCATGACGCGATTTTTGAAATTTTTCTTCAAATGTTCATCGATCTACCTTAGAGATGACGAAAATGAGGTCTTTTCAAAACTGTATATATATATATATATATATATATATATATATATATATATATATATTTGTCTGTTCCCGCCCTAGCGGTCGCAATTATTGTATACTTGTTAACCAGTAAACCCCCACTTCTACTCGTGTTACATAAACAATATTCTATTATATAATAAACCACATTATTTGAAGCTTAAATACCAAATATTGTTTTCAAGAGACATTTATTATACGTGATACATGCAAATATGTTCTGGTGACCACCCTTTAGTTTTTGGAATACTTAAATTTGATTGATTGAGATAAAAATTATTCTGCTCCATTATAAATTACAGTACTATATATAGTAAATACTTTTCAATCAATTTAATACGTTATATTCAGATATATTATAGTTGTTTTTCTTCCCGGTAAGAAGTTTGCAGAACTGTTTGTTTACATGTCAGATGCTTTCCGTCGGGAGGTATCTTATTTTCGTTTGTATTAATTGACTTAATATTCACGGTAGTGTTGTGTTACCGTTATAAAGATTTATCTATTATTAAACTTCACGCGGGAAATCTGCTTAGTTTACGCAGCCCCTGCGTGACAAACTTTTTATTCACTTAATATCCACGGTGGTTTTAAGTGTTACCAGTATGAAGATGTATCTGTTGTAAAACTTCACGAGTGGAAATCTGCATAGTTTACGCAGCCCCTGTGCGATGGACTTTATTTTCCTTAAGAGAAATCTGCGCAAAATTACATTCTATCTAGACTCTATTCTGGTTGCGCTGTTGTTGGTCTGATCAGTCCGAAGTATGATAGGTTTCTATTACTGAAGATTGCGTCATTGAGTTTTCCCATGGAGGAAGGAGTGTTGCCTCTCTGTGCAGCCTTGGTCGGTGATTGCTTTCATGATTTGCAACTGCTTTCCTATTTATAGACAAGCCTTGCTTAGCCCGGGATGTATTAGCTTTAGTCCAAGGATCCACTTCTATCTCAACGCAGAACGGAGCGCTTCTTTTCCTTTTTCCGAACAACGTTCTCGAACTTAGAGTTTCTTATAAAAATTGTAATAAGAAATGAAGGCATTCTATTTTGGAAACCCTAGCAGTAAGATAGGATCGAAGAACAAAAATAATTTTGGGATTGAAAGTGAATAGTATTTGTATAAATCGAGAAGCAAAATTTTAAACCAATTTCCATTCTGGTGTTACTGAGTGATTTTAAGATATATATGATATGATATAAGCTTTTTCTTGTGATAAGATATGATGAAACTCGAAAGGTGTATTTTATCATGGCTGAAACAACAATAATTCAAATAACTTCTTTAATAACAATTATGAGTTGGAATGATAATTAATAACTCGAATAACAGGCCGAAAATCTTCTTTAATGTTCGAGTTAGAGAAAAATGTCTAAAACAACATCTGCATGCCTGTGATATCAACATATTATTGTATTGATTGTACAGTTTTTAGCAGATTTCCCCTAAGGGAAATCAGCCATTAAGGTAATATATATATATATATATATATATATATATATATATATATATATATATGTATTTGTGTGTAACCTCCCTAGCTATATTTTGGTATGATTAATACCAAACTCGATGTATAAACGTTTTACTTAAAACTAAAGATGTAGTTCGTAAACGGCTGAAATGACCAGAGGGAGGGGAGGAAATTTTGAAAATTCAAAATATCTCCATTAGTATAAGTCGTATCGAAAATTTGTATATAATCAATACTATATCTACTGTTCTACAAATATTGTTATAGACATGTTTTCTCTATCTTAAATATTAAAGGAAATATTGACATTTTTTAAAATTTCAGGCTTAGTAAACTCCCAATTTCAGTCATCTCACTTCAAAAATAATAGAATATGTCATGAAACATTTGGGAAATCTGCTCATTTTACGCAGCTCCTGCAGTGACGGACTTTTCATTTAATTCATAGTTGCGAAGGAATTTATCATATTACATCACATTATACTCTCACCACTTCACCTGATTCAATTTCTGTCATTAATGTACTTGATCTTTAGACTGGGTAGGTATGTATATTTATATATATATATATATATATATATATATATATATATATATATATATATATATATATTTGTCTGTTACCGCTCTAGCGGTCGCAATTTTTGTTTGATCGTTACCAAACTCAATATTAAGTCGTTTTATGTAAAAAGGAAGATCAAGTTCGTTAACGGCTGAAATCGGACCAGTGGGAGGGGGGTTTAGAGGGGAGGATTTTCGAAAATTCGAAATATTTCCGTTACTATACGTCGGATTGAAAAATTGTATAGAATCAATCTTATTGCAAATTAAATTTACTATAAATATTGTTATATACATTTACTCCCTATCTTGAATATTAACCGAGCTATTTGCATTTTATTAAATCTGGGCGAATAACGGATGAGAGTAACTTTCCCGCCAAAACCTAGGTCAGCCGTTTCCTTCCGTACCTGTTCGGCTCTCGTGAAATTTCTCTATTGTAACACTTCACGTGGGAAATCTGCTTAGTTTACGCAGCCCCTGCGTGACGGACTTTTTTATTGATAAGAGTGGAAGAGAGACACAAGGTCATTCAGAGCTTTCCCTTCTGAATGACAGTAACTAACAACAAAGGGATCATGAATAACAAAAATAATTCCTCACGGAACCTGAATCGTTAGAGCGCCATTCCTTTGTGGTCTCTTTTGCTGACATATATAGATATTAGCCATAATTAAAATGTATACTATAAAAAATAAAATGTACTCTCAGCCTTGCCTCGTTAGTATTTCTAAGAAGTAAGGGAAGTAAGGTTTTAACAAGTTAACAAATAGATAGTTCAAAATTGGTTGTGAGTTTTATTAGTTCTTGTTATTTTATTTATTCGTGAGTTTTGCGAATGCAGTAAGTGACTCTTATTGTATTTAGTCAATTCCCCTGAATCAAATAACAAAAAAATTTTTTGAAAGACAAAGGAAAGGACTAACAGAAGAAAATGATCAAATACATAAACATTTATTTATTTGTTTGTTTGGTTTTACACAATTTGTAGCTATTTACACCCTTTATCACACAAACCAAATGGTAAAAATTACTCCAAATTATTGAATATAGTTAATATAAATTCATAGTTGCTACTGGGCGATAACACTAGTGGAAAATAAAATAGGAACTAATGAAATAAAAGCTGTTAAAACAGAGAAAATTATTGAACGGGGAAAGTCATGAAAAGGAAAAGGAAACAGAACATGAATAATTGTTAAAAGACAAAAAACAAAAAACGAAAAAAAAGCGTAATGTTAAATTCGAAAACAAAAATATTTTATAAAAGTTAATAAAAGTATAATTAGTAATAATTTATAATAAATAAACAAGGATTTATTTAAATGTTTGTCAACTCTTACACAAGCATTCAGAATTTCACACACACACACACACACACACACACACGCGCGCGCGCGTGCACTCATATACGAACTCACTCGCCCACACATACGGATGTACAATCAAGGGAGCACAACATGTAATTTTGCATTATATTTGGTATTACATTGTGTTGAATTAAACCTTTATGGCTGTACTTCACTAGAAATAAGAAGAGGGTGGGTACTATATAAGTTTGTAAATGTGTAATTGTTTTAAAGATGATAATAAAGAGACTAGATATGTACTTTCGTTGTTTAGAAGTCCGTCCAAATTGTAAGGTAATTAAATAAACAGAGAATTTTAATGTTTTTAAATATTAAATGTTCAATTTTTATGGGAACGAAAAGCCAACAAGTTTTTTTTTGCAGTAATCAAATATTTAATTTCCTAACTGTCCATAAGAAATATTTGTCAACAACCTTGTTTTTTTTACCTAATATTTCAAGTGATTAAATATTGTGGCAGGGCTTTAAATATTTTGTTCATTCCATAAAAGTTTTATTTGTGGATTTTACTATATAAAAAATTATTTGATGAAGTATAAACCGCGAACAACACATAAAACATTAGCAATTCATAAAATACCTTCCTTGAGGAGGAGATGAAGCAGGATGATTCACCGAGTAAATAAATGGACTGAGAAGCGTGAAAATTACTGAGTAAAAGCGACAACAGAAAATTGTTGGTTCATTGTATACAAATCGTTTTGCCCCCTCGGAGCCTTGTTGAAAGGACATTGTGCGATTTTAAATGGGTTCAGCCATGTTGAAATTCCAGATGGAATACTCCTAACACAAATTATTTTATATAGGGAATAGCTTTATTATTATTCCCCCGTAGAGAGCTGTTATAATAATTGTATTCGATACTTTTCAATTTGTTGTTTCAGTCTGGTTTCAGTGCTTCTCTTGACACGTGAATAATTTAGTGAAAATGTTTGTTCCTATTATACAATATATATATTTTTTTCCCAAATGAAGTTCTTTAAAATAATCCTACACACATTTACCATGCGAAAGGCGAAAAAAAACTACGAAAATAACTGACCTCCTACGTTTTGATTTTTTTTTCTTTGTTCTTACTATTCAATGAGCAAGGAGACTTAAGCCTAAATTTTCGAAAACTCATAGGGTGTAATTAACGTAAACATCGTTATACATAACATAAATAAATAATTAATTAACGCCCGCTTTTTCCAACTAAGGTAATTGGGACAGGTTATCTACAGGTTACCTATTATTCTGATTCATTATAAATTACAGAACTAGACATAGTAAATAGTTTTCTATAAAATTAATGTGTTATATTCTGATATGTTTCAGTTATTATTTTCCTTTCCCGTAAACCGTTGGCAGAGCTGTTTGTTTACATTTGAGACGCTTCTCGTTGCGAGGAAAGATTTCTTATTACCGTTTATATTTATTCACTAAATATTCAAGGTGAGGATGTTAGCTGTATGTAGGTTTATCTATTATTTAACTTCACGAAGGAAATCTGCTTAGTTTTCGCAGCCCCTGCTTGACGAACTTTTATATTTAGAAGATAACTAGAATGAATAGGTTGCCAAAATATCCAGTCTGAATTTAGGTGACATGTCAAAAGACGAGGCCGCTAATCTATAATAAACTCCCGATTACTAATCACCTCGGGAAATTCGCTCCTCACTGAGTTAGTTCTTGCTTTCGGACTTTTAAATACTGATAGCTACAAAATATAAATCAGTTACGCAACGTTTTTATCACTCTTTGAGCTTTAATTGTTACATTAGTTTGTAAAAAGAAATATCCCTACCCTGAGACCAAAGAGGAACACATTTTCACGCTGTACGCCAATCTTGAAGGATCTAAGAGCTTAAAGTGTTTCCATACGTGTCCCCCCCCCACTTCCTTATAAAAAGTTGTCTTTGTATGACACACGCTCGTTAATGGCCCAAGAATAAGGTAACCATTCTCTGCGGCCTATTCTCTCAAAGGCGATAACCCCTTTGTCGCCGTTTTATTTCAATTTTCCCCGTTTTTTCAAGGCTTTTCTCTTCTTTCGCCAGTTCCCTTTATAAGTCCGCCACGTTTCAAACAAAACGGGAAGAGCATTAAAAGCATTTTAGTGCCCCCTTAGTTCTCGGGAGGAGTTCCACTTGAGGATCTCCCCCCAATCTATCCAGTCTTTCCATTCTGCTATTCATGAATGAAGAAGAAATGGATTTAATTTCTCATTTATTATCCTGAAAAACGACCCCTCCTTTTTAAACACTTCCAAAAATTTTCTTCTTCCAAAGAATGGCGCTTAATTCTCAGTTTCTGGGCAGATCATTACTTCCTTGTATTTAAGGAAGTAGTAAATGGCAAAGTTTTATCTCAAGTAGCCATTTGGTCTACAGAATTCTAGATAACAAATAGTCCATTTAGCAATGTATTTTCAAACTGTAAAAAGTCGGCCACGCTGGGGCAGCGTAAACTAAGCAGGTTTCCCACGTGAAGTTCAACAACAGATAAATGTACATACTGGTAATACAACACCGCCGTGAATAAATACAAATGATAATAAAAAACGTCCCGACGGAAAGCATCTAAAATGTAAACAAACAGTTCTGCCAACTTCTTACCGGAAAGGAAAGCAATTACTTTAATATATCTGAATATAACGTATTAATTTGATTGAAACCTAAATGCTATATTTAGTACTGTAATTTAAAAACAGAGCTCAGTATCGAACAGACAAAAATTGTGACCGCTAGAGCGTTAACAGATGTGTATAGATATATATATATATATATATATATATATATATATATATATATATATATAAAATTGTAACCTCTGTCTGTACATTGATTTTTTTCGCGAAATTTCACGATAACTTTTCGTTTCACATGTCATAGACACCATAACTGCATTTTGTTTCTTTAGTGTATGTTTGTTTGTTTGTTACCTTTTCACGCATAAACAGCTGAACCGAATTTTATGAAACTTGGTATGTATATTACTACTAGCCCAACTTAGACTTTAGGCTATATTAATATTCTCTAAGACGAACAGGAGTGGGGGTTATAAGAGAGGCCTGAAATTAAAAATAGCGATATTTCGTTTCCTATTGTTTTTTCGGCAAACATGCACATAACAAAAGTTGTTTAATTTGTTATATAGAGTAACTTTTGTTATACACTTTTGTCATATACCTAAGTATAAAGGCATTATACGCTAAAAATGATAGCGGAAGTCAACAATTTTCTTTGGCACAAAAGACTCAACCGAACTTAACCAAACTCGGTATGTGAATTAGCACTAACGTCTTTCTTATAATAAGTCATACTAACATTTCTAGGGACGGGCAGGAGTGGGGTTTATGAGGGAGGCCTGAAATTAAAAATAGTGATATTTCGTTTCCTATTGGGGTTTTGGCAAATATGCACATAAAAAAAGTTGTTTATTTTGTTATTTAGAGTAACTTTTGTTATATACACTTTTGTCGTATACCTAAGTATAAAGGCGTTATACGCTAAAAATGATAGGGGAAGTCAACAATTTTCTTTGGCACAAAAAACTCAACCGAATTTAACCAAACTCGGTATGTGAATTAGCACTAACGCTTTCATTATAACAAGCCATACCAACGTTTCTAGGGACGGGCAGGAGTGGGGGTAGTAAGGGAGGTCTGAAATAAAAAAATATTGGTATTTCGTTTTCTATTGGGTTTTCTGCAAATATGCACATGACAAAAGTTATTTATTTTGTTATTTAGAGAAATTTTCTCAACAATTCTTTTCAATATGAACTACCAGGTACAACACCGGGAAAAATTAATTCAAATGTATGTTAATATTTTGTCCTGAATAATTCAAATCTCTGCAATTAGTTAATTTCATATATACACACATATATATATATATATATATATATATATATATATATATATATATACATACGCCTACTATTCCGAAGTACGTTGTCAAGAGAAGAAGATTTTACCCTCTACAAGTATTTCACATAGTTCCATCTCTCCATCATCAGTGCTTGTTTGCAAAATAAAAACCAGAACAATGAGGTATGAAAAAAGCCATTGAACAGTTAATAAATAAAAATTACATTCAGACAACAAGTGTAAAAAATAGAATTATTTAAAAGTAATAGTTAACGAAAAATTAAAACATATTAGTGTAGTTCAGGAGGAAATTATTTTGTTATTCTTACTGGTTTTCGATTTGTCAACGTCTCTGATGATGGAGCTTACTCTATGAAATTGTGTATTGCATAGTAAATACTTGTAGAGGACAAGATATTTTTATTAATTCATTCCTCTACCGCCCGCCATCTCGGGAGTAGTTCTCTAGGGAATGTTTCAACCTTCATGATTTCGTATTTCTGAACTTTGATAGGTATATCATTTATCCCAAAAAGTAGAAAGTATTACACAATAGCAGCGGCTATTTAGAAATAGGTCGTGACCTCATAAAAATTAATAATGTTTATAACTAATAAGGTTTTATTAATAATAATAATGCGTTATATAAGTAATTAATAGATTAATATTTAAAGTATAATTTAGCATTTGGAAGCTTGAAACGGGAGAGTATTTAACAGTTAGCAGGAGAAAACCTAGCTGTCTTTGAGTTGTGTCAACAATTTTAGGGAACTTTCTGACGATTGCTGAAACTGGCAGTTAGCAATTATAACTTTTACGACTGACTATTACCTGACTGCTGCCCAATCCTCTCATTCAATAATTAAACTTGCACTGATAAAAGTATAAAGCAGTTGTAATCAAGAACTATCTTATATTTAATGAGAAATTAGACGCTGATTGAGGGCATCCATCACTGTGAAGTATTTGACAAAATATAATTTTTCCACAGTGTAGGCCTCTCTTTTCAAGTCTAGTCTATTTTTTTTTTCAATCTATAGCCTTAACCCCTTCAGACCCAACTTAAATATTTTGACTAACAAATTTTTTTTCATGGGAAAAATAGTCTGAGGTATACATGCAAAATTAAATCTATGAGACATTTATTTACTCATGGTTTTAATAGGTGAAACAGCTAATTGAAAGGTTAATACCTAAAATCATTATTAAAATGGATTTTTCTGCAAAAGAACATCAATCCATGAAGATATAGCATTGAAAAAGGAACACCCAGCAATAGCCGAACGGTTTTGCCAAAACGACCGTCACATCAAAACTTCATCGGTATTTGGAACGGAGCAGATGTCTATAGGTTCTTCAAAATTTGGAAGCCCGTCAATCCACCTAGAAAGAAGACTATAAGCAAAGAAGAAGAAATTACGAAGGAACAGACATCGGAGAAAGTACCCAAGGATACCTAGAACAGAATAACGGAGATATTAACTTATATCGAAGTAATTTTCGAAATTCCTCCCCTCTAAACCCACCCTCCCACTTGTTTGTTTCGAGTTTGTTAACGGTTAAACAAGAATTGCAACCGCGATTCAATAGAACGCAAGAGAAAAATATACATATAAATATTAAAAAAAAATTTGAGCAGACGTCATCTACTCGGTAGAATCAATGGACATTTAAAGAAATATTTCGAAAAATAGCGTCATGAGTACAACCTCAAAAGCTGATTTTCCTCAAGGGAAATCAGATGAAAATAAGATTAATAAGCTATAATAGATCCTTAAACGAGTAGAGACGATGAAAATGAATAAGTAAATCAGTTAGTTTTCGAATTATAGAATATACATTTTAGGGTTTTCCTTTTCAACGTCATTATCATTTAAAATGATTTTATTTTTTTCGCAAAATAACAGAGTTATTTATTCACCTCTTTTCTAAACATTAAATTTTTATTAAAAAGCATTATCTTCAGCTTTCAAATACTATGATATTAATGTTGGTGACGATCAAATGCAAATCGCAGCCTCTAGTGTATTAAGAAACTAAAATAGAAATATTTATGGGTGGCAGGGAAACATAATAAAAATAAATATCACCGGCATTTTGTATTTAGAATTATATTTAGACTATCAAAAATTCCATCACGCAGGGGCTGCGTAAGCTAAGCAGATTTCCCATGTGAAGTTATACAATAGAGAAATCTGCCTAATAACGGCAGCAATAGTAAGGAATCTCTAAACCTATTCACGAGGGATGAATAGTTAAGAAAACGGCCGCACTAGCTCTCGGCGGAAAGTGCCGAACATAGCCGACTCCTTCCGACCACACACACAATACAAATGCAAATATCTCAGTTAATGTACAAGATACAGAAAACATGTATAGAACAATAGTTATAGTAAATTTAATTTGCAATAAGATTGATCCTTTAAAATTTTTCGATCCAACGCATAATAACAGAGATATTTCGAATGTTCAAAAATCCCCCCTCTAAACCCCCCCTCCGACTGGTCCGATTACAGCCATTAACGAATTTGATCTTTCTTTTTACATGAAACGATTTAAAATGAACTTTGGTTATGATCAAACAAAAATTGCGACAGCTAGAGCGTTAACAGACAAATATATATATATATATATATATATATATATATATATATATATATATATAAAATTGTAACCTCTGTCTGTACATTGATTTTTTTCGCGAAATTTCACGATAACTTTTCGTTTCACATGCCATAGACACCATAACTGCATTTTGTTTCTTTCGTGTCTGTTTGTTTGTTTATTTGTTTGTTTGTTTGTTACCTTACGCATAAACGGCTGAACCGAATTTTATGAAACTTGGTATGTATATTACTACTAGCCCAACTTAGACTTTAGGCTATGTTAATATTCTCTGAGACGAACAAGAGTGGGGGTTATGAGGGAGGGCTGAAATTAAAAATAGCGATATTTCGTTTCCTATTGGCTTTTCAGCAATTATGCACATAACAAAAGTTGTTTATTTTGTTATTTAAAGTAACTTTTGTTATATCAACTTTTGTCCTATACCTAAGCATAAATGAGTTATACGTTAAAAACTACTGCGGAAGTCAACAATTTTATTTGGCCCAAAAAGCTCAACCGAACTAAACCAAACTCGGTATGTGACTTAGCACTAGCGCCTTCCTTATAATAAGCTATACTAACATTTCTAGGGACGGGCAGGAGTGGGGGTTATAAGGGAGGTCTGAAATTAAAAATAGTGATATTTCGTTTCCTATTAGGGTTTCGGCAAATATGTACATAACAAAAGTTGTTTATTTTGTTATTTAGAGAAACTTTTGTTATATACAATATCCTCGTATACCGAAGTATAAAGGCGTTATACGCTAAAAGTTATAGCGGGAGCCAACAATTTTATTTGGCACAAAAGATTCAACTGAACTAAATAAAACACTCGGTATGTGCATTAGCACTAACACCTTCCTTATAATAAGCCATACTAACATTTCTAGGAACGGGCAGGAGTGGCGGTTATAAGGGAGGCCTGAATTTACAAATTTTATTATTAACAAATCCACAAAAACGACGGGTATTAACTCTAAACACTGGGACGGGTAAATGTCAAAATAGTGTGCAAAGTAAAGCCTCGCCGAAAAAATACCATCGCCATTCAGCCTCAAATGAATTCCCGGGCGAAGCCGGGTATCTGAGCTAGTATATATATATATATATATATATATATATATATATATATATATATATATATATATATATATATATATATATATATATAGAGAGAGAGAGAGAGAGAGAGAGAATTTTGAACGGACCTCATTTTCGTCATCTCGTGGGTAGGATCGATGGACATTTGAGAAAATTTTTCAAAACTCGCGTCATAAGTGCGACCTCAATAGCTGATTTCCCTCAAGGGAAATCTGCTAAAAAGGTCGATGAAGTAACACACTTTTTCCCACAGTTTTTTTAGTATGTCAAACATTATTGAAAAAATAGCAAATTTTGACTATGGCCCATATGTTTCCTAGGCAACAATATGTGTATGCGTCCTGCAATGAGTGTGTGTGTGTGGGTTTGTGGCAATTAGACAATTTTCAAATAATGAAAGATAGAAAAAGAACTTATTACTGAAAAAAAAAAAAACATGAATTTCTCTTCTCAAAAAAAATTTTTTTTATTGTTTACCTAAACCATGTGTAAAACACTGGTTCAAGTTACCCATAGTAGTGTCCCCAGAGAGAGTTAATGTATATACTAATGCATATGAGCGAACTTCACTTATGTTGTTTATTAAAAAATATAAATCGAGTAGTATTAGGGTGTAGAAGTAAATAATCAGGCTTGTCCAGTGATCCAAGGCTATGAATTAAGCGTATAAAAATTCTCGAATGGCGTGTACTGTTTACTTCAAAAACTCAGCAGAATCATATTGTCAGAGATAAATGACAACGAGAAGCGATGAGTCGGGCTATTTCAAACCATTTTCTGGGTAAAAGGAGGTCACGAACAGCAATCTACTTGATTGAGTGATGATGGCTTTAGGTGGGCTGATTCGAAAATACGTCATTCCCGGAGAATTCTGGAATTCTCATTAGAAAAGGTGGGTCAATAGTGAAATAGTATTGTCAATAGTATTGTTCACACCCACTGAGGGCGAACAGGCTTTTGAGCGGGTTCCGTTATCTGTAGGCCACTGAGTCGATTTACGACTTCCAGACACTTTAGGTCAAGATATGCACAGGTCATACTCCCATTTCTATCTGGGAAATATACGTAGGTGCAAACAACATGAGCAAATAGATTGCTAACTATCTCAAACAGGATTCGGGCGTTACTGGTTGTGCAGGAATGACATTTTTTTGTGGGCATGAAACCAATTTTTCTAAGCATATTTCCCACGTAAAAACGTAGAAGTACGATGAGAAGAATATTTGGTATTTAGGCTGTTTCATAATATAACAGCCTATTTTTAATACTACAGGAGTCGGAGTGGGGAGGTTTACTGAAAGCCAAAAGTTGGATCAAAAAATTGTATAAAACCAATCATATACACATGTACATTTTTTCAATATCTTGATTATTAACTGAGATACTTGCATTTTATAGTTTTCGGCCTTCAGTAAACACTCCTTTCTTCTCAAGTGATATTAACAATAAGCTATTATGAAGCACATTATTTGAAGCATAAATACCAATTATTGTTCTCTCATTGAAATTTTACTTTTTGAGATAAATGGTCGTTTGAGGTGCTATTATATCTCTTTAATCTTATTTTTAGCATATTTCCCTTAAGGGAAATCAGTTATTGAGGTCGTACTCATGACGCGATTTTCGAAAAATTTCTTCGACGATCCTACCGTGTAGTTGACGAGGTGCGTTGAGGTCCGTTCAAAATTTCATTTATATACGAGGGTGAATCAAATGAAAACCTTAAAAGTGCTGTAAAGTTCAGGTTAAACTTTTAAGGTTTTCATTTGATTCACCTACGTATATGTCTCTTACCGCTCTATCTGTCGCAATTCTTGTTTGACATGACACAAAAAAAGAAAATTCTTTTTTAATCGTTACCAAACTCGATATTTAATGGAATTATGTAAAAAGAAAGATCAATTCCGTTAAAGGCTGAAATCCCCCAAGTGGAAGTGTGGGGGGGGGGGTTTAGAAGGGAAGAAATTCAAAAATTCTTAATATCTCCTTTATTATGCTTCGGATCGAAAAATTGTATAAAACCAATCATATTTCAAATGCAATATACTATAAATGTTATTATGTACATTTTTTCACTATCTTGACTATTAACCAAGGATACTTGCATTGTTTAGTTTTCGGTCTTAAGAAAGCCCCCTTCCTGCTCATGTCATATTAACAATAAGCTGTTATATTATGAATCACATTACTTAAAGCATAAATATCAAATATTGTCCCCTCATTGAACTTTTACTTATTGAGATAAATGCAAATAAGTCACACGTGGGAAATCTGCTTAGTTTTCGCAGCCCCTGCATGACGGAATTTTCTTATTCTTGTTTATATTCAGTTTTCACTAATGGAGAATAGGGTATAGGACAAATACGACGTCATCTATGTTTCATAGATGTTTTCTTCTGGCTGGAAAATCTGTTTAGATTACTCAGCCGTGACGGACTTTTTTTTTACTATCTTTATTTGATACTTGGGAGACTTAGCATTCTCCTCTTCCATTCTTGAGTGGGGTAACTAACTCTAAAAATATATCAGCTGTGGTTGAATAAACTACCCCCGGGGTAATCTAGAGCCGGTAGTGGCCAATCAGAGAGCCTATTCCTTATTCGTTTGTAGAGCCGCCGAGAGAGAGAGGGGTTGGCTCCCCTGATTGGAGGGGGTATAAAAATGCAGTCTGCATCCCTTATTTCCCCTTATCACTCCCCTTCTCTCTCTCCCCTACCTCAAGTTCTTATCTAATACTTGATTCACTTCTCATAATACATTTGTTCAATTCGCATTCCCTGGAGCGAATGATACAAATTCAGACTAAAGGGAATCGGCCAGGAGAAATAACAACCCCTTGCGCAGGGCCTGCGTAAAATACTAATATTTCTCTTGCGCAGATGAGCAAAGACCTGCCCACAAGTTGGAAACTTATGTGAACAAGAAGTAATTTTTGGCACGATCCATTTCGTTGCCAGAATGTGTTTTTTTTTATTTTGGTAACCATGGCAGATTTCAGTTTGTATACCTCTTTGAGCTCGATAGCCATATCTTGATATTTTCTTCATTTTTCAGCATAGGATTTTCGAATATTCTCATCATTGGGTACTGCAAAGTTAATAATATCAGCAGTCTTATTGATCTTATCAATAACGAAAATATCCGATTTGTTATGATGATCAGTATGGTCAGTTATCATCGCATCGTCCCAATACATCTTTATATTATCTTTTTCCAATAATGTTTGAGGAATATAGCGATAATAAGCGATCTTCCTGCCTACCATGGCGAATTTCTCTGCTAGAGCTTGATGGTATACTTTTGCCACGTTATTGTGCCTTTGTAAGTAGTCGGAATCAGCAAGCATTTCGCATCCAGCCGCAATGTGTTGAATGGACTCGTAAGCTTTGTTGCATAACCTACACTTGTCTGAAACATTACTGTCCTTGAGGATATGACGTCTGTATGATCTGGTGGCAATCACTTGGTCTTGGATAGATGTAATGAAACCTGTTTACGCGACAGAATAAGCCAAGTCTACCTCCGAGTCATAAAGGCGACTGCAGTAACGACCATGAATTTCCTTGGTTTGCCATTCTGAAAGAAAGTGGAATTCATCTATAACTTCAGAATTATTACTACATTTCAAGATCAAGGCCGTAAACCTCTCAAGTTTAACGATTTCTTTAAAGACGTGTCTATCATTCGATCTTATGTAATGTCTCAGGTTAACTTCCCGAGACCGACATAGGTTTTGGATGTTGAGAATGCCTCGTCCTCCTTGTTTCCTCGATAAATACAGCCTGGCAATAGATGAAATCGGATGGTGCATTCTGGCTTTTGTCATCTCCGTTCTTATGAGTCTATTCAACTCATCAAGAGTAGTGTCAGGCCATTTTATTATGTCAAAACTGTAGACAAGAGATGGTATCGCCAATGTATTAACTGCTTTTATTTTATAGCGGCTTGAAAGATAGCTGTTAGGGGGCTCGGGTTGGCCGTGCGAGTTAGGGCGTTGGTCCTAATCTCGCATGGCAGATCTAGAGTGGCAGGTTCGAATCCCGCCCTGGGCAGTGGAAATTTATTTAATGACGGACTCATTAAATAAACTCCTTAGGCCCACCCTGGCTAGAATGGGATGGTAACCTGTATATAATCCGTCCCGATTAGCCTAGTAGCATAAAGAGGACGTAAAATAAAAAAAAAAAGACAGCTGTTAAAAATAAGTCGCAAGCGCTTAATAAATTCATTTTTTAATTGGTCTTATACATCCTTTTTCGCTATTTTCAAATGCTGTTGAAAACCAAGATATTTGTATGACACAGTCCTTTCTAGTTTGTGAATATAGGTTTCATCAGAAACTATTATATTATCTGTAGTCATTTTCACACTTTAGACAGCAATCTAACCCAAAAGACATACCAACAGAATCACTATAATTCTTTATTATGCCTATCATGCTATGCAACTGGGTAGGTGTCTTTGCATATAACTTCAGGTCATCCATATAAAGGCTATGGCTTACTTTAGTTTCATTTTTACCTATAGAACTTTCGTAACCGTATTCATTATTATTATTATTAGACTCCCGTCATGAGCACAGCCTAAATAGCTGACTTCTCTTAAGGGAAATCTGCTAATAATGTGATTAAAAAAAAGATAAATCTTTAATTTTTAACATTTTAATAAATTAATTTAAGTCTTAATGGATTTTGGCGTTATCATTTTGAATAATAGTTTATTACTTAATACTTAGTTGCCTGTTATTAAATAATACAGATCAGCTGTCACAACCGATGGAACAACCCTCGAAAGTCACATACAAGATTTCCTATTTTGCGACAAAGAATCCATGAGACATTTTAAATGCGCGATTCAGAGTTTAATATACACTCCCACGAAGTAAATAGTACGAATACACGAATTTAGACGGGCCGTTTATTCGTTTTATGCTCAGTTACGAGCTGTTACATCCCTCGGGGAATTACTTAAATTACAGAAAGAGGACGAGGAGTGGAAAAGATAAGACGAAAAGAAATACTTTAGAAGGGATATAATTAAACTTCGAAATCCTCCTTGCCACAAAAGAGGACAGCATTCCACCCACCAAATTGAGCCAGGGGAGGTATTAAAAAGCTGATCCTCGGTCCAGAACTTTTTGAGCCCCCCCCCTCCTTTTTTTTTTCATTTATATTCGAACGCACACAGAGCACTCTAGTGGACCCACTCAGATTCGCCACTCACTCCAGGCTCAGCGCTAATTCATTCAGAAATGAGAAACTTTGATTTTAGCGACCGCGGAGCTTTGCATTCCCTATGAATATGGATGACTTTTAATTACTCGACCGAGTCTGAATAATCAAATTCCCTAATATATATAGGGCCGAGAGCGAGTTATAACATAATTATTTTTGATTGATTTCGAAAAAGAAAGAGAGTGGACAAAGTTCAACAATGCAAAATCAAATAATTTGTTATAATTTCGAGTGCTTTTAATAACAGTTATTTCATTAGCAACACGTGGAAAATACAAAACACCAATTTAAACGTAATAACAATAGCATTATGGGATTTCTCCCACGAATATGCCTTTCGGGGAAACACAATTATTATTATTATTATTATTATTATTTTATTTGAAGCAAATATTGAAGAGACAAGAAATAAGTCTGGGTTGCGTAAACTAAGCACATTTCCTACGTGCTGGTATAACCCACTTTGTGATTGGTAAAACCGATGAGTAGAAAAGGAGGAGGGTTACTGAAGGCTGAAAAAAAAGAAAGTACGTAAAAATGCATAGAGAAACAATTGTAGAAAATAAAAAGTATATCAAGATTCCTTCTATAAAATTTTATTATTCGACTATTAATATCTGAGACATATTGAATTTACTAACCCCCGTCCCCTCTAAACTACCACTATTCCAGATCCGATTTCAGCCAATTAAAAATATGATCTTTAGTGTTGGCTGAAATGGCTAAATATGAAGTGCCTTATATGTTCAGTCGTCATTTGAATTTGAATTTCCCGCGCTCGCTGGGTTCACAAACCCGCCACACATGTGCAGATCACCAAGGCTGTGGTCTACAGCGGAAACTACGTTGCAGCTCAAGAAGGCATCGGCTGGTTTCAAGCGGAACAGTCAGTTGGGCTTTGACGCTCTCAGGGGTCGTTTCTACGGCCAGTGGGACTTTGCCCCCTCCGGGGTTGTTTCTCCGCTACAGTAAAGTGTGTACACCGCTTCATAGATAACCGCTCAGTTGGCCTCTCCAGGGACGGTTCTACCGCCACAGTTATAATCAATTTTTCATCTCCCGCAACGCTACCATCATATACGGATCACCGCAACCAGCTTGAAGACAGAATCTGATAGGGAACACAGAAAATAACAGGGGAAGAAGACTCCGCTTCAAGGAAAGTATATGTTTCCCGCAGGTACCTACTTCTAATAATGCTAGCATTATCTACGCAAATTATTAAATGAGTACTCACAATATAGGACCGATCGATCATTCTATTGTATATATATTATTGGCTTTCCGCTAAATTATTTTCTAAAGTTACCTTTCCTTTGTTTCTTTTCAACTTCTATATTTATAAAGTGTATTATATGTTGCTTAATCAATTCAATATACTTGATTCTTTGGAGAACTCAAATAGTGACTTGTATTATTTCGCCTCATCTTTCCAGAGAAATAGTAAATATTTCAGTCTAATGCTCTCTTATTCTTGCCTTTAAAAAGGTTCACGCCCTAACATTTTGGTGCCGAAACTAGGGACTAAAAAGCTTCCCCGCCTCGACATTTTGGTGCCGACATTTTGTATTATTATTACCGCAAAAGCTAACCGTACGCCCTTACAGTATATATTAAATAAACATTTCCGAGAAAGGAACGAAAAATCTTAATTCATAACACCATCGCATAACGTACGTATTTGTTTCTCACAAAGTAATAGCTCAAAGAAAACCACATTTGGTATTTAAGAACCTTCGATTGATAAAATAGCTTATTGTTAATATGACATGAGTATCAGTTTTTTACTAATGACCGAAAACTGAAATATGGTATTATCTAGGTTAATATTCAATATAGAGAAAACAAGAACATAACAACATTTACAGAACATTACATTTGCAAAACAATTAATTCAATACAATGTTTCGAACCGAAGCATCAAAACGGAGTATTTCGACCCACACGTTAGATTTGAGCCATTAACGAACTTTATTTTTATTTTTGACATAAAACGTTCATATATCGAGTTTGGCAGCGATCAGACAAAACTCTCGACCACTAGAGCCTTAACAGACAAATATAATATATCACACACATATAAATATATATATATATATATATATATATATATATATATATATATATATATATATATATATATATGTGAAGGAAAAATCTGCTAAAACAATGATTCTAGCGACTATCGAGAGCAGTTGCTTTGTAATGTATTTATATGTCCAATACTAAATGTAATACCAACACATTTGAAAATTGCTTTGACAATGAAGTTATTTTAATTAGCGTCCTTTGTGATTGCAGTGTTGCGGCACCGAATAAAGCGTGGAATTTATAGCATTTATTAACATGCAATTTAATCTTATTGGCCCCTGTTTCACTTTTGTAATTAAATGCCATATTGTATAGGATTTTTAGAAATTGCAGTGCACAGAATAATTGTATTGGTGAGGATGGAGCAAACCGTTAAGTATTTTTACCTGATCCATTTATTTATGAGTTGGGACTACTTATAAGTTTTATTATTTAATTTCGTTCAAGAAGAAGAAAAACAGTTTATTAAAGAATTAAGTGTGGCTACTAACCGATGGTGAGTTGCTGACATTTACAGATTACAATGAAGTACCCACTAAATCAAATTAAAAAAGACAAAAAGTATATTATTTTTGTCCCGAGTCAGTTATAATAAGGTTTATATGACATTAGCCGGAGGAGTTAGGGGTTCACAGGAGGCCGAAAACTACTAAATGAAAATATCTCTGTTAATAATCAATATACAGAAAAAACTTAATAACACGTACATAACAACATTTATAGAACATTACAATAGCAATAAGATTGGCTCAATACTATTTTTCGAACCCAAGTATAATAACGTATATATTTCGAATTTTCGAAATTCCTCCTCTCTAATCTTCCCCCTCCCACCTGTACGATTTCAGCGATCAAAGAACTCGAACTTTAGTTTTACATGAAAAGCTTAAATATCGAGTTTGGTAATGATAACACAAAAACTACTTGAGCGGTAACAGAAATATGTATATATATAATTTTGAACGGACCTAATTTTCGTCATCTACTTGATAGGATCGATGGGCATTTGATGAAATTTTACGAGTACGACGTCAATAGCCGATTTTCTTAAGGGCTATCTGCTAAAAATAAATTCGTAGTAGGTTATATAGATAGGCTATAAACAATTTTAGCAGATTTCCCTTAAGGGAAATCAGCTATTGAGGTCGTACTCATGACGCGAGTTTCGAAAAATTTCTTCAAATGTCCATCGATCCTACCCAGATGACGAAAATGAGGTCCGTTCAAAATTTTATATATATATATATATATATATATATTTTATATATATATATATATATATATATATATATATATATATATTTATATATATATATATATATTTATATATATATATATATATATATATATATATATATATATATATATATATATATAAATTTGTGTGTTTACGCTCTAGCGGTCGCAATTTTTGTTTGATCTTTACCCAACTCGGAATTTAATCGTTGTATGTAAAAAGGAAGATCAAGTTCGTTAATGGTTGAAATCAGACCAGTGGGAGGGGAGGTTTAGAGGGGAGGATTTTCGAAATTTGAAATATCTCCGTTATTATACGTCGGATCGAAAAATGGTATAGAATAAATCTTATTGCAAATTACATTTACTATAAATATTGTTCTATGCATTTATTCTGTATCTTGAATATTAACCGAGATATTTGCATTTGTATTCTGCGTGTGGTCACCAGTAGGCTATGTTCGGACTTTCCGCCGAGAGCTCTGGCGGCCGTTTCTATAACTATTCGTCCCTCGTGAATAGGTTTAGAGGTTAGGTTAACTGTTTTATGGGGCTAGAAACTACTGGGTTATTACGCCCTAAATAATGTTTTAGGTTTACTACTACAGTTGTTATTAGGCAGATTTCTCTATTGTAAAACTTCTCGTGGGAAATCTGCTTAGTTTACGCAGCCCCTGCGTGACGGACTTTTTTAATTCCCGGAATATTTTGAATTTTCGATTTTCCTTGCTCTCTGAACCTACCTCCCCACGTTCCAACGTAATATTTAAAAAATAATTATATTAATGGTTTCTCTTCCATTATCTACAAAATATGGTTAGTACGTTTGTACAGATTTATATGTTCCATATAATTTTGAAACAAGTTTAAAAAAGAAAAAAAAAATTTGTTATTCCATAGATTGTAAGCCGAAAGAAGGATTTTGCTATCAATTGGAATGAATGGAGGGGAATTTAAGTGAAGATAAATGATGAATGAGATGAAGGGAATTTCAGAGATCCTCGCAAGAACTCTGCAATAAATAATGGAATAAGCGTCATTATCAAAGGGACATTTTTGAGATGAATTGTAAGGTATTGATTGATATAAGTTGGGGAGGCTGAGTTAAATCGGCGGGAATGAGTCAGGTCTGAGGTTAGGGCTGTACGTGATTCGTCCCGCCTTTTCCTCCCGGGCAAAAAAATAGTCGAGGCTCGTTCGTCTCGAAATCACGTTTTATCGGGCTTCTGACTTATGGTCAAAAAAAGCCATCATTTGATACTTTTAACAGTTTGAGTCTCGCCGGATTACTTAGAAAAATAATTATCTTGGCAAATAGTTATAGTTTCAAAGCTAACTAATAGGTGGCCGTGATCAAGTTGGCATATTTTCATAAAGAGATTGTCTAATCAGGTTACAAATATATTTATATTTTTTTCACAATACAAAGTCTGCATTTATGACAAAATTCAGCCAGCAACTGAACCAAAGAGTTCGTCAAACAATAACTGTTTATGAGAAGCAGAATTTGCAATGCTCTATTCACTTATGTACTGACAATCTCATGTTCTATTCACTATTCCTCCTTAAATAAACCACACTTGCATTTATTGCTGAGAATCAGATTCATAGCATTCATATGATACTACGTTTATGTGACACTAGCATGCTTGAGAAAATCATATATAGCAATAATTTGAAATATTTTCACTTTCACAAATATATTGAAACTTACCACTATTCACTTACATAAGAACTAAGTTATTTACGATTATATATTTTATCAATTCTATATACTAGTTTATATATATATATATATATATAAATATATATATATATATATATATATATATATATATATATATATATATGAACTTGAATTGCACTTATTCAAATGTCATGATGGGCATTTGAAGATAGTACAGGGTGATTACTGGGAAACGCATGTTTTTGACTTGCATAGTATACAAGGAATGTCGTTCGGCGATGGCCGGAAGTTGTTGCGCTGTGGAGGGGGGAGTGTGCAGTTTCAGTTGAAGCCGAGATGTGGAACCTTGAGCATCGAACGTTTGTCATGCGACGCAACTCCGGCACGGAGCCGGCCCTTCCCAGTGGCAGCAGTAAGCCCCCGCTGTGTAGCTGCTGGGTAGGGGAACCGTAGGAACAGTAGGTCCTTAGTAGGCTTTGCTGTTCCGGGCAGGGGATCACTCCTGCCTTAATGGTGTAAGGTCTGCTTACTCAATGTGAACTACGGGCTGGGTGGTGTCCGGAGTGGAGGGTGGCGGCCTTCACTGCCGGTCATAGACGTAAAGCACGAGGACGTACAGGCCAGGAAAACTGGTACATGTACGGGAGTTCTTCTCTCGTGTGGGAGCTGGGTAGTAGGGGACTGTCCCGTCCATAGGACTCGCTTCTGACCATCGTAGCGAGTCCTCAGTAACCACGAGGTTGTTGGATTGGTGTAGAAGGATTAAGGCCTCGCGGCTAGGTGCCTTCTACATTGTAGCCACTCCTCGATATGGGTACGCAATGTCATTCGACGCAATGGAGGAGGCTAGGTGCCTCCTACATTGTAGGCACACTTCGAAATGGGTACTCAATGTCATGCGACGCCTTTACGCAAATGGTGAATCAGTCACTCAGACTCAGCGAGACTTTCGTGTACATTTTAACATTGCATGGCATAGTGCTATCCCTGATCGTAACACGATATTGGGTTGGATACATAATGTTAACACAACTGGATCATTGTTTAAGAAGAAACCTCCTGGACCGGCAAGGCAAAATCCGTAGCAAGTTTTAAAGAACACCTTCAACACAGTATCCAAGCAGAACCTTAGAGGGGATTTTCGAAAATCAGTTACCATACGTCGGATCAAAAAATTGTATAGAACCAATTTTATTGCAAATTAAATTTACTATAACTATTGTTCTAGAAATTTATTCTGTATCTTGAATATTAACCGAGATATTTGCATTTTTATTAATTGTAACGGACGAAATGAGATCGGCTAACTTCGGGTCTAGTCGTGAGTTTCCGTCAAAAGCTAGTTCGACCGTTTTCGTAACTGTTCGATTCTCGTGAAATTTCTCTATTGTAAAACACCCCGGGGGGAAATCTGCTTAGTTTACGCAGCCCCTGCATGGCGGGCCTTTGACTCACTGATGAGACGAGGAGCGACTGAGGGAATGTGTTTGTAAAGATAGAGCTAAAATAGACGGTAGGGGTATCTAGAGGGCTGAGATATATGGTGGCCCTGACAAAAGGATCCAAACCCTTCAAATGGAAATGCAATAGCAACCCAGATAGCTCTCTCCGGTCGTCCCAGGGAATCCTCGAGTCTTACTCCATCAAGCCCCTGCCTCAACACTCTCATATAACACAGCCACAAGCTTTTCCTTTTCCTCTTATCGCTCTCCGACATAGATCTTGTGAGAACTATAAATGAATTCGAGTTGACGTCCGATATTGGGCATATGAACACCAAAACCTATTAGTTGGTTTTGAGTGTAGCTAAGCCCCGTAATCTAAATATGTTCTTCATAGCTTAATGGATCACAATAAAAAACATTTTTTCCCCAACAAACTTTATTAATATTGCCCTTCATGTTTCCTTGCTTAAATACCACCTCTTCAGTGGCCGTCGATTTTCAAAAAATAATAACATTAATTTAAAAAGAAAAGTCCTTCACGCAGGGGCTGCGTTAACTAAGCAGATTTCTCCCGTGCTTCACGTATTTGCATTTATCTCAAAACGAATAAGTGCCATGAGAACAATATTTGGTATTTAGGCTTAAAATAAAGTGCTTCATAATATATCAGCGTATTGTAAAAACGACTTGAGCAGAAGTGAGGGTCAACTGTGGGCTGAAAACCAATAAATCCAAATATCTCCGTTAATATGCATGATAGAGAAAATATGTATATAAAACATTTATAGGAAATTAAATTTGCAATAACATTGGTTGTATACACTTTTTCGATACGACGTAAAATAGCAAAGATATTTCGAATTTTCGTAATTCCTCCCTTCTAAACCCCCCTTCCCATAATACGATTTCAGCCTTTAATGGACCTGATCTGTTTTTTTTTTTTTTTTTTTTTTTTTTTTTTTTTTTTTTTTTTTTTTTTGTTTTTTTTACATAAAAGACTTTTATATCGAGTTTGGTAACGAGTGTACAATAATTGCTACCACTTGAGTAGTAACAGACAAATATGTGTGTTAAAATATATATATATATATATATATATATATATATATATATATAATTTTCTTTCAACGGACTAGGATCGATGGATATTTGATGAAAGTTTTCAAAAATTGTGTCATGGGTAAAAACTCAATAGCAGATTTCCCTTAGGAAATATCGCTTATCGCTACAGAAACAGCATTCCCCATTTGCATTACCTACCCCCAAAAATAGCATTCCGTATACCTGTTTGTACAATTTATCATTAATTTCTGCAATATCCGGTTTGACAACATAACTTAATACCATCTTAAAATAGATCTTTGTCTAGTTTGCATATATTTGACAATTTATTCCCAGTTAATTCTTATTACTTTGTTTACATAATCAACATCAAATGAAACCAATTTTTAATAGAGTAAGTTTTTTGCATTTTTAAATTTATTTCTTAAATTCATAGCGCTGAAGATATCAAAGGGGTTATCCTGGGTTAATGGTTTCAAATCTTTATCAAATAATTTATCCAGTTTCTGAAACGGTGTCTAGCAACCACTAACTTCAGGGTGAAGCCGCTTGCTATTTTTATACATATTAATTAAACAATATATATTAATTCATGAAAAGTAATAATACTAATATGTAAATAATTGAAAGATTTAAAACCAATGTCCAATGGCTAACTTGTTCCCTTTTAGTATATTATTTAGTAAAATAAAAACACATTCTGCCTCGTTTCAATGTATTGGCGACAAACACCCCATGCACATCTCAATAAGATTAATGTTGCCGTAGAATACAGAATGAGGCTGTGACAAGTCTTTACCTCTACCTACTTTTTTCCAATCACCTTGTCAGACAAGTGCTAATTAATTTTATTTATTTCAAATTTTGCCCTCATATTTCATGACATAAAGCCTAACAAATTAATATGATAATTGATTAGATATATGATTTATTACAATATTGATCCTTTGGCAAGATAAACGACTCACGAATAGGAGAGCTGTGTGCTTTGGAAGTTGAACCTGTCAAACCAGCTGTAGGAATGCCACACCCCATGCAAACAGGTTTCTGCACAAGGCGGACAATACTAGTCATGGAGTCGCTCCCGCTGCATATTTAGGATCACCCGCCAAAAACCCGTTCAGATGACAATAACAGGTGTGTGTTGGCCGATGCCACTCTGACCTCAAGCTTTAGCTCAATGTCTCTCACTCTTCCCCCATTGTAATATTAATATCCTGGCTCAATTTCTAACCCATTTATTTATTGATATCAACACTCCACAAAAATAATTAATTCAGATAGAAGGTTCAACCATCAAAGAGGCCAAAGTTAACAATAATTGCGGATATATTTCCACTGCGTTTCTCCTAAGGCCTTTAATATTTACAAACCTATTTCAGACATAAAAAAGTCTGTCACGCAGGGGCTGCATAAACTAAGCAGATTTCCCACGTGAAGTTTTATAATAGAGAAATCTGCCTACTAATAACAGTAGTAGTAACGAGTCTCTAAACCAATTTCACGAGAGCCGAAGAGTTACGTAAACGGCCGAACAAGTTTTCGGTGGAAAGTCTCGAATAGAACCGATAGACAATAAATGTATATAACAATATTTATAGTAAATTTAATTTGAAATAAGATTGGTTCTATACAATTCTTCGATCCGACGTTTTGAATTTTCGAAAATCCCCTCTAAACCCCCCCTCCCTCCCACTGGTCCGATTTCAGCCATTAACGAACTTGATCTTTCTTTTTACATAAAACGATTAAATATCAAGTTTGGTAACGATCAAACAAAATTTGCAACCATTACAGCGCTAACGACCTCAATAGCTCTAGCTAATTAAATTATTTTATTACCGTCCAATATTTAAAACTAAGGTTGATCGGGACGGGCTATCTATAGGTTACCACCCTCATCTAGCCAGGGTGGGACTGAGGATTTTATTTAATGAGTTCGTCACTAATTAAATTCCTATTTCCTATAGGTGAGAATCGAACTCACGACTCATAGGTTTGCCAAGTGAGTTTAAGACCAACACCTTAACTCTCATGGCTATCCTCAGCACCCAAATGGACGAAACAATTTAAACATAATAACTAAAAATAGTTATAACAATAAAACTTTAAAAAAAAGTCCGTTACCCTTAAATTGAGCACGTGCTGATAAAACACATTTGTGATGTAATCTTAACACATATTCTCTATTTATATGAAAAATAAACCGATGATTAGAATGGGTTACTGAATGTTGAAAACAAGAAAGTACAAATAACTCGGCTAATACTCGATTTACGAAAAAATACATAGAATAACAAATGTAGAACATAAATATTTTAACAAATTTGGTTCTCATTCCAAGTCCGATTTCTGCCAATTACAAATATTATCTTTAATCTTGAGTAAAACAGTGAAATGTCTAGTATGGGAGACATCAAATATACATTTTCGAAAAAAGAACGAAAACTCGTAATTGTTGACGTCATCACATAACATTTGCATTTATCGCAAAACGTAAAAGTTTAATGAGAATAATATTTGGTTTTTAGGCTCCAAATAAAGTGCTTCATAATATAACAGCTTATTGAAAATATGACATGAGTAGGAGTAGGGGTGGCCGAAAACTAAAATAAATGAAAATATCTCGGTTAATAATCAAGTTAGTGAAAAAACGTTCATAATAACATGTCGATAGACATTTGAGGATGTTTTTCGAAAATCACATCATGAGTACGATCTCAATAGCAAGATAGCAGAATTAACCTACAGCTTATTAGAATAGGTAAGGTTAAGAACGAAGAGGTTCTAGGAAGCAGTGAGGCAGACGGTGTAAATCAAGATGACGTACCTTTGCAAAAGGTGGTGACAGAGCGAGCGGTGAAGTGCGCTTGGCAGTAAAAGTGCAAAAGTTAGACCTAGGCTAAAATGTATAAACACTGAAGTTGATGCTTAAGCTGCCAGCATTGGTGAAGTATTGGAGAAACCTTGATCTTTAACTCGCCCCTTTAACCTTGGCGAAGAAGCCAACCCCCTCACCCATCCCTTAAACCTAAAGGGATTACTTTCAGAAAGCCTACCTACTTATTCATAAATAGGCTCTCCTAAATGAGTTTGCCATATTCGCAAAGGAAAGTTATTAAGACTTTTCTGAGAAATACACAAAAAGAGTCAGGGAACATATCAATTCTTTGGTTCCGCAAAACAACTTCAAAGGAACCCGAGGATTCCTTCTTATATGCCATTAAAATCTCCACTAGGGTTATTATATTATCAAAGGGGTTTTTATCACTACCTTGAATTAGATTACAAATGTTATCCCTCGCAAAGCGACTTTAATACATTTGAGAACATAATATTACATTTTGTTCATTTGAGTGATCAGGATCAGGCGTTGGTTTTAATCTCACATGGCAAACAGGAGAGTCGTGAGTTCGATTCTCTCTTATAGAAAATAGGAGTTTATTTATTTGCTAACTCAAAAAAATCGTATGTCCTTAGAAGGATAGGTAGGGGGGGGGGGTAAACTGTAAATTGCCCGTCCCCGTTAGCCTTAGTAACTTAATAAATAAAAAATATTATTATTATATTATGCTTAATGAACTTTTACATTCAGCATAAGTAACATCATATAAATATTCCTCAAAGTCACTTATATATATGTGTGTGAGTGTGTGTATATATATATATATATATATATATATATATATATGATGTATCATGTTTAGGAGTCGTTTTGTAAGTAAATGATGTGTCTACCTGAATAATTTTATTAGCAGATTTCCCTTGAGGGAAATCAGCTATTTAGGTCGTACTCTTGACGCGATTATCAAAAATTGTCTTCAATTGTTCATCGATCTTACCCAGGAGATGATGAAAATAAGGTCCGTTCAAAATGATATATATTTGTCTGTTAACGCTCTAGTGGTCTCAATTTTTGCTTGATCATTACCAAACTCGGCATTTAAACGTTTATTGTAAAAATAAATATCAAGTCGTTGGATAAAATCGGACCAGTGAGAGGGGAGGTTTAGAGGGGAGGATTTTCGAAAATTCGAAATATCTCCTTTATTATACGTAGGATCGAAACATCGTATAGAAACAATCTTATTGCAAGTTAAATATACTATAAATATTGACTTTTTATTAATTGTAACGGACGAGATGAGATCGGGCAACTTCGGTTCTAGTCGCGAGTTTCCATCAAAAGCTAGTTCGGCTGTTTCCGTAACTCAGTTCTCGTGAAATTTCTCTTTTCTAAAACCTCACGTGGGAAATCTGCTTAGTTTACGCAACCCCTAGGAGATGGACTTTCTATGCTACTCGTCAAGTATATGTTTTATTTAATTACATATTTTTTGTATTTTAAGCACAGGCCTATTATATTTCATTCGACATAAGTGACATGATAAGTTGGAAACAATACAAATTCTCTATTCAAAGTCCATTAATCAGATAAATATATAATTAATATTGTTCTTTTTTCTTCAGATCATACATTCTCTAAATACTTCCAAGTGTACAAAATAAAAATTAGAAAAAAAATACAGAAGCGAGACTCACGAGGCAGAGCCGTTCTCCTAAACATAACTTACTAAAAAAACAAGAATGCCTGTCGGAGAGCACGAAACACCGCAGTAACTCTCAGAAATAAACAGCAGCTGTGTCAGCTCTCGCTGGCCCACCGAGCAGCTACTTCCTAGAGGATAATTTTCGTCGCCCGACAAAACCTTCAAGGACCCGTCGCGATGTTTTATTTATCATTGTTCTATAAGATTTTATCAGAACTCCAGAAGTCCACCCGACTATTTTTTTATTTCGTTGTTATGTGAAATCGTGAAAGGAAGGGCCTACGCAGGAATAAGAAGATTCCCCTCTTGCAATTTTTTAATCAACTTATTTTTAGCAGATTTTCATTATAGGAAGTCAGCTATTGAGGTCGTACTCATGACTCGATTTTCGAAATTTTTCTTCAAATGTCCACCGATCCTACCAAGTGTATTATATTATATATTATATATTATATATATATTAATATTTATATATATATATATAAATATATTTGTCTTTTGCCCCCAGGGGGAGGGGAAGGTTTAGAGGGGGAGAATTTTGAAAATTCGAAATATTTCCATTGGTATTCGTCGGATCAAAAAAATGTATAAAATCAGTTTTATAGCAAATTAAATGCACCATAAATGTTGCTATATCCATTTATTCTCTATCTTGAATATTAACCGAGATATTTGCATTTTTATAAAGTGTACCGGACGAGCTGTAGTCTTTTCGATTCGTACCCGCCGAAAGCTAGTTCAGTCTTTTCCGTAACTGTTCGGCACTCGTATGGAGATTTCTCTATTTTATTACTTCACGTGGGAAATCTGCTTAGTTTACGCAGCCCCTGCGTGACGGACTTTTGTTAATTATAATACATGGATAATATCTAATCTTCTATATACTGAATTACGTTTTCAATCACATGCAATTAACATGTTGCATTGTGATGTTTCAAATAAAAAAAAAAAAAAAATATTTATTGAGCGCTTTTATACTTATAAATGTATGAATGTATTTTCCATTAATTGAAATTTATTATTTCGTTTGATTCACGGGGGGAAAAGAAAGAAATCAAATCCCACCTTTGCTAGAAAAGGGTGGTCATATAAAAATAGCCCTTCACAAATAATTCTTAATATCTTTAACATATATAAACGTTACCCCTAAACGTACTTAGTAACCATAAGATTAGCTCCAACCTTGGAATTTTCTTCACAGCTTAAAGACCGTCACACAGGGGCTGCGTGGAGTAAGCAGATTTCCCATGTGCTCGGAAGACACACTTCAATAAAAACTATATTTGGTACATATCATTGGAAGTGATTCATGACATTAAAGCTTATTGTTAATAGGGCATGAGTAGGAGTGGAGATATACTCATTGCTGTAAACTAAATAATGCAAATATCTCGGTTAATATTCGTGGTTGAGAAAATATGTGTGTAACAATATTTATAAGCAATTTAATTTGCAACAAGATTTATTCTATACAATTTTTCGATTCGACGCGTAACAACGGAGATATATTTAATTTTTGAGATTCTGTCCCTCTAAACCCCCTCTCCTCCCTATCCGATTTAAGTTGTTAACAAAATTGACCTTTATTTTTACATATAACGACAAAACATCAAGAGATTTTAAACGGACCTCATTTTCGTCATTCTTGAGAAGGATCGATGGACATTTGACGAAAAATTGCGAAAATCGTATCAAGAGTACGACCTCAATAGCTGATTTCCCTTAAGGGGAAACTGCTATCTCCGAATTGGTTAATAATCAATTATTTTATTAGCGTCCACTTTTTCCAACTAAGGCTGATCGGGACGGGCTAGCTATAGGTTACCACCCTTATCCATTTCGGGTGGGACTAAGGACTTTATTTAATGAATTCGTCACTAACTAAATTCCTATTTCCTATAGGTGAAAATCGAACTCACGACTCATAGGTTTGCCAAGTGAGATTAAGACCAACACCTTAACTCTCATGGCTATCCTGAGCACCCAAATGAATGAAACGGGACGGTCAAATTAAATATAATGACTAAAAATAGTTATAACAATAAAACTTTAAAACAAAAGTCGGTCTCGCAGGGGGTGCGTAGACTAAGTACGTGATGTAACACATTTGTGATTTCAACGCATATTCTCTATTTATATGAAAAAAAAACAACACATGAGTAGAAGGGGGGACGTGGGTAATATATAAAACGTTTATATATAATTTGAACGGACCTCACTTTTGTCATCTCCTGCGTAGTATCGAGGGAAATTTGAGGACATTTTTCACAATATAGCGTCACTAGTGCAACCATAATAGATGATCTGCCTTTAGGGAAATCTGCTAAAAGACATTTCTTTTTATAATTAGTTTGTAAAATGCGTATACTTATATTAAATTTACCTAAAATTCACCTTTGCGCGAGAGAATCCTTTCAGAAATGGAGTTAGCTTCAGTTGCGAAACTAGCATCTGGGCCCCGCTCGCTTTCCAAACTAAACTTTGTCATGTTAAATCCCGGGATCTGCCTCAACTTCACTCTAAATCGATCTAAAGCTGGGGAAGCGGAGAGATTCACGAATTTCTTAGGCATTCTGAGACACTGACAAAGTTTTATAGTAATAACATTCTGGAGTTTCTAATCCAATTCTCATGACTGCCAGATTCTTATAAGAGACGTCCTTTCAGCAAAAGTCTTAACAGAATTTGGGTCTTCCGAACTCTATTGTATGAAGAAGGGTTCAGAAGAAAATCCCAACTTCTAGTCCTACATCCGTGAGTTCTAATTTGCATCTTAATTATGTGTTGCTGGATATGATAAATCGTTTCAAAATTTATTTGCCATCCACAAGCTCTAATCTTATATCATGACACATAAGTGATCAAAATAATTACCATACAACTTTTATAGGACTAATTGGTGTTTCAAATTGTATAAATAGGGAGGTGTGCATAAACTATATATTTATTCTTTACAAAATGTAGATCTTCTTAAATATGGTTAGTAGTACAGTTATAAGTAGAAGCAGCATTGAGATTATTTATTATTATTATTATGCTGAGATGTAAACCTCAAACTTAAATTTAAAACTTAAAACATCCAAAATAAAACCATAGAACAATTTAATCAAACTATATATATATATATACTTATATTCTTCAAATTTGATGGCAAGGGTCTCCAATAAAAATCATTTTTTCTGTGCAAACTTAATTGCAACTGCTCTACATGTTTCGTGGCTTATATTCCACCTCTTCAGAAGCTATCTCTTTTAAAAGAAAAATATATAAAAAATTATTAAGACATTCACAACGTAATGTCAAAGGCAAACGAGTACTTCAAAAATGTAAGAAGCAATTTATTTATATTTAATAAATATATCATTGCTGTGGGCACCTACTAATAGAATATATAGCAAAAGAATTATTAAGGGATGTTTTAAATCAATGTTATTAATAATTTTTTATATATTATTCGTTTATATATTTTTCGTTTTTTTCGTATTTTCGTTTAAAGGGGATAGCCCCTAAAGAGGTGGCAAATAAGCCATGAAACATATAGGGCAGTTTCAATAAGGTTAGGACCGAAAAAAAAAGTTTTATATAGGTGATCCTTGCCATAAAATTTGAAGAATATATAAATAATTTATGGTCCAGAATAAGAAAAGTATATATATATATATATATATATATATATATATATATATAAAGTAAAGTACTTTCCTTCAAAAAACATTTAAAACACTCCTTCCTTAATTATTCAGATTCTAGAAAATATTTCAAAATCGGACGCACAAACAACGTGGCCAAACTCACAAACATGCAACCCAGATCTTCTGACTTTAGCTTACTCACCCTACGAGACGTACATTTACAAATACTAGAGACAACATTAAATGAATGGCAAAAATGTTGGCATAGAACAGCATAAAATCCTCTGCGAGATATAAAGCCTTGTACAAGAGAGTGGCCATCCTGCAGACGTGACAGTAGACGAGACGAAGTAGGACTAACGAGACTCACATTTAACGCACTCATACCTCAAGACAAGAACAGAAAGGCGTCTTTGCAGAACATGCCATGAACCATTAACCATTAAACACATACTGACTAACTGCAGGAACATTGACTACTTAGAGGCTCCACATAACATGTATGACCCTCTTACAGACAAGAGCCCACAAATCGACAATACACTAAATCACCTTCAACAATTGAATTTGTTGTACAAAATTTAACTTTTCTCCTTTTTGATTTTGGCCCCCAAGGAGGGCTCCCACCTGTTCTCGTTTTGATTTGCCACCCAAGTGGACGAATAGCAAAAAAACGAGGTATACTACCTGTCAAAAACAAGTTGGACTTGCTGAAATACGCATTTTATTTCCACATATCAGTATTTAAATTATCAAACATTATATATATCGAAGAGGGTCATCTTAATGATATCCGAAAGCCTAGAGATTCAGTCGATAAGGAAGGTTGCTCCAACGGCTAATGATGAAAGGTAGGTATCGAAATGGGAGGCGGGGCTGCTTATCAGATTGATCGTTGGAATGATAAGGGGGAAATCCCTCAAAGAGCCACTTTCTGTCTCACTAACTCCCTTAGATGGTTAGACTTTTTGTTTTCGGGTGTTTTGATATAATGAACTACGTGTAAACAGAATCTGAGCACCTTAAGGCTAAGCATCTTCTTGTAGTAGAGGAAATTTCCCTAAACAAGTAACACTTTAACAGATGATGTATACTTAAATCTGTTATCGGGCACAGATACAGAGTAGTTGGAGAGTAGTCGATTTTTCTGAAAATTTATTTCCTATTTCAAGGCACACTATAAACATGAGTGGTTACTAATCAAGCTGCAGAATTTCAAATGAGAAAACATTTTTGGCTACAATACTCCCGGAGGGCACTGGTTTGACGTGTGAGTTAAGACGTTGGTCTTACTCTCATATTGTAAATCTAAAGTGGTGAGTTCGATTTCCGCTTGGGCAGTAAAAATTTATAAATGACGGGCTCATTAAATAAATTTCCTGGCCCCAGCCTGGCTAGAAAAGGGTGGTAACCCGGAGATAACGCCTCCCAATTAGCCAAAGTAGGCCAAAGTGTACGTAAATAAATAAATAATAATAATAATAATACAATACTCTCGTTGATAGATGGGTAGGAATAGTAAGAACTGTACATCGCGCTGAAGCTGCGTAAACTAAGCACATTTCCCACTGGGACGACACTGGTGATCTCATCTCACTGTAAATACTCGAATTTCCAATAATTTAATTTTTAACCTCCCCCTCCTCCCCGAACTAAATGTCTCTTATTTTTTCAAACAACAATAATTTTAGAAAATAACTAATTCTAAGTTGGATCGAGTAATATTCCACGAAGTATAATCCATTACTAATTACTGGCAGTTATATAAAAAATAGTTTCTCCAACCATTTTAGCAGATTTCCCTTAAGGGCTATTGAGGCTGTACTCATGACGGAATTTTCGAAATGTTTCTTTAAATGTCCATCGATCCTACCTACTATATATATATATATATATATATATATATATATATATATATATATATATATATATATATATATATATATTTGTCTGTTACCGCTCTAGCGGTCGCAATTTTTGTTTAATCGTTACCAAACTCGATATTTAGTCGTTTTATGTAAAAAGAAAGATCAAATTCGTTAACGGCTGAAACCGGACCAGTGGGAAGGGGGGGGTGTTAAGAGGGCTCCGTTACTATACGTCGGATCAAAGAATTATACAGAATCAATCTTATTGCAAATTAAATTTACTATAAATATTGTAATATACATTTATTCTCTATTTTGAATATTAACCGAGATATTTGCATTTTTATTAAATCTGGGCGGCTAACGGCTGAGTGACTATCCCGCCAAAAGCTAGTTCGGCCGTTTCCTTAACTGCTCGACTCTCGTGAAATTTCTCTATTGTAAAACTTCACGTGGGAAATCTGCTTAATTTACTCAGCCCCTGCGTGACGGACTCTTATAATTTTCTTCGAATTCTTAATGTATATTAAGTAGTAATTGCGCCATTTACACGAGCATTACTCGAATTTTAACAACGTACACACATTCTGAGATTATCTCCATATCTGTCATTGCCTAGGTATTTTAATAAGTTTGTATAAATTTGTCTTAAAGGTTGAAAAGAAACTTGATTCAAACATTATTAGTCAAACTTTGATGCATGTTTCAATATATTCTTGACACCTGTTACCTATGCTTGAACAACACTTCTTGATTTAAAAAAGTCCGTATATACATTTTGTAAAACGAAAAGATTTAGCGAATCTGGATTGGAGCTATTCCATCCAGTTTGTTGAACTGGCTATAATGGTGAGAACTAAATTCATTAGCGAAGTTAAACTGGTCCAAACATTCGTGGCGGAACACATCAATTTCATCCAAATTAATCACTGCTCATCCGTCTATTCAATATTCTATTATTCACAGCCATAAATTGATGAGAGTTCGCCTTTCTCTAAGGTCTTTAGGGAAGTTCTACACAATAGGAAATATTTAAATAAATGTCAATGTCTTTCCTCATCTCTAAATATTGTTTTGTGAAAATGTCTGTTTTGAGATGAAAACACAATGCATTGTAATGCTTTAAAATATGCCTCTTGTACATGAAATAAGCATGGCATATGCTTATTTGTTCCACGACTCCTCAGAAAAAGTGTACCCGACTTTTAGATAAACTTATCAGTTTCTTTTTAAGTCCATGAAATAAATGAGTATTAATCTAATGGTATTAAGCTTTTAAAGAGTAGTCACGAGTAATCCTCTCTCACCTAATAATTCTATTCAAGAAGTCGCCTAAAAATTTGTTTAAAATGATATTTTAATTATCCAGTTACGAAATTTTTAATTTCTAACATAGGCATTCAATATTTGTTTTTACCTCCTTGGTCGAAGTAAAAGAGGTTTTGTGACTTTTGCTTATTACATTTCTGAAGTAATCGGAAATGTGTTCTGTCCCCTCCGTAAGCCATTTTGTCTAGTATCGGCCTAAAGTCTGAACGTATTACGTGCCTCGCAGAATATAAAAAAGACTAGCTCCATTTCTAAAAAATTCAAATTTCCATTGATTGTACCTAGTAGATGATGAAAGTGAGGTCCGTTCAAAATAACACACACATACACAACATATATACGTAACTTGCCTGTTACCAATCTATCAGTCCCAATATTTGTGTGTTATCGTTACCAAATTCGGTATATTAGCGTTTCTTGTCAAAATTAATATCAACTTCGTTTAAAAATTAAATCGGGAAGGGGTGATGGGGGGGGGTCAAAATTAAAAAAATTGAAATACCTCCGTTACTTTTAGTGGGAACAAGAAAATTGTTTATTATATTGTTTATTATTGTACATTTACTTTTTTATACGTTTTTGTCTCTATATTGGATATTAACCAAGCGTTTTTAATCATTAGACTTCAGTAAACATGCTAATTGTAATCTCACTTCAACAATAAACAAATATACCATGAAACGTCTTATTCCAAGCTTGAATATCAATAATATTTTTGAACAGGTCTTTACTGGATGGTATGGGGTTTAGAAGGAGGGTGAATTCGAAAATCCCGAATATCTCCGTTATTAAGAAAAATATAGGGCCTATCGTCTTCAATTATGGAGCTATACGATTATTGTTATATCCATTTTTTCTGAACTGAAATAATAAGCGAGTTATTCGTCCATTCTTGCTTTTAGTCTTCAGTAAACCCCCGCCCTCTTCTTTTGGGTTTTTTTTTTTTTTTTATATCGAAATAGAGAATATGTGGAAGATGAGATGAGCAGTGTGTCATACCAGCACGTGGGAAAACTGCTTATCTCTGGAATTTACTAGATGATAGAGAAACCAATTGATAAGGATCCATAAAAAGTCCGTCACGCTGGGGCAGCGTAAACTAAGCAGATTTCCCACGTGAAGTTTTACTCTCATGCGTTATCCGCTCCGATTTCATAAAAATGCAAATATCTTGGTTAATATTCAAGATAGAGAATAAATGTATATAACAATATTTATAGTAAATTTAATTTGCAATAAGATTGACTCTATACAATTTTTCGATCCGACGTATAGTAACGGAAATATTTCGAATTTTAGAAAAAGTCTCCCCTCTAAACTCCCCCTCCCACTCGTCCGATTTCAGCCATTAACGAACTTGATCTTTCTTTTTACATAAAACGACTAAATATCGAGTTTGGTAACGATCAAACCAAAATTGCGACCGCTAGAGTGGTAACAGACAAATATATATATATATATATATATATATATATATATATATATATATACACACAGTTTTGAACGGACCTCATTTTCGTCATCTACTAGGTAGGATCGATGGACATTTGAAGAAAAATTTCGAAAATTCCGTCATGAGTACAACCTCAATAGCTGATTTCCCTGAAGGGAAATCTGCTAAAAGGCCTTGTCCTCTACTATTGTTTTCAATTTTATGCAGAGTGCACTTTCGGAGTCAGCGCTCCATCGTCAGTGCCTGCCGATTATAGGAGTGTACCCTGGACAAAATCTGCTCAGTTTGCGCAACCCCTTTATGAGGGGCGCTGTTAACCACTATATTGCGGCAATCACAACTAAACCCAGGGGTTCACAGCCAATCCTGAACCAAACAAAGGTTGCGTGATCCCTTTTTCCCAGCCTCCGTCTCCCTTACCATATAATTACTCAGGCACTCACGGCATATTATGTGAGGAATAGAATTTCACTCTAGGTCCCTTGGGGTGCCCCGTATCGGGATGTGAGAGGCAGTAGAATGGAGACCCCATCCGGACAGGTAACGATGGGACCCTTAGCTCGGAGGAAAAAATACCCCTGACAGCCCGCCCCATGCCACTTCCCATTTACAGCTGGGAAATACCTCTTCTGGATATGAAGGGCCTTTACACCTGCTTCAACAAATATCTGAGCATGTATTTCCATAAGAGATCCCAGAAGTTGGCCTAAACCTGTACGTCGTAAATCTGAACATGTAAGCAAGAATATGCACAGTAAGACAAAAGTCCTTCAAGCAGGTTATGCATTTGCTATCCCTCGCTTCAGGAATATGACACTCTGCTAGACTCTCCCCAATATCAATGTTCGTTTTCCCTTGCAAGAAGCCCACGTAATCAAGAATTAAAATGTAATACTGGGAATGACATAAGTAGTGACTGAAGCACCTAATAGAAAGAACGTCAGTCACGCAGAGGTTGAATAGAGCTAACTAAGTAAATTTAAGTCGATTTCTCACGTATTTGCATTTAACTAGAACGTAAACGTTCAATGAGAACAATATTTCGTATTTACGTTCCAATTAAAGTGCTTTATTATATAACAGCTTATTGTTAATATTACATCAGTAGAAGAGAGGGTTTACTGAAGGCCGAAAACTAAAAAAATGCAAATATCACGGTTGATAATCAAACTAGAGAAAGAATTTACTTAACAATATTTATAGAACATTAGATTTCCAATAAGATTAGTTCTATACAATTTTTCGCATGAAAACGGAGATATTAAGTATTTTCCAAATTTCACCCTCTAAAACCCCCTCCCTCCTGTTCGATTTCAGCCGATAACGAACTTGATCTTCTTTTTGGTATAAAACGTTTAAATATCGACGAAGTACGTAAAGATTAAACAAAAATTACGACCACTAGAGCGTTAACAGACAAATATATAATTTTCGTCCTTCTTTCCTTATTTTCGTCATATCCTAGGTTGGATTGGTGGATATTCCAAGATATTTTCCAAAAATCGCGTAGGACCTCAATAGCTGATTTTCTTTGAGGGAAATCTGTTAAAAATTGGATGTAGACATTATTAAAGACTAAAGCCAAAGAAATACAAATAGCTCGGTTAATATCGAAGTTAAAGAAAAATTGTATAAAACAATGTGTCTAGGGAATTACATTTTCAACAAGATTGGTTAAATAAAAGTTTGTATGAAAGGGTGTATTATTTTATTTATTTATTTGATAACACGCTCGTTAGATAAAGGCCCCACTGTTAATCCATCCCGATTAGCCTTAGAGGAATAAAGTTCTCCAGAATTTAAAATACATTAACAAAATTTGTAGTTTTGTCTAAATTTTCTGTAGATTTCTGGCTGCACAATGTCTATAAGAAACAAGATTATGATAGACGATTATTAACGAAAGCGTTTATCGAATAAATACAATCATCAGAAGGGGGCTCAGGTTAGCCATGTGAGTTTAAGTGTTGACCTAGAGTGATTGGAGGTGAACCTAGAGTGACGAGTTCGATTCTCGCCTGTGCCTGTGAAATTATTTAGTGATGGAATTTATTAAATAACATCTAACCTAAGTCGCACCCTGGCTAGAAAAGGGTGGTAACCTGTAGTTAACCCGTCCCAATTAGTCTTAGTTGCAAAAAGTGGACGTTAACAAATAATAATAATAACAATCATCAGAAAAATTGTGACCCGCTCCATTCTGTGCTTATACTATGGCAATGTTATTTTTACTGTTTTCGTGAAGTAAAATGAGTTCGCAAAAAGACCTTGGGGACTGCCCATTAGCTGGTGATTAGTATTTTAAAAAGCATTAACGCAAATTGAGGTTCATTAAAGCAGTAGTTACGCTAAGTACCTCAAGGACTTTGCGAGTTCCCATTTAATACCTCATTTTATATATTCATTATTCCAATATTAAAATGAGGAAATGATGAACAGCTTCGATTAAAGGACAATAATAATTTAAGCCTATTGTCCCCTCTGTTTTTTTTATTCCTGGAGTTGACATCATATCTACTAACCTAAGAGTCCCTAGTTGCAATTCTAAATATAACGGTTAAACAGTTTTGCAAAAATGTTTCAGTTGAAAATAAACTATTGTAAAGGAAGACAATATATTTCATTTCCATGCATCAAATTAGAAGCTAAAATATTGACACCACGTTGAAAGAGGATAGGTAATCCATTTGCCATAAGCTATAATTTATTTAAAGAACACAGAGCTCAATTGAACATTTATTTACTCCTGTTATTGTTTGAGTGGGAATCGGTTTTTAGTGTGAACCATTTTCAATGTTGCTTGGTACTTTATAATAAAATGAATAAAATCCATGATTATAATTTATATGACAATTGACGTTTTAAACCGTTAAAAAGACTGGATAAGGAACGGATCTTTAACACAAAACTAAAGTATATTTTTCCGATCCTAGATCAGAGGAGGAAAATAGTTCTGGCAATTTTGCGCACCACAGCCTTATTTTATAAGCTAGAAATGTTGTATTTTGAAGAAATAGAAATTTCCTTAGTAAAGAAGGGATGACCCAAAATTCATTGGATTCTCTTTGCTTTCTGCATAAGGCTGTCCCGGAATAAAGCCCCCTGTAAATGTTAAGATAATTTTACTTCAGGGCAGTAGTTTTAGAAAGTCATTTCTCCGTAGCATTTAACTAACTTATGACAGGCCTTATCCATTATAAGTAACTAAACTATAGCTATACTGTACCTGTAGTCTCGTCTTCCTCATTTAGGGATTAAGGCAATGGGGATTATTTATTTATTTATTAGCAGATTTCCCTTAAGGGAAATCAGCTATTGAGGTCGTACTCATGACGCGATTTCGAAAATTTTCTTGAAAAGTCCATCGATCCTACCCAGGAGATGACGGAATTATATATATATATATATATATATATATATATATATAGATAGATAGATAGATAGATAGATAGATAGATAGATAGATAGATAGATAGATAAATAGATGTTTGTCTGTTAACACTCTATCGATCGCAATTTTTGTTTTATCGTCACCAATTGTATTTAATCGTTTTATGTAAAAAGAAAGATCAATTTCAAACGGACCAGTGGGAGGAGGGTTTAGAGGGGGGATTTTTGAAAATTCAAATATCTCCAATACTGTACGTCGGATCGAAAAATTGTATAAGACTAATATTATTGCAAATTAAATTTATTATAAATAAGTTATATACATTTATACTCAATCTTGAACATTACCCGAGATATTTGCATTTTTATTAAGTGTGTGTGCGGCTATTTTCGGAATTTTCCGGAATAGTTCGGGCGTTTCCGTAACTGTTCGGTATCTAACCTTTCTCCGTTCTTGCCTTCTAACCTTTTACTTTGTGAGATATATGCAAATACGTTCTGTTGATGCCCCCCCCATATTCAAGATGGTGTGTTACCGGTATGTAGATTTTTTATTGTAAAACTTCACGTGGGAAATCTCCTTAGCTTACGCATCCCCTGCGTGACGGTCTTTTATTTACTTGAAGAGCTCCGCAACTAGGCGATGTCGCTCAGTACCTGTAATCAGTAGGTGATTAATTCAACGTGCATAGCAATTAATTAGGGTTAGCAAATATTTAATTAGAAAGGAGAAAAGAAGAAAATGTATACATTCTCAACAAAAAAAAACAAGTGTTTTCTAGTTGTGAATATTCATATATTCGCAATAGCAATCACCGTAAATATTGTAATTTAATTCAGAAATCCTTCAGTTCTAGAAAAGAAAATTGTCTTAGTTTTCTATGAGAAATAGTTTCTCAGGTGACTTCCAAGTTGAAGTGAGTCAATACTGTATAAGGGGTCGTTAGCAGGGCATCAATCACCTAGCCATCCACTTCAGATGCAGGTCTCTGCTAATTATACATATGAACTGTTACTAATGGTTATCTGTCACAGTTCTTAGCAGTTATTTCTCCTTTCACTGAATCACTCACTAGTGATTTAAAGGTGCAAAATTGCATCTATAAATTAAAGAGCCCGTCACCTAGGCTGCGTACACTGAGCAGATTTCTCACCTAATAGTGTGGACACACTAGTGATCTCATCTCACTATATATGTTCTATATATAAATAAAAATCAGGCCAGGTAAGGAATTAACTAATTCTGAAACATTTAAATATCGAATATGGAGCTCAAATGGTGACATCACGCAACGCATTTGTATATTCCTACAATATTTCGCATTTAAGCTTGGAATATGACTGGTAGGGCGTGCGGTTAGCCTTTTTGTTAATAATAAGAAAGCATTAGACTGAAATAAAATTAATAAAAGAGATAATTTCCTCACCTGGATTATACCGAAGTATTTGCTGTTTTCTTGTAAAGATGAGGGTGAAATAATACAAGCCACTATTTGAGTTCTCCAAAGAATCTAAATATATTGAGTAAGTTATAGCATATACACTAACTTTATAGTAATGAACCTTCTGATAGGTTAGAACAAAATGATAATAATTTGAAACAATTGAAACCTGAAAAGAATACTAATCTAGGAACTAGCCCTAAAACTAATGAAATAAACATTAACACTTATTGATAAATCTGTTATAAACACAAAAAAACTTTAACTTTATTAAAGAGGGCTGTAAAACATAGACAAAAAAATAATGGGTGTCCTTTATTTAGTTTGTAAACTTCAGAGGCAAGCCAATACTTTATATACACAAGATAATGATTGAAATGTCCTTTATCATGAGTACTCATTCGATTGTCAACGTCGATAATGCTAGCATTAGAGTGAAATAAAGAGGTACCTTTGATGAAAATATACTTTCAATGAGGTGGACTTTCCCTCCAGTGTTATTTTTGTTCCACGTCAGATTCCTTCTTCTAACTGGTGCAGAATGATTGCGGAGGCCTCTATCTTCGATGTGGAGAGATTCTTTGTGGTGAGAAAAATCGCTGTGAGAGCCGAAAAATGTTCACGTTTGCGGAGCATAAACAAAATCAAGTGCAGGGCACAGGAACAACAACCAACAATGGCTTCCCAGCCTAAAACAAGCGCTCCATCCTGTACACCAGCGCTGCAGATTCCAATCATGGCCACCGCCTATGGCGACCTCCTGATGTACGGCCGGTCAGTGAACTAAGCAAGCGGGAGTACAAGACTGAACAATGACGTTTCATGATAGAGTTCCTTATTAATAGCGTGCAGTGACGAGAACTGGGGGTGTATACTGACCAGTGAAAATTAAAAAAAAAGCAAATATCTCAGTTAATATTCCAAATAGACAAACAGGGTATAGTACAAAACTTCTAGGATATTTCATCTACAATAAGATTGGTTATATTAAATTTTTCACCCCCCCCTCCCCTTAATAACGGAGATATTATCTCCTCATTGCCAGGTCCGAAGACAGCTGTTAACAAACTTGGTCTTTAGTTGTATATGAATCACTTTACATCGAGTTTGGTTACGGTAAAAAAAAAAAAAAAAAAACAGTACATGTGGTACATGGTGCAGTAACAGACGTGCACGCACTTCCTCTGTCCCCCGTACGTACACACACACACACACACACACACACACACACACACACACACACATATATATATATATGTAGAGAGTGAGTGAGAGAGAGAGAGAGAGAGAGAGAGAGAAATTTGAATGGACCTCATTTTAGTTATTTTCTAGGTAGTATCGATAAATTATTAAGGACATTTTTCGAAAATCACTCCTTCAGTCCAAACTCAACTACTGGTTTTCCTTAAAGGGGTAATATTTCGACTTTTTTTTCTATCTCGTCTGCAGTACAACCTCAATAACTGATTTCCCGTAAGGGGTTAAAAATGTCAATATTTCAAAATCGCGTTCAGACCATTTGTTCGAAATGGTTCCTTCTATTTTTTGTCCAATATGTCTCAAACAGATACTCAAGAATAAATATCTGAATTATTTTAAGCCACTTAGTTTTCGTAACAAATCTCATTCTCGTAGTAATTTTTTTTTTTTTTTTTACAATTTTTATTGAATTCGTTTTCGGGTAACTTGAAATTAACAGTTACTAGTATTTATTTCGTTCTTAGTTTTCAGTATACCTCAGGCTCAAAACTGTATCACCTATAGATTATATTTCAAGGTTTATATATTTGTCCAGAGTTCTTGTTAAGAGGGGAATAGTAAAAAATAAAACGTGAGAGAAATCTTCATAGTAATTCCAAATTGTGGATAATCTGCTTAGTTTATGCTGCCACAGCATGTCGGACGTTTTTAGATTCTTCATTTTTTTTTTAACTTCATTAATTTTGGATTAGGGTCACCTCGATTTATTTTTTGTCAATCACATCTGATGTGACAATAAATATATGAATAAATAATCTTGGAAGGTTACGGACTTGAATCAACCTTTTATAAGTTAAATATTCGTAATAAAATGTGAAGAATCTCATTATTTAAAACGTAAATAAAAGTGATTTATTTAGACATTTAAGAGAAGTGTTTGAACGTGTTTCTTTGTGTATTTTATTGTGGCGTTAATCAATTCATTGACACATTTGTTTATGTTTCAGGTATGACTGGCTACAAGTTAATTACTTCTGTGTTTGTATATTGTGGTATCCAATAAAATACATCTGCTCCAGATTCATCGGGCCAAGGTATTTATTCAGCAAATAATTGAACATTAACGAAGTGTCTCGTATAAATACGGACGACAAGCAAAATCTGACTGAGTTTTAGTTCAGTCATAGGAACCCTAAATAAGCTGTAAAAAAAGTCCATCGTGCTTGGCACTGTCCAAACAAGCAGATTTCCCAAGTAAATATTTCAGTAAATTTACATTTTAATAATCTCGACATCGGAAAGTGTTTGAATTCTAAACAATCAGGTCAGCCAACCTCAAAGTGCTGAAGGATTGAAATATTTTTAGCAGAAAAGAAAAACAACTGATATATATGTGAAAATAATATATTCATTTTATTGAAAACTACTTACTATACCTATATACTATACTATATACATCTAGTGCGGCAACTTATAATGAACCAGAATAAGTTTTACCTCAATCACTGTAATTTTATTAATCCAAGATGATCAGGTCCATTTTACTAATCCAGGTGATCATGAGGACGTATATCTCATCTAGAAAAGATTTAATGAACACAATATTTGGCATTTTGGTTTGAAATATGGCACTTCATCTTATATTGGCTTTTCTTTAATTGCGATGAAAAATAAGAGGGATTTGCTTAAGGCTGGGAATTAAAAACATGCAAATAACAATATATATAGAACATTACATGGTCAATAAAATTGCTTCTATACACTTTTTCGATCTGACCTACAACAACGGAGATATTTCGATTTTTTTAATCAGTTTTCAATAATACAATCCGAAATTCCTTTTAAACACAAATTGGCATTTTGCGCCCTCCCATTTTCCCGTGAATTGAAAATAGGAAATAAAGAAGCTGTATTCCACTCCATTAAACTATTTTAAAGCATCCTAAATAAAGTTAAGTTGATTGGATACTATGTTATATATATCTATACATATATATACAGACAGCTAAAATTGTTTTTCATTGGAAATCAAGTGTCAAATTTCACATCGTCTACACATCAGAACGAATGTACGATACGCAATGCATAGAACATTTTTCTAACATATCTTGTCGGATGCCGAAGACACAGTCGGTCAAGGGTGAGACTAGCTTCAATTATTAAAGCCATAATGGATAAATTTCCAAAAACCCTAAAATGTGGAGGGAACGCATTTAAAATCCTCTTTGTCAACTGGAAATTTCAGTTTATTTCATATTCATGAGGCTGATACAATTTGGACAACAGACGTAATTAAGAATGAAATGTTCATTTCCAAATGTCTCTCTGTACAATTGCTTATGAATTTCGACGTCACTCGGCTTCAGATTTAAATCTTAAATGATGATTCATTAGGACCACCGTCAAGAGAAATGAATTATAAAGGTACTTGAGTCCAGATAAAGTGTAAACTAAAATGAAAGGGGAGCAAAACTTTTACCAAAGTTTTTGCCATCGATTAGAACTTGATTAAGCAAAGTTGATTAATAAGGGTTTTAAATCTGTCCTTTCCTCTTGTTCCCTTAATCGGTGAGTTCTGGATAAACCAAAGAAACCCCCCCCTTCTTTTTTTTTCTTTTTTTTTTTTTTTTTTTTTTTTTTTTTTTTTTTTTTTTTTTTTTTTTTTTTTTTTTTATAAATAATATATAAATATTAGAATAGAAATAATATATAAGGATCAATAAGAAGGCCAAGTCCTCTACTGGTTTTTAATATAATGCAGACTGCACTTTCGGAGTCAACGCTCCATCCTCAGTGCCTGCTGATTAAAGCTGCGAAGAAATAATATATGTTTACAAAATTTATTTGCACTACATACATTTTAGAGAAAAAAAAAAGATTTCAGGATGATATACAATACATCAGTATATTATTTTATATGACGAAGTCATAAAGCAGAACTCAAAGCACCCATTGTATTGTGAAAATATACTGACACTACTAATAAAGCCGCTCACAAAATATTGGTTTGATGGATATACAAATACTGATCATCAGATGATTATAAAGTTTAAAATAATACGAAAAATAATTAGAAAATATCATAAATAAAAAGAATTTGTAAAATAATTGAGGATGTGCTGTAAATGCTAAATTAAAATACAACAAGATCCTGTTGCTATTATTTTATTATTTATTTGGTTTCTGTCCCACATCGTTATTGAGTGGCAAGATCTCTGATGAGGAGTAGTTAGAATTATATATTTATTCCTTCATGTACACCTTGGTTGTACTTAATTTATATAGTATGGAAAATATTCCTTTAATATCTGAGTGTTTTTTATATCCATGATTTCTCTAAATGAATATAATAAAGGTTATCCCTTTTAAATATTTTTAAGTATGTTGTAGACCTATTGTATTTTACTGTATAAGCATTTGTAAATGTTTATATATTTTAGATATGTTAGTATTTGTGGAATATATTGGCTGCTGTCAGTTAGTAGTTCTGTCATGTCGTAGGGCATGTGAAGATTTTTCGTTGAATGCAGCCTGTCATTCTGTGTTTTATCGCTAGGGGCTTGTTGCAGTAATAGCGGTTGGTACAGAAATATAATTAAAAAAATGACCAAAGTTGCTTAGAATAAAGATTAGGAATGGCAACTGTAACTCTATTTCCTGTCCATTGTCATTCGAAGTTAAGTTTCCCTGAAAAGGGGCAATCATCAGCACATATTAATAAACTAGCTCAGATACCTAGCTTCGCTCGGGAATTCATTTGAGGCTGCATGGTGATGGTATATTTTTGGCAAAGCTTTACTTTTCACAGTATTTTGACATTTACCCGTTGCAGTGTTTAGGGTTAATACCCGTTGTTGGCATTTGTTAATAATAAAATTATTTTTTTTATGTAAGACTTTATTGTCCTGCATATTGTCATATTTCCCGTCTCCTGTGCATTATGCATAGATTTGAATTATTAAGGAGAAAATATTGACATACATTTGAATTAATTTTTTCAGGTGAGGTACCTGGTAGTTCATATTGAAAAGAAGTGTTGAGCAAATTTCTCTAAATAACAAAATAAACAACTTTTGTTATGTGCATATTTGCTGAAAAAGCAAAGGAGGAAGGAAAGGAAATATCGCTATTTTTAATTTCAAGCCTCCCTTATAACCCCCACTTCTGCCCGTCCCTAGAAATGTTAGTATGGCTTATTATAAGAAAATCGTTAGTATTAATTCACATAGCGAGTTTGATTTAGTTCGGTTGAGTCTTTTGTGCCAAATAAAATTGTGGACTCCCGCTATAGTTTTTAGCGTATAACTCATTTATACTTCCGTATACGACAAAAGTGCGTATAACAAAAGTTACTCTAAATTACAAAATAAACAACTTTTGATATGACCCCCACTCTTGTTTGTCTTAGAGAATATTAATATAGCCTAAAGTCTAAGTTGGGCTAGTAGTAATATACATACCAAGTTTCATAAAATTCGGTTCAGCCGTTTATGCGTGAAAAGGTAACAAAGAAACAAGCAGACACGAAAGAAACAAAATGTAGTTATGGTATCTATGAAAAGTTATCGTGAAATTTTGCAAAAAAAAATCAATGTACAGACAGAGGTTACAATTTTATATATATATATATATATATATATATATATATATATATATAGAGAGAGAGAGAGAGAGAGATAGATAGATAGATAGATAGATAATAGCAGGATAATCAATCAGGAATAAATATATGGGTCTTAATAATTACAATTTAAATCAGTCTTTAAATAATTTAAAATTAAATCAAATTTTTATTTGTATTACGTGTTTATCTTTATATATATAATTCTACTGTACGTGTTTATGTCACTGGACTCCTCCTAAACGGCTGGACCAATTTATTTTATGCATTTTTTTTTTTTACGCGTTTGGGTGACACCCTGGATGGTTTAGATTCACAAATCAGTCCGGAAGATAGAGCAGAAGAGGGGTTCTAAGGGAGGCCTCAAATTTAAAATATCGAAATTTCGTTTCCTATTGGTTTTCGGCAAATATGCAAAGGATAAAAGTTGATTATTTTGTTATTTAGAGTAGCTTTTGTTATATTCATTTTTGTCGTATAACAAAGTATAAACGTACACTAAAAAATTAAATTTGGGAGCCAACAATTTTATTGGGCACTAATGATTGAACCGAACTTAACAATACTCTATATGTGAAGTAGCATTAATTCTTCAATTAATTAATTTTTTAGGTTCGGACGGGATTGGGGGTTATAAGGGAGGCATGAATAAAAAATTCGCGATATTTCATTTTATATTTGTTTTTAGGCAAACGTGCACATATCAAAAGTTGTTTTTGTGTTATTAAAAGTAGCTTTTGTTTTAAACATAATATTATTAAATTTAATATCCTAATCGTTTGAAATATCATGCACGACAACGTCTGTCACGTCCGCTAGTTATCTGTATAATCCAAAATACATTTATGTCCCATTATGATGCGTATGATAAAAAATTATTGATATTATTTTGCTGTATTATAAAAAGTATATTAATTATAATACCGTAAGAAAAAGAGTGACAATGAATACAACTTATGTGCTGAAATAGAGTGATTTGTATCAGTCGATGTGTTTCTTCATCTGGAGGCGGAAGTGAGTGAGGTGCACTTCCTGTATCCCACGTCGGGACTTCCGCCCGGCATGGGCTTCTGCCACCAACATGTGTGGGTCTTGTCAGGATACCTGTCAACGAACCTGATACTCGCGTGTGGATTTGCTCTGTCCAAAGTTAAGGCCAGGAAACACATCTGAGTTCCGACTTTTTTTTTTTTTTATAATTGATTTTAGAATTATTTCTGACAGTGAACAAGAAATGTGTCCGTCACGCAGGGGAAGCGTAAGGTAAGCTGAAATTCCACGTGCTGGTATAACACACTTGTGATTTCATTCTTTATTTCTATGTAAAAACCCGATTAATAAAATGGTGGAGGGTGGGGGTAACTGAAGGCTGAAAACAAGAATTACATATACCTAGTTTAATACTTTAGTTACGAAAAAAAAGTATAGAACCTAAATCAACATTAATCCCCATACTTATAGAATTGTTGAATACACAGACACAAACACGCATATATAAATATATATATATATATATATATATATATATATATATATATACATAAACATTGAGCTAAAATACCAAGAAGAGACATCAAGAAAAAATATTCCAATTTAGGACATTACTGTGAAAAAAAGTACTAATATTTATTTTGTTCTTACCATTTCTATATCATTCTTCTATACTTTTTAATAATTTTACAATTTCAATTTACTTGTATACTCTAATATGTTTTTATTTACCATTTTATGTTTTGTATTAAATTAATAGAGGTTAATGGATCATATAATGAAATAACCACCTAAATTTTAACAATTTTTAAAACAGTACAATCCTATACACAAAAATGCGCCTTCAATTACTATCCTAAGAAACTAATTTAAAAAAATGTGTCACTCAAATTTTTCAGATTTATTAATTTTTTAAGTGCATTTTCTATATAACGGAAATCTATTGAATAACATTGGAATACAATATATTTTAAATGGACGAAAAATGTATTGGAATCTCTTTTTCAAGTTTGTGTTTTTTTCTGCGTTTTTCTCTGGAGCCTCACTTAAATTTAAGTTTAGCTTAAACGACTAAAAGCCTTTTGATTTAGCTACAGTATAGTATAGCTTACATTTTCTTAGATCTGTTTAAAAATCAGAACTAGAAATGAAACTATTAAATTTTTAGATCAATATACAAGAGAAAAACCAAAGCCAATGAGCCCACAGTGTCCTTAAAGGCGTTTTAATAAGTTATCTGAAATATATTTGTTTTATCTGTAAGGAATTATAGCCTAAAAACAAAGTTTTAGTTAAATACTTAAAACAAGAAATACATTTTGTCAGTTGAAATTTATTTTTCACGTGTTTTTGAAATAACAGTGTTACAACACCGTATAAACTACATCAGAATACACATATAAAAACTAAATATTAGCCTTGGCGGCTTAATTCAATAATAATAAGTCGTGGGAACTGAATCACAATCTAGTTATTGGATTTAACTCTCTTATTGTTATAATGTTTAACTTATTCCCACACATCGTATACTAGTCGAAAACAAACACTATCGTTTATTTTAACGAAAAATATAAAACTTCATGCTCATTATTTAAGGAAAATCATTTTGCATTCACCTAAATATTCATGCTTAACTCCAATTCCCGTATACTTTAATTACAATTCGTAATTCATTTAAGGTTTACAAAATTCTTAAAATTCATATAAGATGTAAAACAGTTTTTGACACAACTTGAGGGATATTTCAAAAAATGAAATAAAAAAATATGGCGAGACCTAGTAAGGGATGGGCCCAACGTGTTCCTAATAGCTTTAGTTTCTTGCTTTAACTAATGGAATTGCAAATCTGTTTAAGCAGGCTTCCTGTAGCCAATTGGCCTTCTCCTTAACTCTTGCTTTGCTAACTAAGAATTAGTTTCCGCTGAAACATGGCTATATGGTTTATGAATTATTTTATTAATAATTTTAATACGTTTTTAACGTGAGTGAGTTAATCGTGGGGCCCTATTCTTAGGCACTACTTTAAAAAAGGATATTGATGCAAGTAAAAGAGGCAGATGCAGAGTCTATCCGCACTGCACAAACTTCGTTTACAAAATTCGAGGAAGGAAATCTTGAAAGCAAATATCGCAGAAAACGCCCCAGAATGGGAAACAGAGAAAGAGAATATGAAGAAAATGATGTTCGCAAAAGGGCACGGACGTTTTTTTCAGAACCAGACGTATCCTAAAGTACATGTTCTCGTCTGTTGCACGACTTCGTTATCAGCTCCAGAAGTGTCCCACTCACATTGAAATCTCAGCAGGATAAATGAAGGATGGGAAAGAACAAAAGTCTTCTGAAACACCAATGAAATTACATTCGTTCCGTCAGACGAATTTTGACAAATAATGTGTGTGCATCAAAAATCCTTACAAACAACGGGCTAAACCAAGCCGACCAATTTCCAGAAATGTCCTAAGAAAAGAGAGACAATAGAGGACAAATAAAAGCCCGTCACGCAGGGCCTGCGTTAACTAACCAGATTTGCCCACGTGCACCACGCATTTGCATTTATTTCAAAATTTCAAAAAAAGATCAATGAGAACAATATTTGTTATTTAAGCTTCAAATAAAATGTTTCATAATAGAATATTGTTAATATGAGATGAGTAGGAGTGTGGGTTTACTGAAGACCGACAACTAAAAAATGCAAATATCTCACTTAATAATCAAGGTAGTGAAGAAACGTGAATATCAACATTTAGAGAGCATTACTTTTTCAATAAGATTAGTTCAATACTATTTTTATTCTCATATTAACGGAGATATTAAGAATTTTAGAAATCCCCCCCCTCCTCCTTGTCCGATTTCAGCCGTTGGCGAACTTGATCTTTCTTTTTACATAAAACGATTATATATCAATTTAAGTGACGATAAGACAAAAATTCCGAGCACTAGAGCGGCAACAGACAAATATATATATATATATATATATATATATATATATATATATATATATATATATATTTGAACGGACCACATTCTGTCATCTCCTGGGTAGGATCGATGGACATTTGAAGGAAAATTTCGAAAATTGCGCCATGAGTAGTACGACCTCAATAGCTGATTTCCGTTAAAGGTAAATCTGTTAAAAAGGTTGATGGAATTTTGAGAGTATAGTCTACTTTGAGTCCCAGAAGGTCAAGCAATAATATTAGAGGTTCTCACTGCAACCTTGAGTGAGCACGTAACTCTAGCTCAACAAAACACAGTACTGGAGAATAAAAGCAAATACTTTTGTTACAAGACCTCTCATTTCCAAAATTACCAAGCAAAAATCAAGGAGTTGAAATACGATCTTCCTCATCAAGCTTATATTCCAAGTCAATGTTTCCTTTAACATTCATAATAAATGTGTGGCTCCATGAATTTGATAATACATTTGGGTATCCATGATATGGGTATGGATAAAAAGTTTGAAGATGTAGAAAAAAAGCCAAAAGAGTTTTATCCTCCAAACAACTCTTGAAGTTGAAGGGGTCTGCTATCAAAAATATTTAAAAATAAAATGATTAAATGCTATTTCAGAATCACTCCATTACTAAAACACTTCAGCAGTAGACTACATTAGTAAGTCACTTAAAATTTGTACGTTTTAACAGATTTCCCTTAAGGGAAATCAGCTATTGAGGACGTACTCATGACGAGATTTTCGAAACATTTCTTCAAATGTCCATCGATCCTACCCAGAAGATGACGAAAATGAGGTCCGTTCAAAATTATATATATATTTGTCTGATAACGCTCTAGTGGTCGCATTTTTTTATATGTAAAACCATTCAGTATTGTTTCGGTTTATTTCAAAAATATTGTATGTTTTGCATATCTGTTTACATTTTAAAATGTCATATCACACATAGAACGTTTTTTTTTTTTTTTTTTGGCTGATTCTTTTCTAGGAGGAAATATTTCGAATATTCAACTCAATCGAAGTAAGGTAATAACCCAAAGTTTTTTATCCAGCACAGTTTTTCAGGTGTTTTTTTAATATGTATATTTGTTACATAAGCTTTCCGTAACATTTTACGGAGGAATTAGCAGCATATGTCACACTTTTCACCATTTCAAACCAAGCAATGTCGGAGAGCTCCCTATCTCTCTAAATAGGGGTGGTTTTCCATTACAGACATGTTGACTGTGACCGCCATCAGGTTAGCCATGCGAGTTAAAGCGTTGACCTTTATCTCAGATGGTAAACCTAGAGTGGCGAGTTCGATTCTTGCCTGGGCAAAGGAAATTATTTCGTGACGAAATTCATTAAATAACGTCCTAAAATCCCACCCTGGCTAGAAAAGGGTGGTAACGTGTAGATAACCCGTCCCGATTAGCCTAAGTTGCAAAAAGTGGACGTTAATAAATAATAATAATATAGTAAATTTAATTTGCAATAAGATTTTTTCTAACAATTTTTCGATCAGACGCATAATAACGGAGATATTTTGAATCTTCAAAAATCCCCCCCTCTAAACCCCCCCCTCCCACTGGTCCGATTTCAGCCATTAACGAACTTGATCTTCCTTTTTACATAAAACGATTAAAGTCCGAGTTTGTTAAAGATCAAACAAAAATTGCGACCGCTAGAGCGTTAACAGACAAATATATATATATATATATATATATATATATATATATATATATATATATATATATATATAATTTTGAACGGACCTCATTTTCGTCATCTCCTGGGTAGGATCGATGGACATTTGAAGAAATTTTTCGAAACTCGCGTCATGAGTACGACCTCAATAGCTGATTTCCCTTAAGGGAAATCTGCTAAATGTATGACAATATTGGATCTATGACATTTTATAATCCGACTCATAATAATGAATATATTTTGTATTTTCTAATCCCCCTCCTCTCGAAACCACCACTATTTCACGTTCGATTTTAGCCGTTAAGCCGTTCGTCTTCATTTTTAAATAAAACGCTTAAATATCGAGTTTGGTGACGATTAGACAAAAATTGTGACCACTAGAGCATTAACAGACATTTGTCTGTACAACATTTGTATATGTATTTACATATACTTATACATATAACATTTTGAACGGGCCTCATTTTCGTCATCTCCTGGAAAGGATCGATAGGATAATGGAGACATTTTTGACGATTCCATCCTAAGTACAACCTCAATAGCTGATTTCTCCTATGGGAAACCTCCTGAAAGAATCCCGTCACGCGGGAACTTGACAACTGATCAACCGATTATGAGTTGTAGTGATTCCCATATGACTTTATACAATTTTTTGTCATACTAATATTAAATAAGGAATCGCATGACCGGTAGTTATTACATTCAAAACACTTTCGTTTATATTGTCATCTAATATGTCATTGAGGGTACATCACAATTATAGCCTGCATACTTACATCAGCTAATGCTTATCATCAGTCAGATTATGTAGGAACTTTTGAATCAAATCTAAATATACTATTCTCGAAATGAATTTTCGTGACTATTAATTATGCCTTTGGTGCTTCCTTAGATGTAGAAGGTAACGAAAAAAAGTCCGTCACGCAGGGGCTGCGTAAACTAAGCAGATTTCCCACGAGAAGTTTTACAATAGAGAAATCTGCTTAATAACAACTGTAGTAGTAAGAAACCTCTAAACCTAAAACATTATTTAGGGCGTAATAACCCAGTAGTTTCTAGCCCCAAAAAAACAGTTAACCTAATTTCTAAACCTATTCACGAGGGACAAATAGTTATAGAAACGGCCGCCAGAGCTCTCGGCGGAAAGTCCGAACATAGCCTACTGGTGACCACACGCAGAATACAAATGCAAATATCTCGGTTAATATTCAAGATACAGAATAAATGTATAGAACAATATTTATAGTAAATTTAATTTGCAATAAGATTTATTCTATACAATTTTTCGATCCGACGCATAATAACGGAGATATTTTGAATTTTCAAAAATCCCCCCTCTAAACCCCCCCTCCCACTGGTCCGATTTCAGCCATTAACGAACTTGATCTTCCTTTTTACATAAAACGATTAAATTCCGAGTTTGGTAAAGATCAAACAAAAATTGCGACCCCTAGAGCGTTAACAGACAAATATATATATATATATATATATATATATATATATATATATATATATATATATATATAATTTTGAACGGACCTCATTTTCGTCATCTCCTGGGTAGGATCGATGGACAATTGAAGAAATTTTTCGAAACTCGCATCATGAGTACGACCTCAATAGCTGATTTCCCTTAAGGGAAATCTGCTAAAACCTGAGTCCACTTCTTTTCTTCGTTCTTTCCCGGGAAGAATCAAGCATTTCTGCTGGCAGTTGCAATCGCCAGATACATCAATCCCTCAACGGTACCTGAAATGTTTACAGTGACAACTAAAATAAATTTCCAGCTATTATTGTGTTATTTCATATTTTGATCTTCGGATTTCTTGGAAAAGTAGTACAAAAGAAATAGAAGAAGTATAAGTTTTCACTGTCATTCTTGCCGTATTTAGCGTTTTTGAGCTGGTCTTTGACAAGAAAACCAAGTCCAACTATTAATTTTTCATTAAAAAAAAATTTCCCAAGATAACAGTAAAATGGGATTCCTCCTTGGAGATTGCATTAGAGAGACGAATAACTTAAAATCGGCTTGTATTATTCATTTAGAAAGCGGTTTTGAATTCCCGGCGGGAGTATGCTATTCGTTCTAAATTGTAGAACAAACGTTATAGCAGGCTTCCACATTCATCATAATAATTTGTTATTCAGAACGGCTTTATTGTCTTCCTCCCTTTTTAGCCGCTAATTCATGTTTACACCTGAGACAACGCACATTTAAATATTTATTAATAATTAGCCCTTTTAACGAGTTACCATTGTTACAATAATGCGAATAGCCTTTTCCTTTACTCTTCTCTCTCTCTCTCTCTCTCTCTCTCTCTCTCTCTCTCTCTCTCTCTCTCTCTCTCTCACTCACTCTTTGTGTCCCGCTCTTTCTCACCTTCATTTTCACTTTCTATCCCCCCGCTTTATCACTGTCACATTTCCAAGCTCCTAATTTACACTCGGCCCAACTGTTTCATCTGACCCGTGTAATTCTTCTGTCCCATCTAGAAACATGGTTTATTTTATTACATTATGGTCTATATTAAGTTCCATATGACCACTGTTATTTAAAAGAAAACGTCAAATATATCCTAAATATATATATTAAATAGTTTTTAGCCAATTTCCCTAACAGGAAATGTGAAACATTTCGTCAAATGCCCATCAGTACTAGTCAGGAGATAACGAAAATGATATTCTTTCAAAACTATACTTAAATCATCTATATGTGTAAACATATTGTTACGTTTTATTACCAAAACCAGTAATAAACGTTTTTAATAAGTTCTTTTGGATTGCAAAATTAAATACTCGTAAGTTTCACAGTTTTTATCAATGCACAATTTATTTCACAATGAACAATACACTTGGTAATTATTCTTAATTACTACTTACAGTATACACTGATAGCGTCTCTGTTCTTCAGATTACACAGTCCAACAATTCACTCAAGGTCACTGAAATTCACAACAAGACGGCACTGCACTGTCCTTGACTTAGCGGCACTTCACTGTCTTAAGCACGGCACTAAACTGTTACTTACAGTCACGGCACAACACTGTTCTTCTTCTAAAAACACTTTACCGCACTGCACTAAGTCGCACTGTAGCACTGATGTGACCATCAAGATCGCTGAGCATAAAAAAAAACTGATTCGCTCGCGGCAGGCCCTTCTACATATAGCTTGTCGGCATACATCAAAGGGGAATTGTCTGGACCCCTCGACGTCTGGCTGGAAGGTACTGGTAGGACCTAGGACTTTCTATCGGCTTCTTTGATCTACGTCACACTTTCCAAATACGCGACTCTCTCTCTCTCTCTCTCTGAAGGATTATTCATCTATTTAATTTTCGCAACAATATATATGTCTCTTATCGCTCTAGAGGTCACTATTTTGTTTAATAGTTACCAAACGCCACATTTAAAAGTTCTGTGTAAAACTCAAAATCAAGTTTGTTAATAGCTGAAATGTGACCATTGCAAGCAGGGGTTTAGAGGGAGGAAATTTTGAAATATCTCCGTTATTATATGTCGGATCGATGTAAAGAACCAGTCTAGTTGCAAAATTAATGTTCTATAGATGTTGTTATGTACATGTTTTATCTTTATTTATTGTTAACCGAGACATTTCCATGTTTTAGTTTTCGGCAATAAGTAAACCCTTACTCCTACTCATTAACAATAAGCTGTTATATCATGAGCCACTCTAAATACAAACTTATAAAGAAGGTTGAAACCGGTTTGCTTTGTGTAACCACAAATACAATTGCAAATGTACCTTTGTGTTTGCCATTCTAGTCTCGGTAAGTACAAATAACATGCAGCACACGGTAGCACTGTATTTAAATAGTAATGTGAAATAGAACACAAATGACGGAATTAATAACAAAAACAGAATGAAACACAATAATGGAAATGGAACTCAAAAACCGAAATGGAACTCAGAAAACAAAATGGAACTCATAAACCTAGAATGGAAATCAACAAACAAAAATGGAACACAATATAGAACGAAATAAATAACCAAGGTAACAATATCAATAACAGAATTCATAGCTAGGTACAAAACTGAAAATCGAAACTATTGAGTTACATTGGACAATAGGGAATCACTAAAAAAATATTTTTTTTAAAAATAAGTATATAAAATGAATAAAAGAAATTTAAAATAATTAAGGTTTAGATAAAATAAAAGCTGCTACAGGTGACTACATAAAACTCTGTACATCCCAAAAAACTAACGTAAGATAAGGATTGAATTAAGGTCCAGTAGACTAGACTAAATACATGTTAAGTATTCTTACCTTCATCCCTATTTTACCTGTAATTATATTTACTTATAAAAAAATTCTGTAATTGTTAATAATATTAGCTGGTAAGGCCACTTAAATTTGTAGATTATTAAAATAATTGTAATATACAATAAGTTGCAATATGACAAGCTTATTTTATAGTCAATTGCGTTTATACGAAATCTAGTTAAATAGGAAATCTTATTTTTATGTTTCTTTTTGTACTATTGTAATGGTCAGAAGGAACACAATACATTATTTTGTGACTGTCTTGTATTAACTCCATATAAGATATATATATATATATATATATATATATATATATATATATATATATATATATATATATATGAAGAAAGAAATCTATATATAAATACATAGTTTAGAACGGACATCATTTTCGATACCCCTGGGTAGGATCAATGGACATTTGAAGAAATCGTTACATAATTGCGTCATGTTTAAAGCCTCAACCGCTGATTTCCCTTAAGGGAATCCAGCTAAAAGAATTAATAATAAGGGAGATGAGATTGTGGGCCGTGAGTATGCTAGCGGGTTCAGACAGGGAGGTATTGCGGGGTAAGTATTCACGTAGTCTGCAGGCGTTACAGCTACGTGCCTCTCTAGTCGTGGCTGCAATCCACGATTTACACATTGAATATTCAACCGAATATAAGTCAAGTGCAAGGCAACTGGAAATTCAAGCAATTAAATGAATTCTGTCGGTGTAATTGAAAGGGCAACTTTAACACTCTTCCATGGAGATAAATTAATCAGTTAATACATTTTAACTTATTTATTGGTAATGTTGCTCAATAAATTGTTAATAAATAAAAGTCAAATTAATAAAATATTAACCTAAACGTGATTAAACAATAACACAAACAACAGAAATGGAAAACAAACAATGAACCCAATACAAAAAATGGAAAACAAAGGGAGGAAAAATAAAATAAGGTAGAAACATTAAAACTCAATAAATACAAAAAGCCACAGAGGACTAGATAAAAATTATGATTTATAATATTTAAATAACTGATATTATAAAAGTAAAATAATAAATTTCATATAGATATCTATCTTATCTATTTGAAATACATATATATATATATATATATATATATATATATATATATATATATATATATATATATGGGATGATATACTTTAAGCTACACGTATTCCATTTTTTCCCCAATAAAATAAAACGACTCACCGATTGATGACTATTTTTTCTATTGCCATTAACTGTCAGTTAACTCAAGAACTGGTGAATGCTAACAAATAAATATGTTTCAAAGATTTGTGGAGAGAACATGCATGTGATACCATACTTATTGTCCTATTTAAGGACCTGAGTTTTTTTTAATACATTAAATGTTAGTACTCTGTATACTATATAGCTCAGGAATATGCATAATTTCTGTTTTCGTTTAAGGGAATTATTTGTATTAAAACTTATATCAATTCGTTATTTTTATAACTGGCAATACAAGTAATAACGGATATATAAAGACATGTTGCATGAATGAGCTGAATATTGATTTATAATTTAAAATTTAAATACGAACAGTTGTATCTGTAGTTTCAAAAGATAAGTATCATTTATCGCTTTTAACAATTTTGTATGAGGATAATCATGCTAAGATATTATATATATATATCATCTACATTTACATTAAATCATGATTTATTGGATTAAGTATTATAATTATTTAGATTAATATTTATATTATACACATACCAATGTATATTCTGTAATTTGTACTAAAGAATTTTTTTTTATTTACACATTTTTTAATTACGTTATATTATTTAAACAGCCATACCAACAGTAATTGTCCATACTCTAGGCAAAAAATTTGTAAACATAAGCCAATAAAATATCTATCTAAATATGGTAAGATAAAGGGTTTGTCTTAAATCCCTGCACGCCCAATATAAATTTGAAATTCCAACCTGAATCTTCTGGCTGGTGAGGGGTGATTTAAATATCAGACATCCAGTTAAGAGTTTATTTAGTAATGAACTCACTAAAAACCAAGGTAGTCCCATTTTGGCTAGGAATAGGCGGAAACATGAAGCAAAGCTGTCCCAAAGAGCCATAGTAACATAAAATGGGCGTTAGAAAATAAGAACAAACATTCTCGTATTATGATTAATCATTATGTGTATACTCTGTGCAGTAACATGAACTCCCAGAAAAATAGTTTTAGGCCATTTTCAAATCAATACGGGCAACAAGGAGGGAACACTTCCATTCTTTGTTGTTTATAAAGGCACTGGCGTCCTTTATTCTGTGGCAGGGTACGAGACATAATTACTCTTGAGCGATCTTCAAAATCAGATTTGACCTCTTGAGTTTTATAAAAATTCGTGGTTAGGGTTCCTGGTTTTATATATTTCTGTCACTCAAATGCTAAATTAGTTATCATGTTCGACCTTGATAAGCCATAACTTCTACTTATTTGATGTTTTGTTTGATTTTGGGCAAGAAGCATCACGGTCATCAATGCCCAACACTCTTCAGAGTTCCCCGATCATGGGAAATTGCAGACACAAGCACGCTAGACCGACTTTTTTATATTTATATATAACGGTTTTTTTCGATTAAAACATTAAGCAATTTTATCGATCGACATCTCAAAATGTATTCCAAATTAGAAATCTTAATTTCGTAAATTTTTAAAGAAGAAAAGGTGGCTTTAGCCGAATCCTGCTATGCCATGCCCTTGGGTGATTGTAACCAATCATTGCTTATTAAATTTTAGTTTATCGTAAACTTTGTGTAGGCTAAATTATTACCTTAGTTTATTATTATTTACGCCTTCTTTATGTATCTATGGTTAATCGGGACGGGTTATCTACAGGTTACCACTCTTTTCTAGCCAGGGTGGGCCCAAGAAGTTTATTTAATGAGTTCCTCACTAAATAAATTTCCATTGCCCAGGACGGGAATCGAACCCACCAATGCAGGTCCACCACACGAGATTAAGACGAACGCCCTAACTCGCACGGCCAACCTGAGCTCATATGGAAGTACTTAATGACCACTCTAAATTGAATGAACTAAAAGTGAAATGCAGAAATCTTTTAAACGAAATAAATCAAGAATTTCGAAATGTGACTACATGAAAAACAAAAAAAAATTAATATTCTTCTTAGCAAGAATTTAGGAAAGGAAGAAAAAAAAATGATTTGGTAACTAAGGCCTTCATAATTCTCGTCATGGAACAGTAAAGTTTTCTTTATGTAATAAAAACATTCTATAAAAATGTAATGAAAGGTGACTTGGGTCTCCCTCCCCCCACTCTTTGGTAATTGATGTAATTTCTTGAAGAGTTAAAGGGCCGGCGGGAGGGGGAAGGTCCAGACCTGCTTCATTTAACTTTGAAAAGATTTTCAATTTCACGCTATTCCGGTTCTAACATTTAAAGGAAGCCTTCCTCTTAATCAAGCCGTTCTGAGGAATAAAACTCTTTGTACAAGGTAAAAAGGAAGGGGGCCGCAGTGTCCAGGATAAATTGAAAATAAAAAGACGTTAGAATAAACGAAGGAGGAGCTGAGTGGATAGGGCTCTAGAGGTTGAAATATAACTGAGAGAGAGTGAGAGGGCGAGAGAAAGAGAGAAGGGGAGAGACAGAGAGAGAAAGAGAGAGAAGGAGAAAGGAAACGTAAGTAAAGCTCAACAAGTCTTTGTAGTTCATAATAGTTCTTACTTAACATGGGCTCCCTCATTAGCGAAGGATTACACTTTTTCTGAAGTAAAATGTCTTGCCCCTCAAAGGAAAACTTGATTTTGAGGCGCTACTTCTCTTGTCGGACCTTTTTGAGCTCGGCTCAATCTTTGACCTTTCAGTGCGGTCAGGAATCTAGTATCTTCTTACAATTACGACCCCTCGCACAAATCGTTAATCCCGTCTGCAGAGGTCTAACTCTTCCGATCTTGCAACAACTTTCGGCAGCCTGCCGTCAACCATTAACCCAACATCACCCAATTAAGCATTTGAAACTTACAGATTTTGTGTTCACCACACACTCATTAACTAGTACGGTCTCCCCTCTGAACATCTGTCTTTCCAACGTTTTTCTGGCGTAGCTTTCAAACTGGCTATTTCAGAGTGATGTATAATCACCAGTTGATCGTTATATTTTAACTGATTTCCCTTAAAGAAAATCAGCTATTGAGGCCGTACTTATGACGTGATTTTCGATAACTGTCCTCTAATGGGAATCGATACTACACAGGAGAGGACGAAAGAGGAACTCAAACGCTCTAGGATTCGCAATATTCATTTAATCATTTTTTAAAAGTTTTATGTAAAACTCATGTTCGTGGGAGGGGGGATTTAGAGGGGGAATTTCGAAAATTCTTAATATTTCTGCTATTATCCGTCGGATTGAAAAATTGTATAGAACTAATCTTATTGTAAATGTAATGTTCTATAAATATTGTTCTATATTAGCCGAGATATTTCCATTTTTTAGTTTTTGGCTTTCAGTAAACCCCCACTCTTATTAATGTCATATTAATAATATGCTTTAGTTGTGCGGTGTATCTCCAGCGGTGTATTTAATGTTGTGGTCCACGATATTTCGGCGGTTTTCCAACTGGCTTCTTCTGGTGGTGCACGACGGGTCTTTTATCTGATACCTCGCTGAAGAGATGTATGATGTTGGTGAACTTTGCAGCCAGGTGACTGCCTAGGGTAAAGCAAGATGGGCCCCTTGTGCTAAGCCTGTAGCTTTATTTGAAGGGGTTGATGTTCGAGTAGGTGGGATTGTAAGGAATAAGGAAGGTGTGTTAACCGCGACGGGTCTGCAGAGTCGCGGTCCTTATAAGCGTTCACTCCTCTGGTGGCGGGGAGACCTTCAACCATTGGTTGGATCTGCTAGCCAGGGTGTTGCGCGTTTTCGGTGCGCCTTCTCGGAGTTAGAAGTGGTCTCCAGACTGCGGGCAGGGAAATCTTCTTTATAAAAGTTTCACGGTCTTTTGAATATCTCCACTGCTTCCCGCACTAGTCTTCTTGCCCTGAGCTCCTCTCTAGACAGTATTTTGACTTGGTCAAAGAGCATTTGGCCTCCACATGAATTGCCGTGAGTAGCGGCGGCCGACGTCTTGGTCCTGCCGTATTTATAGTCGGCCGTGTGCTGTCCAATTCTTGTCACCACCTTCTTACCGGTTTGGTTTACATAAACCGAGCCACACGCACACGGCAACAGGTAGACCCCCTTGTCCTGTAGGTATTGTGTCTACCCTTGGCCGTGCCCATCAATTCGGCAACCCGGTCCATCGGTTTGTAGGCGACGTCTAGGTCGTGCTTCCGGAGCCATCTGCCTATCCTCTCACTCACCCCGCCTACGTAGGGTATTGCTACACTCATTTTTAACTCTGTCTCAGGTGCCTCAGTCACGTCCAAGGCTGGTCTTGAACTCATTGAAAATTTTCCTGACCTCCCAGCGCCTGTTGCCGTTTGTTACTAATTCGTTGGTGAGCAGGTCTAACTCCTTCTTCAATTCCGGGCGGCTACAGAGCCTGAAAGCCCTATAGGCTAAGGTTCTTATGACCCCTTTCTTTTGGCCGGGGTAATGATGGGAGTTCGCATGGAGATATAATATGCTGTTATATTATGAAGCACATTATTTGAATCCTAAATACCAAATATTTTTCCCATTGAACTTTTACATTTTATGACAAATGATGCATAGTTAACCGAGGCCCTGCGTGAAGGACTTTTCCCATATAATCTTTAATTAATTTAATGTATTACATACAGTAAAATCAATGACGAGAAGTTGTCATAATCGATCGGTTGGTGAAGATCCATATTTCTCAACTCGAGAAAACCAGGATTAAGTACTAGAAGCCAGCTAGCCTTGTCTAAAAGAAATATTACATTATTAAACTCTTACCATTGTCTATTACGATCCTAATATCGTTTTTAGTGTGTCATAAAACTGCCAGTTCGCGCAAGACTTTCGAGTATAAAGATTTTTTTTTCTCCTCTGGCTCTGCATTTTTAATTCTATTTTAAATATTTATCTCTCCGAAGTGCAAATATGAAATAATGATGTTTTTATAAAGAGACCATGCCATTCAAATTTCAGGTACTATATTCCTAATAATATTTTGTAACTCATGTTATGGACGTGAGTTAACTAACTATTAAGTAATTAAGTCGTAACTCGCAGAGTCTTTGGTTCGATTTTCATTTGAACGATATAAATCCAATTTGTGGAGAATAACTAACTAAAATTCTTAGGCCGATTCTAGCTAGAAAATGGTGAAAATCTGTAGATAACCCGTTCCGATTAGCTTCACAGTTTCACATAGTAAACGATAATAAATAACATTTAAAATTAACTAAAAATACTTCCGCGTTGTATTGTATAAATTTCACAGGAAGCGTGTTATTATTTCGGGCATTTTCATTACTTAATGCGTTAAAACGGTAGATGTACAAAGAAAATTAATAACAGTTCATGACTTGGTCTAAAACCCTCCGATAATCATCAAAACAGGTTCTTAATTAATGTACAGTTTCCACGAACAGTTAATGCAGCACTCAGTAATTACGACCCGTCGCAGTTATTATAATTCAATACCCGCTAGAAACTCCAATCCCCCCCCCTATCGCTCAAAAAGTTTTCTTGGAAATATAAGAGCAAAATATAAATATATTGCCATAAAAGCAAAATTGAAATTAATAATTATTTTATTATTATTATTTATTAACGTCCACGTTTTAGCAGATTTCCCTTAAGGGAAGTCAGCTATGGAGGTCGTATTCATGACGTGATTTTCGAAATTTTTCTTTAAATGTCCATCGATCCTACGCAGGAGAGGACGAAAATGAGGTCCATTCAAAACTGTGTATATATATATTTATTTATATATTTATATATATTTGTCTGTTACCCCTCTAGCGGTCGCAATTTTAGTCTTATTGTTATCAAACTTGATATATAATCGTTTTATACTAAAGGAATGATCAAGTTCGTTTACGGCTGAAATCAGACCGGGGGAGGGGTGGTGTAGAGGGGGAGAATTTCGAAAATTCGTAATATCTTCTTTATTATGCGTCGGATTGAAAAATTGTATAAAACCAATCTTTTTGCAAATTTAATATTCTATAATTGTTGTTATGTACATTTTTTCTCTATCTTGATTATTGTCATTTTTTTAGTTTTCGGTCTTCAGTAAAGCTCCACTCCTACTCATCTCATATTAACAATATTCTTCTATGTTATGAAGCACTTTATTTGAAGCTTAAATATCAAATATTGTTCACATTGAACTATTAAGTTTTGAGATAAATGCAAATACGTGGCGCACGAGGGAAATCTGCTTAGTTAACGCAGCCTCTGCGTGACGGACTTTTATTGCTACTACGTCTGATTGGGACGGGTTAACTACAGGTAACCACCCTTTTCTTACCAGGGTGGGTCTAAGAATTTTATTTTATGAGTTCTTCACTAAATAGATCCCTATTGCTCAGGCGAGAATCGAACTCGCCACTCTAGATTTACTATGTGACATTATGGCCAACGCTTTAACTTGCATGTCTAACCAGAGCCGCTATGAACTGTTTTTGGTTCTTTGGATAAACCGTTTAAACTGAGGTACTACGTTTACAAGTTATATACATAGGTCCAGTTGTTCCATATTCATTTATATATTGAATGACATCAGTTTACTTTATATATTATGTTTTATCTTTTTTCGTTGCATGTAAACATGAAAATTAAGCTGGGTATGAGATGATTAATTATTTTAACGAGAATCAAATGGGCAGAAGGCTGAAAATGCTTATCTCCATAGATGATGTATTTAGATACCTTTCAGTGTATTCAGCTGTATTTAGAATACTATTCAAATTTTTGACGAGCCTTAGACTTTATGTTTTGCAAGTAAGTGTTAATAGAAGGGTTTTAAAAATAAATTGTTTAGTCAGGGTTTATTCAGTGCCTTACATTTCATTAAAGATATTAAATTTGTCATACTCCGTCTATCAGGTGTGTACATATGAAATCGAATTTTTTAATAGAAAATATACGTTTATTGTGTAAAACTATACATGAAATGAAACGTGTTTATTTCCATTAAATGTTATCATAAGATAACAGGATACGTCATACAGTTTTTTTGCTTTGTTGTTATATAAAAAAGTCCATCACGCAGGTGCTGCGTAAACTAAGCAGATTTCCCTCGCGAAGATTGATAATAGATAAACCTACATACTGCTAACACAACACCACCGTGAATATTAAGTGAATAAATACACAAAACGGTAATAAGAAATTTTTCCCCTCCCTTTCCTGCGGGAAGCGTCTGAAATGTAAACAGACAGGTCAGCCAACGGCTCACCGGAAAGGAAAACAATAACTGAAACATATCAGAATATAATATATTAATTTAATTAAAAACTATTTACTATATCTAACCCTGTAATTTATAATGAATCAGAATAACTTTTACCTCAATCAATCAAATTTTAGAAGTCCAAGAATTTAAGATGGGGAGGGGTGGGGCGTCATAAGGACATATTTGCGTGTATCACATATAATAAAAATCTCTGGAAAACAATATTTGGTATTTAAACATCGAATAATGGGGTTTCTTATATAACAGAGTATGGTTTGTGTAACACGAGTAGAAGTAGGGGTTTGTTGAATGCTGAAAACTGAAAAATGCAAATATCTCGGTTAATATACAAGATAGAGAGTAAATGTATATCACAATATTCATAGTAAATGTTATTTGCAATAGCATTGCTTTTATACGATTTTTCAATCCGACATATAGTAACAGAGATATTTCGATTTTTCATAATTCCTCCCCTCTAAACACCCCCCCCCCTCCCTGATCCGATTTCAGCCGTTGACGGACTTGATCTTTCTTTTTACATAAAACGACTAAATATCGAGTTTGGTATCGATTAAACAGAATGAGTGTTAACAGACATATATATATATATATATATATATATATATATATATATAATTAAATATATACTAGCTAAGGTACCCGGCGATGCCCGGGAAATCATTGTTGACTGACTAATAATGGTATTTTTATATCAAGACTTGAAGTGTACAATTACACTTCCCTCCACGACGTATTGTTTTTCCGAAATAGCCAATCCTAAAGGTTATATTTTGGGGAGTAGAAGAATAGAAATTTTAGTTTTGAAGAATAAATAAATATGTGTTCCTAATCTAACCCTCTCCACTTTTTGAGTCACCATTTTGAATATTTAAACCATAATCATGGATAGCATTTATTACAATTGAATATCATCTATAATGAAACTTATTTCCTGTCAAAAACCAACCCGAACACATATAGTTTAAGCATAGTTTTGTACATTATATTATATTTGTAATAGTAAATTTCAGAGGAAATCACTTCCAGTAATGCAGCATTTCACAGGAATCCTTTAACTCAATTAATTGGTTTAGCCTCCGGTCACCTTCCACTCCAGCATGTGGGCTATCACCATTGTTTTCCTTAAATTATTGATTCAAGATATTATTTTAATAATTTATCTACCTGATGGAATTAAATAATAATATTACCCTAAAAATAATTTCATTTGTATTCAAAAAGATAGGTGATGGGATGAGAACGTAACCCTCTCTGTAAAATAAGTGATACTTCAAATCGTATCAAGTATAAACGGATATTGTCTTTTTTCATAATGGCATTACCATTAACGTCTAATTGTTATGATGGTTCATATTTGTTTCAATAACATCAAGATTTCGGAAATAAAATAATATATTATATAGCTAACATAGCTAATTTTCATGGAGGAGTTGATGCTAATTCACATACCAAGTTTTGTTTAATTAGGTTGTCTTTTGCGCCCAATAAAATTGTTGGCTTCCGCTATATGTTTTAGCGTATATACCTAAATACCAAATATTGTTTTCATTGAACTTTTACTTTGTGAGATATATGCAAATACGTTATGATGAACCCTCCCTCCCTTTTTTTTTTTTTTTGGATTACTAAAATTTGAGTGATTGAGTTAAAACTGATTCTGATTCATTAAAAATTACAGCTCTAGATTTAATAAATTGTTTTCAATAAAATTAATATGTTACATACAGATATATTTCATTAATTGTTTGTCTTTCCGGTCTATCTATGCAACACTACGAGGCTGGCTGGCCTGTTTATTTACAATTCAGCCGCATTCCGTTTTAGAGATTATCAACATGTATTGTAAATTTACTGAGCACTCACGGTAGTGTTGCCTATATGTATGTTTATCTATTGTAAACCTTCGCGTGGGAAATCTGCTTAGTTTACGCAGCCTCTGTGTGACGGACGTTTTTTTTTTAACAGACCTCATTTTCGTCATTTCCTAGGTAGGATCCATGAGTATTGGAAGGAATGTTTATAAAAGCGCGTCATGAGTACAACCTCAATAGCCGATTATTCATACTATATTTTCTAGAAATGATGGTAAGCAAAATCGCCTGGTAATATAAAATAATTATAATTTAATTATTGAGTTTGGTAACGATAAAATACAAGTTCCATACTGTAGGACTTTATTTATTTATTTAGGTTTGTCGCAATTTAAGCGATTCACACATTTTCTTATTATGATACTAAAATAGTTTAGATAAAGCCACCTTATAAAAACAAAAAAAATAAATGTTAAAAAATCCACAGTGGTAGGTAAAAGTACGGTTGCTTTTTTTTTCTCTCCAGTGGTATTATTCTAGTCTAGTGTTCAACTATTTAATGTTAAATCTGGTTGTTGTTGGAGTAAGTTGTTCTTGCCAGACTCAGGATCGGTCACACGCACCTGACACATAGACACTTAATGACACGGACTGATAGCCCTATATGACCGCAACAAACACCTTACGATAAAACACATACTGACCTACTGCATCCAACGAAAAAACTTTCACATAACTCACGATATGACAGAACTATTAACTGACAGCAGCCAATATATTCCACAAATACAAACATATCTAAAACACATCAATATTTACGAGAACATATAATACAAAATAGAATAGGTAGCATACCTAAAAAGATTTAAAAGGGTTAACATTTATTACATTTTTTAGACAAATCACGGATATGAGAAAGAATCAGATATTAAAGAAATATTTTCCATAATAAAAAGTACAAAAAAGCTAAGCACATGAAGGAGTAAATATATCATCCTAATAATGCCAACCGCCATCGCTGTGGGGCACAAAACTAAATAAATGAAAATATATATATATATATATATATATATATATATATATATATAAATAAATGTACTAGTATATAGGAATAACATAATTTTTTTTTTATTAAAACTATTTTAAATTGTCGTCTTAATTGCTAGTCTAATGTTTATTAGTTGTCCTTATTACTAGTATTTAGGGGCTCAGGTTAGCCATGTGAGTTAAAGCGTTGACCTTTATCTCAAACCTAGAGTGGCGAGTTCGACTCTCGCCTGGGCAAAGGAAATTATTTAGTGACGAAATTCATTAAATAACGTCCTAAAATCCGATCCTGCCTAGAAAAGGGTGGTAACCTGTAGATAACCCGTCTCAATTAGCCTAAGTTGCAAAAAACTGTACTTTAATAAATAATAATAATAATACTAGTATTTAATGATTATTTGTGGTATTTTTTTATTTGTTGTTTCAGTTTTTGTTATTTTCTATAATTTTGTTTTCATTTTACATTGTGAAACTTTGAGCCAAATCGCCAAGATGCGAGTGCTCAAGTATAAATAAATAAAAAAAAGAAATCTGGTTGTAAATGTGTGTGTGTGTCTTTGACTTTACAAAACTGAATCTTTAGGTCAGCCTAAAAGGATGAACTCATAAGTGTATAAAGATATATGCTAAATAAAGTAAAATAGAAGATTCTTAACTGTTTAGGCAATATAAAAGACTTCGCCATCAAATGGAATAAGGTTAGTTTCCTAATCTTGGAAGAATCACTTTCAGACATTGAAGTGGTGTGGATAAAAGAGGAGAGGGTTTGATCCCTGAGTGAGTGGTGGGGGAATCTAATGGCATTAAGGCCTGGGGAGAAGATCGTCGGATAAACAAGGCAAGGTTCCAATTAGGTTTACCGACCTTATCACGTGACCTAACTCACAATACCACTCCAACTCCTTTATCTGTCTTGTTTCTTACCTTAACAATCCTTTCTTACCGACGCCATTTTTCACTCTTACAACTTAAGTCGGAGCGCTTTGATTGGGACTCGATTAACTCGATAGTAATGCCATTAGTGGGGAGTGAATTAGTGTTTCAACGCTAGATAGTGCCACGGATCAGTGGACTCACTTCTGGAGTTCAAATTTATGAGAGAATATCAAATCTTAAATACAGAATTCAAATGTCTGTACAAATTGGAATCAGTCAGAGTTACTGCCTCATTGTTGTTTCTGCGTAAACTAAGCAGATTTCCCTCGCGAAGGTTTACAATAGATAAATCTACTTACTGGTAACACAACACCACTGTGAATATTCAGTGAATATATACAAACTATAATAAGAAACATTACATTGAGCTGGAGAGACGGAGCGGTGTCTGCCTAAATGTGCAATTGGAAATGCCAAGTTCTGTCCTGTTGAGTAGGCCTCCTCCATCTCTGCTAGTCGCCAGTAGTGGCCCCAAAGCCGTGGCGTTAACGTCAATTATACAGCAGAAGGTAGGATAATTGTTAATTTATAGTAATTTTTTTTTTATAGGGTATACATGTGTTTGTTAATGTTTAGAGTATTTATTCACTTTGACTATTTTAATTAATTGAACTATAATATATTCTTTTAATGTTTGACTTAGATTCTAGTAGTTTTAAGTTAGGACGTTTTTTCAAAGACTGATTTTAGTATGAAATTCTATTTTGTTAAATATTTCAAAATGTAATTGTTGAATGCATAACTTAGCCTAAGCTTGTTTCTTTGTTGTTTGTTGGTTAGCACCTGATGATGGCACGTTAGTGCCGAAAGGCCTTGTGCATGAATAAATAAATTGGTGGGAAGACTTCGTGTTATTGAGACCTGTTTCCCAGATCTGCACTCCCACATCCAGCAACATACAAATTATAATAAGAAACCTCCCGACGGAAAGCTTCTGAATTATAAACAAACAGTTCTGCCAACTTCTTACCGGAAAGAAAAACAATTACTGTGATATATCTGAATATAACGTATTCATTTGATTGAAAACTATTTACTATATCTAGTACTGCAATTTACAATGAATCAAAACAATTTTTATCTCAATCCATTAAATTTAAATAGACCAAAAACTTAAGAAGGGGGGTCACCAGAACATATTTGCATGTATCTCGTATAATAAATGTCTCTTGAATAAAATATTTGGTATTTAAGCTTCGAATGTTGTGATTTATTACATAACCGAGTATTGTTTATGTAAAATGAGTAGAAGTGGGGTTTTGCTCATTGCTGGAATCTGAAAAATGCAAATATCTCGGTTAATATTCAAATAGATAATACATGTCTATAACAATATCTATAGTAATTTCAATTTGCAATAAGATTAATTTTATACATTTTTTCGATCCGATGCATAACAACGGAGTTATTTCGAATTTTCGAAAATCCTTTCCTCTGAACCCTTTACTGGTTGATTTCAGCCATTAACGAACTTGATCTTTATTTTTACATAAAACGTTTAAATATGGAGTTTGGTAGCGATCAAGTAAAAATTGTAACCGATAGAGCTTTAAAAGACAAATATATATATATATATATATATATATATATATATATATATATATATATATATATATAATTTTGAACAGACCTCATTTTCGTCATCTCCTGAGTAGGATCGATGGACTTTTGAATAAAAAAGAAAACCGCAATTTTCAAAAGAAAATCGCGTCATGAGTGCGACCTCAATAGATGATTTCCCTTAAGGCTATCTGCTAAGACGGTCAAAAGTACTGAATATTTACATTTATATGAAGAAGCAGTAACAAAAATCGATATTATTAGATACTGCCAGGATATTAAAGAAATTCCTGAATACCTAACAATGTGACACTTTTTACCGGTTGTATAAATATTCTCCCAGTAAATATATGTATGTCCTTTTTTACTTAGTATTGGGGTGAAGGAACTTTCTAGATAACTCTAAGGTGGTGTTCGGTTATAGGCAGTGTTGAATTTGAAATCAGTGATGAGAAATTGGCTGAGAGCTGTAGGTATTGACAAAAAAAAAATCATCGGCTTACAATAAAGTGTCAACATCTTTATACTTGTAGTTTGCATAACTTTTCGGTGACTGCTATAGATAGTACAGGTTTATCTATTGAGATCACAGACTCATAGAAATATTGGAATACTTAAAAAAAATTTTCATTTCCTAATCTCTATAAATGTTACCATAATTAATCAAGCTGCACCATTCTAGGTTTACCAAGTGAGATTAAGACCAACGCCTTAGCTCACATGGCTAATCTGAGCCCACGTATTTTAGCTCATACTAAAGAGCTTTTTAAATCTCAGGACACCCAAACTATCATTTATTGATCAGGATCAAAAACAAGGCCTTGTCCCCTACTAATGTTTTAATTTATTCAAAGTGTACTTTTATAGTCAGCGCTCCATCGTCAGTGTCTGCTGATAAACAAAAACCTTAAGACGAAATAACAAAGGTAGCATGGCCAACAGTGTAAAAATAGCAAAAAAAACGATAAAAAACACACATATATAGGATTAAAACCAATAGAAAATTAAAAAAATAATCAACCAATAAATATAAAAGTCTGTCACGCAGAGGTTGCGTTAACTGAGCAGATTTCCCACGTGCGTTACGTTAATCTGGTATTTAGGCTTCAAATGAAGTGCATAACTTATTGTTAATATGAAATGAGTAGGAGTGGGGGTTTACTAAAGTCCAAAAACTAAAAATGCAAATATCTTTGTTAAAAATCGAGATATTGAAAAAAGTATATAGGAGCACGTATACATAGTACATTACATTGCAATCAATTATATACAATTTTTCGATCCACCCCAATGGAGATATTTCGAATTTTCGAGTTTCTCCTCCTCTAAACCCTCCTCCCACCTCCCACTGGTCCGATTTTAGCCGTTAACGAACTCGATCTCCCTTTATTTATATATATATATATATATATATATATATATATATATATATATAAACACACACACACACACACACACACACACACACACACACACACACACACACACACACACACACACACACACACACACACACACACACACACACACACACACACACACACACACACACACACACACACACACACACACACACACAGACACACACACACACACACACACACACACACACACACACACACACACACACACACACACACACACACACACACACACACACACACACACACACACACACACACACACACACACACACACACACACACACACACACACACACACACACACACACACACACACACACACACACACACACACACACACACACACACACACACACACACACACACACACACACACACACACAATTTTGAACGGACTTCATTTTCGTTATCTCATGGGTAGGATCGATGGACATTTTAAGGAATATTCAAAAATCTCATTATGAGTACAACCTCAATAGCTGTTTCCTCCTAAGGAAAATCTGCTAAAACTATAAGCTTACAATATAAAGATGTTTGCCAGCAAGCACTGATGATGGAGCTCTTACTCTGAGAGTGCACTCTGCTTAAATTAAAAAAAAACTAGTACAGGACAGGGCCTTTTCACTGATCCTGATCAATTGTTTCGTCTACCGTCCATCATCTCGGATATATCCTTTGTTAATACATCGAGAAATATGTCAATTGATATTAATTGAATTAAATAACTAATTGTTAATTAATATACACGATTTAATAGCAATAAAACGTTGCAAGACGTGTGTTGCGGTCCATTTTTTTTTTAAATGGGAATATGAAAGCTCCCCTCCATTTTAGGGACTCTGGAAGGGTTTAGGGACTTAAATGAGGAGTAGAGAAAAGGGCGACTGGGATATTCGGTCCTAATCCAGTTAGGATGCTAATTTTTCACTTCTAACCGGAGAGATGATCATTATACTTTTTACGAGCCCCATTCTCTCCCCCTACAACTACAAATGGCAAATGGCCTCACAGATTCGGATATATCTTCCTTTTCTGAATTTTTATACGACTTAATTTCTAGCCGTTTAACAAAAATAAAAATCATGGAATGTTTCCCCACCCCCTTTTCATTTTTTAAAAACCATTTTCACTAAGTGCTTTCATCTCTTTGGATAATTTGTTTTTATTTGCTCTGTTAAAATTTTCTTTTCAAGAATTAATGGCTCAATTTAAAACTAAACGAAAATAATGTTAGAGTAATTCGGAAGCATTAACTTTGGGGTCGTCGCTTTATATAACTGTATCATGCTGTTCACTAGTCTCTCGAGAGTAATTATTAAAATGAATAGTACAAAGTCTTAAAGACAATTAAATGTCGCCTAAAATATTCCCAAAATGAGTATAAAAGTTGACTCAGGAGAAAATAATTTTAGCAAATTTCTGATTAAAAAATGTATCGTCACTAAAGCTAAGAGTAAGGTAACTTTTAATTTTTATGCTCTTTAATCAAATATGGGGGCTCAGGTTAGCCGTGTAAGTTAAAGCTTTAATCCCAAAATAGTCAGAGTAGGATAAATTCGATTTAAATGTTTATTTTTTTTAATCTCAGGTGGGAAACCCAGAGTAGCGAATTCAATTCCCGCCTGGGAAATAGGAATTTTTTAGTGACGAACTCCAGATATCCCGTCCCAATTACTTGCAATAGAACAAAGTGGAATAACGTTAATGTATCTTCCTACATGACAAAGGTACCATTAGTTCAAAATATTATCAATACTTATTAAACCATTAACGCGTAAACTTGGAATGTTCTTCATCCGTGAAACTGAAAAAATAAAGTTGTTGTTCTATACATATTTTAGGGCTCAGGTTAGCCATGTGAGTTTAAGCGTTGACCTTAATATCTCATGGCAAACCTAGAGTGGCGAGTTCGATTCCCTCCTGGGCAATTGGAATTTATTTAGTGACGGAATTCATTAAATAAAATCCTTAGTCCCACCCTGGCAAGAAAAGTGTGGTAACCTGTAGAGAACCCGTCCCAATTAGCCTTAGTTGCAAAAATTTGACCTTAATAAATAATTTAAGAGGAGGATGTTGTACAGTTCAAAAGCGTTATTTATGTAAATTTTCGTAGTTTTTCTTATTATTATTATAAATATTAATGACGAACTCATTAAATAAAATCCTTAGTCCCGCCCAGTCTAGAAAAGTGTGGTAACCTGTAGATAACCGTATTATAATGACACATAGATGACATCAAGTGTGTGCAATTCTTGATTCCGAAAAATCCAGTTAATGATGCAGGGTTTCGGTTTGTTGCTAGTATATATTTGCTGATTTCATTTAGTCCGTCAAAGATGATCTCTCCTAACTTAATAATTATGATTTATTTATTACATTGATGTCAGAATAAGTAATACTACTAAAAAAACGTTTTACTTCTAATGCTTAATATGCCCAAATAGCAAAAATAAAGTTATTTGTATACTAGACTTACCTAAAAATTTGGCCGAACTTCTAAACAACGAAAGTACATTTCTAGACGCTTTATTATCATATTTAAAACAAGTAAATATTCACGCATTTACAAACTTATATAGTACCCAACCTCTTCTTATTTCCAGGGAAGTATAGCCATAAAGGTTGAATTCAACACATCGTATTACCAAATGTAAAGCAAAATATAAAATAAAAATAACAAAAGTTGTTTATTTTGTAATTTAGAATAACTTTTGTTATATACACTTTTCTTTTATAACAAAGTATAAACGAGATATACGCTAAAAACTAAAGCGGGGGCAACTATTTTATTGGGCACTAACGGTAGAACCGGACTTAATAACACTCGATATGTAAATTAGCATTTATTCTTCCATGATTATAAGCTATACTAAAAATTTTAAGTTCAAAGGGGAATCGGGGTTATAAGGGAGGCCTGAAATAAAAATTCGCGATATTTCATCGTCTATTTGTTTTTTGGAAATCGTGCACATTACAAATTTACAAGAATAAACGCTAGGGAGGTGTACTCAGGTATTTCTGGTATTTATTAACTCTGCTCCGTTAATGTATTATGATATACTTTACTGAAAACCAATATGAATACACAGTTTACAATCGAGACTTATGAAAGAGTGTTTTAATAGAGGCTATGACGTGCCTAAAACAGCTGTCACCGTTGGACATTGTACCACATGAAGGGAAGGAACTTATTCATCCATGGTTTGGAAGATAGAATACATTCTAGGGTTATGAATTATATGGTCCATTACGTTATAAAAAAAACTACATACACAGAGGACGGGAAATATAAAAATATTGAGGACAGTGGTCTTAAATAAAAAATAATTTTATTATTAACAAATCCACAGTAACGACGGGTATAAATTCTAAACACTGGGACAGGGAAATAAAAAAAATATTGTGGAAAGTAAAACCTTACCAAAAACATACCATCTTTATTCAGCCTCAAATGAATTCCCGGGCGAAGCCGGGTACCTTAGCTAGTTTATTATAAATTATTACTAATAATACTTTTATAAAATATATTTGTTTTTGAATTTAACATTACGCTTTTGTTTCGTTTTTTGTCTTTTATCAATCATTCATGTCCTTTTTCTATTTCCTTTTCATGACCTTCCCCGTACCTTAATTTTCTATGTTTTAATAGTTTTTATTTCATTAGTTTTATTTTCCACTAGTGTCGTTGCCCAGCAGCAACTATGAATTTATATTAACTATATTCAATAGTTTGGAGTAATTTTAACAATTTGGTTTGTGTGAAAAATAAAAATAAATGGAAATGCTTAAAAAAAAAAATAAATGCCTCTATATTTTAAAATCTACTTTCTAAAGTGCCCAAAACACTTAATGTAATATTTCCACACATAGGAGACTTTCTCAGGTTAAGCCTTCATGCTAGATATGTTTCATTATTACATCTTGTTCTATATCTGGTGAGAGGAGATCTGGGGTATCGCAGAAGTTGAGTGCATAGACTACAATGACGACGAACAGCACGCCTGAAATTACGTCAGTCAATATCTCGCCATATTCAAACCACTTCTTCAACCTGTTACACTTTCTCAGTGCCTTTTCCGAAGCTTCCATGTGCTCGCATTTCTTCCTCCTCCTTCCGAGGGCCCAGCTTAAACAGAGACGAAACAGCACATTACTAACTATATTGAAACAGGACTCAGGTTAGCCATGTTTAAGAAAGAGTCTTGAGTTCGCATCAAGGTAAAGGAACTTTTATTCATACATGGTTTGGAATTATTTGGTCCATTACGTTATAAAAAAAAAAGTCCGTCACGCAGGGGCTGCGAAACAAGGCAGATTTCCCACGTAAAGTTTTACAATAGAGAAATTTCACTACAACCGAACAGTTACGAAAACGGCCGAAATAGTTTTTGGCGGGAAACTCTCGTCTGTTATCCGTCCACATTTAATAAAAATGCAAATACCTCGGTTAATTTTCAAGATGGAGCATAAATGTATAAACAATATTTATAGTAAATTTAATTTTCAATAAGATTTAATCTTTACACTTTTGCGATCCGACGTATAGTAACGGAGATATTTCGAATTTTCGTAAATCCTCTCCTCTAAACCCCCCTTCCCACTGTTCCGATTTCAGTCATTAACGAACTCGATCTGTCCTTTTACATAAAACGTTTAAATATCGAGATCGGTAACGATCCAACAAAATTTGCGACCGCTAGAGCGATAACAGACAAATATATTATATATATATAATTTTGAACAGACATCATTTTTGTCAAGTTTCCGAAAATCGCGTCAAGAGTACAACCTCAATAGTTGATTTCCTTTAAGGGAAATCTGCTAAAACTACATGCACAGGAGACGGGAAACATAAAAATATTGAGGACAGTGAAGCCTCACTTAAAAAATAATTTTATTATTAGCAAATCCATGTAAACGACGGGTATAAACTCCGGGACGGGGAAATGTCAAAATATTGTGTAATGTAAAGCCTTGCCAAAAAAATACCATCTTATTCGGCCTCAAATTAATTCCCATGCGAAGCCGGGTAACCTAGCTTGTATATATATTTAATTTTGAATGAACTTCATTTTCGTCATCTCCTATGAAGGATCGATGAACATTTGAGGAAATTTTTCGAAAATCGCGTAATGAGAAAAACCTCAATAGCTGATTTTCCTTAAGGGAAATGTACCATATACCATATGGACTAATTATTTACTTTGACAAGTAAGGTTATAACCTAAACATTCCGTCATCCTATACTGTATAAAATGCGAACTTGTAGTTCAAAAGACTCCCATTTTATTATCCACTAGTGTATTTTATTATCAAAATTATAATATTTGTTAAATAGAAGAAGTTACCACTTTGAAAATATAATACATTAATTTTCAAGACAACGGAAACCATTATGAAACTTGGGATTTTCACAAAATGATATCTTTTCGATAGGCCGTTTTTGTTGGATTCCTTCTACGGGGGAAACCGCTATGTTTATTATTATTTATTTATTAACGTCCACTTTTTGCAACTTAGGCTAATCGGGACGGGTTATCTACAGGTTACCACCCTTTTCTAGCCAGGGTGGGATTTTAGGACGTTATTTAATGAATTTCGTCACTAAATAATTTCCCTTGCCCAGGCGAGAATCGAACTCGCCACTCTAGGTTTACCATGTGAGATAAAGGTCAACGCTTTAACTCGCATGGCTAACCTGAGCCCCCGCTATGTTTAAAAGTGAGTTGTAGGGGCTCAAGAGTTAAAGCGTTGACGTTAATCTCACATGGTAAACTTAAGAGTGGCGAGTTCAATTCCCGCCTGGGCAATAGGAATTTATTTAGTGACGGAACTCATTAAATAAAATCCTTAGTCCCACCCTGGCTAGAAAAGGGTGGTAACCTGTAGATAGCCCGTCCCAATTAGCCTCAGTTGCAAAAAGTGGAAGTTAATAAATGATTTAAATTTAAAAGTGAGTTGTGCCCAATTCTATTATTTTCTTTAAAGTATTCCAAATGATTGCTTAAAAAAAAAAGGCAAAAAGAACCTTTTGAAACTGAAATTCCAAGAAACCTATGGTTTCCCCTCAGGCTAAAAGTTTTAATTACTCTTAAGCATTTGGCACTGACCTCTTGTTTTCTTGCTCTGGAAGTTCTTCTACACTTCTAATTAATTGGATCCTTTCTAAGACATCTTCCAATCTCATTTTCTTTGGCATAGGTTGTGACATAATTTTGTTTTATGAGGTTATATTATGCAAAAGGTATTTTAGTTCGCATTTTAATGCAGCCTCATATGATGTACTTTCTTTTAAAATAATAGTCCGCCATGCAGTGCTGTAAAAAAAGATCCTTCACACGGGGCTGCGTAAATTAATCAGATTTCCCTCATGAAGTTTTGCAATAGATAAATACAACTACATAAAACAACACTTAACATTAAAAATTAAGTGAATAAGTACAAACGGTAATGAGAAATATTTCTGTCAATTTTAATAACTTCTATATGGAAAGCTCTGAATTGTAAACAAACAGATCTGCCAAGCACTCAGAGCTGATCAGATATGTAGAAATATTCGTCACCGAGAAGAAAAACAATCTCTGAAATATAATATATTAACCCTTTATTACATCTAATACTGTAATTTATAATGAGTCAGAATAATTTTATCCCAATCACTCAAATTTTATTAGTCCATGAAATAAAGAAGTGGGGGGAGGAATCAAAAGAACGTATTTACATATATATCACAAAGAAGACACTTACACCAGCCTACACCAATTTCACGAGAGCTGAACAGTTTCGGAAACCTTCAGCGGAATCGCGCAGAACCGACAATAGTCGAATAATAAAATTGCAAATATCTCGGATAATATTAAAGAAAGCGAATAAATGTATATAAAAATATTTATAGTACATTTAATTTGCAATAAGATTGTTTCTATACTAAAAATTTAAGTAGGGGGGGGGGTTGTCACAAGAACATATTTGCATGTATCTCGTATAATAAAGGTCTCTGGAAAACAATATTTGGTATTTAAGCTTCGAATAATGTGGTTTCTTATATAAAAGAGAATGGTTAATGTAACACAAGTAGAAGTGGGGGTTTATTGAAGGCGAAAAATTGAAAAATGCAAACATCTCCGTTAATATTCAAGATATAGAATAAATGTATTCAACATATTCGTAGTAAATTTAATCTAACTATTAATAAAATATCTGCATTATTGTTGATAATTCTTATATACTTACGTTTTCAATTAATAATATATTTCTTGTATAATATTAAATATTTCCTTATACCAATTCAATTTTTGACAGAAAGCATCCGAATTTTCTTTAAATATATGGAACACGCTAAAAATAAAAAAACCGTTCTATTTATTAATTAATATATTAAATTAACGACCTAGAAGCAAAAAAAAAATAATTGCTCCCGGATAGTTTCGATTTCCGGCTACAAAAAGAAATGGCTATCCCTGAGCCACAGGGGACTCATTGAAATAGATACCATAGAAACAACACAAGACGTTCAGGCAAACTTTAACAATTTTTTTTTTAGACGAACGCGTTCTCTAGCTTTAACAGAATTGGTTTTTCATCGGGTACTAAACACTAAAAAAATTGCATTCAAATCGTTGGGGGGGAAGGCCGTGCACTCACATTGTTAGCCCGTAAATGGTAACATCTCTCCAACTCACTCTCCCAGTAACATCCGTCTATGAGACTAAGTTTTTTTTCTTCTGTATTTAGGGTATAAAAGATCAGTATAAAATTAATATTTAAACTTTATTTTTCTAAGATTTTATTTTGTAATTAATGAATATATTAATAACACAAACAAAAATAATAGTTAACATTTAAAAATGGAATAAAAGAATTTAAAGATTTATTGCTAGTATATACATGTTTAGGAATCAATTAAAAGATAAAACAAAGTTAAAAATTCTGTACACACATTGCAAATTTTCTTCGAACATTCTAAGCAATTAGGTGTACCGCACTTTACAGAACCAACTTCAGCGTCACTTTCTGCTACATCCTCCATGCAGAGCTGCGTAATTCGTTTAGTCCTTTCAGACACATTTGAAGGTATATTTTGAAGTTTTTTTGACATATTTATCTGTAAAAGCAAAGGAATTGTGAACTAAAAAGCAGATAATTACGGCAGGGGATAACTAATTTAGTTCATAAAAAAAATTATACTGTTGGAGTATTCTTTGATCTGAAGCGCGAACATAAAGGGAAACGTTTATAGTAACATCTGACTGTCAGACGGATAAAAATACAAATGTTTGAAGTAATATCCGTCTGATGGGCGGATATTATTATAGACATTTACAGTAATATTAGTCTAACAGACGGAGTTACTATGTACCTTCAGAGTAATATCCGTCCCAAAAGCGGGGTGACTTATTTTCAAATTGTAAATTTATAGTCATACACGAAACTATCACCAAAGGTAAACAAACACAACCAAGGTAATGAATTAACTGAAGCATAGCTGGAACTCGGAGGTTTCAAAATGATAATTACGCTTTCTAGCGGAAAAACTGTTATTCTAACCCGTTCTACAGACGGATATTACCATTTACGGGTTAGACAACTAAAATTTGAGTGTTTGAGATAAACATTATTCTGGTTCATTATAAATTACAGTACTAGATATAGTAAATATCAATAAAACGAATATGTTATATACTGACATATTTCAGTATGATACGGCTTACTATACGGTTTAACTCTGAGAGGTTGGCCCACTTGCTTTTTTTACATTCTGACGCTTTCCATTGCGGGGTTATAAAAAACAACTGAATGATTTCTCATTACCGTTTATATTTATTGACTGTATTTTCACTGTGGCGTTGTGTTACCAGTATGTAGATTTATCTATGGCAATACTTTACGAGGGAAATCTGCTTAATTTACGCAGCTCCTGCGTGACGGACATTTTGTTTTCAAGTCAATGGATATTGATGTAGAACAAATTGGTTTATTCAGGTGGACAGCTATATTAAGGAGTCTCCTTTTTTTTAATTTACGACCGATAATTATTTCGTGTCAATTATTTTAAGCATAAGCAACTTTCATGACCAATTTTGTAAAAAAACCTATTTCCAGAGTTTACGAAAAATAAATGATTGAAGTTAGAGAGAACAGTGCTTGTTCGCAAGTATAATATATTTAGAGATTACTATTGGGCGGGGGCAAACTACTTGGGTACTAACAGAACTGTTAGATTACTACTAAAACCAACCGTTGTTCTCTGGGTTTGCTAACACAGGTTTACATGTTGCAACACACCATTCACCTTTAGAACACACGCACAACAACCCCTACAACTAATTACGATGAATTAATAGCACAAACCACACAAGCTAAATATACGTTCCCCCCACAGTTCTGATTTGCATTAGTATTAACGTGTGAAAATTTTCTACATATGCAAAATGAAAACTGTTATTAAAATTTAACTTCATACTACAACAGGTGCTCAGGTTAGCTATATGGGTTAAAACCTTAGTCCTTAATCTTACATCGCCTTAACCCAAAGTGGCGAGTTCTATTCCCATCTGGGCAATAGGAATTAATTTATCTCATTTAATAAAATCCCTGTCTCCCACACTGGCTTGCAAAGGTTGTTAACCTAGGGACGGTGAGGGGTTTGCAGATGGCCAATTAGCCATAATACAAAAAGCCCGTCATGGAGAGGCTACGTAAACTAAGCAGATTTCCCTCGTGAAGTTTAATAATAGAGAAATCTATATACTGCCAACACAACACCACCGTCAATATTAATAAGTGACTAAACACAAACGGTAATAAGAAACCTTCCGACGGGAAGCATCCGAAATGTAAACAAACAGTTCTGCCAACTTCTTACCGGAAAGAAAAACAATTACTGTAATATATGTGAATATAACCTATTAATTTTATTGAAACCTATCTACTATATCTAGTAGTACTGTAATTTAAAAAGTCCGTCACGCAGGGGCTGCGTACACTAAGCAGATTTCCCACGTGAAGTTTTACAATAGAGAAATCCGCCTAATAACAACAGTAGTAGTAAGGAATCTCTAAACCTATTCACGAGGGACGAATAGTTACCGAAACAGCCCGCAATAGCTCTCGGCGGAGGGTCCCGAACATAGCCGACTCCTGCCGACCATACACATGCATACAAATGCAAATATCTCGGTTAATATTCAAGATATATTAAATTCCTTGAAAACTATATAGTATATAATTTATAATGGATCAGAATCATTTTTATCTCAATCAACCAAATTTTAGTAGTTCAAGAACTTAAGAAGGGGGGGGGGGGCTACATTAGTAGAAGTGGGGGTTTGCTAAAGGCTGAAAACTGAAAAATGCAAATATCTTGGTTAATATTCAAGGTAGAGAATAAATGTATAGAACAAAATTTACAGTAAATTTAATTTGCAATAAGATTAATTCTATACAATTTTTCGATCCGACGTATAATACCAGAGATATTTCGAATTTCCCAAAATCCGCCCTCTAAACCCCCCCCCTCCCACTGGTCCGATTTCAGCCATTAACGAACTTGATCTCTCTTTTTTCGTAAAACTCTTAAATATGAATCTGATTGAAACTCTAGAGCGTTAACAGACAAATATATATATATATATATATATATATATATATATATATATATATATATATATAAAATTTTGAACGGACCTCATTTTCGTCATCTCATGGGTAGGATCGATGGATATTTGAGGAAATTTTTTAAAACTCGCGTCATGAGTACGACCTCAATAGCTGATTTCCCTTAAGGGAAATCTGCTAAAAGAATCAGAATAATTTTTATCTCAATCAATCAATCAAATTTAAGTAGTCCAAAAACTTAAAAAGGGGGCGGGGTCAGCAGAACATATTCGCATGTATCTTGTATAATAAATGTCTCTTGATAACAAAATTTGGTATTTAAGCTTCGAATGATAAGGTGTATTACATGACCGAATATTGTTTATGTAACATGAGTAGACGTAAGGGTTTGCTGAAAGCAGAAAACAGCAAAAAGCCAATTACTCGGTTAATATTCAAGATAGAGAATAAATGTATAGAACAATATTTAGAGTAAATTTAGTTGTCTATAAGATTGGTTTTATACAATTTTTCGATCCGACGTGTAGTAACGGAGATATTTTGAATTTTCAAAATTCTCCCCCTTTAAACCCCTCCTCCCTCTGGTCCGATTTCAGCCGTTAACGAACTTAATTTTTCTTTTTACATAAAACGACTAAACATGGAGTTTGGTAACGATTAAACAATAATTGCGACCGCTAGAGCGGTAACTGACATATTGGGATACTCTTCACATATATAGTTCAGAGGTTTTACGGTATATATTACCTAAATCTTTGCAGATTTCTCTTCAATCAGCTATTGAGGTCGTACTCATGACGCGATTTCTTAATTTCTTTAAATGTCCATCGATCCTACCCAGGAGATGACGAAAGTGAGGTCTGTTCAAAAGTATATATATATTTGTCTGTTAACGCTCTAGCGGTCGCAAATGTTGTTTAATCGTCAGCAAACTCGGTATTTAATCGTTTTATGTAAAAAGGATCATCAAGTACGTTAACGGCTGAAATAGGACCTGTGGGAGGTGGGTTTAGAGGGGGAGGGGATTTTGAAAATCTCCGTTACTATACGTCCGATCGAAAAATTGTATACAACTAATCTTATTGCAAATAAAATATACTATAAATATTGTAATATACATTTATTCTCTATCTTGAATAGAAACCGAGATATTTACATTTTTATTAAGTTTAACGGACGAGCTATGGTCTCTTCTATTCGTTCCCGCTTAAAGCTAGTTCGGCTGTTTCCGTAAATGTTCGGCACTCCTATGGAGATTTCTCTATTGTATAAATTTACGTGGGAAATCTGTTTAGTTTGCGCAGCCCCTGCGTGACTGACTTTTTGTGAATCTCCTTTCCCGCTATTGGCGTTAAGTGCGGAACTCGTAAGATATGATTTGATGGAGAAAGTAATTCCTAGGGTTGTATATGTGTATATATATATATATATATATATATATATTAGGCGGGCATATATAGGTAGGTCCGAAGAAAGGTCGAGATGGAATGCCGCCACCGGGTTTGCCTATTTCTCATATAGCTTAGGTATGTTCTCTTGGCGAATATTCCATCCCCTTCCCCACTACCCCCCTTCAGAACCCCCCCCCCTTCCGAATATCTCGGATTTCACCAGGCGAGCTCTAGGGCTGAGGTGGCCCGCAACCATCCGGAACCATCCCTATCCAATATCTTTCACTACACTTTATTAGAAATTGGATCCCCCTTATACAAACTTATATTCAAAGCCTGTTAATTCGACTAACCCTCTATTAGAATTCGACTAAAAGTCGCCCGACTCAAATTAAATTTTTAAGTTAACTAAATTCGCATTACAAATAATAAATGGAGACTTACCAATTTTGCGAGGTCGTGTGACTTGACTTTGAATCATTCTGAATTAAATAAAAGTCCGTCTCGCAGGACTGCATTAACTAGATTTCCCACCCCAACAGATAATTTCCTCAGAGAAATCCAATAATCACTTACAAGTTCATTTTACAGGAACTAAAACGCAACCGCGATGGGTAACTGCAGAATGCACTAGGTATGGATTAGACAACGGCGGTTTTCTCATGACATTTACACGTTTAAAAATATACCGATTACAAAAATTTTAGTTTTCGATTTGCATACAAAATTAGATAGTGAAAAAATATAAAAAAGTCCGTAACGCAAGGGGCTGCTTAAATTAAGCGGATTTCCCCCGTGATGTTTAACAATAGATAAATCAGGTGAACAAATACAAACGATAATAAGAAATCTGCAGACGGGAGGCGCCGGAAATGTAAACAAACAGGTGTGCCAACTTCTCACAGGAAAGGAAAACAGTTACGGAAACACATCAGAATATAACATATTAAATTCCTTGAAAACTATATAGTATATAATTTATAATGGATCAGAATCATTTTTATCTCAATCAACCAAATTTTAGTAGTTCATGAACTTAAGAAGGGGGGGGGCTACATTAGTAGAAGTAGGGGTTTGCTAAAGGCTGAAAACTGAAAAATGCAAATATCTTGGTTAATATTCAAGGTAGAGAATAGATGCATAGAACAATATTTCTAGGAACTTTAATTTGCAATAAGATTGGTTACGGGGTAACATAGTTAGTATATATATGTATATATATATTTAATTTTGAACGGACCTCATTTTCGTTATCTCCTAGTCAGGATCGTTGGAGATTTGAAGGAATTTTTCGAAAATTGCTTCAAGAACCTCAATAGCTGATTTCCCTTGAAGGACATCTGCTAAAATTGTGATTTTTAAATAAAATCAGTCTTGGAGAGAGAGAAAAAACGTCCAATTCTTCACAATTTGTGACAAATTGTGAAGAATTGGACGTTTTTTCTCTCTCTCCAAGTAAACATTCTTCACTTCCAACAAACACTGCCGTGGAAAAATCAGTCTTGTTTCTGAATTTTAAATATTAACATTTATTATTAAATTAAGGCATGAAAATAAGTTCAGCACAGCCTTTCAATCCTATAATTGTCCAGGAGAAGCTCAGAAATAAATTAACTTAAATTAAAAAAACTTCTTTTTGGAATTCGATGGAACCAGACATTATCTCTGAGCGGAAATTACTTTGCCTACTAATTGAGATATATCTTGCGAAAATCCTCTTTGGTTATAAAATCCAGATTATTCTTTTATTCGAGAATTCGCATTATCTACGATGAAAACCTTTGTTGGCTCGTCGGTCACAAAGAAAAAAAGATTGCTTGCAATATTGCTCCCTCCTTTTGACTTTTCAGCTAATATATACAAAACTAAAGCATTATCTAAAACACGCGTTATCTAAAAAATTCAAATTTAAAGCTAAGCTTTTCATCTACTTCTATAAAATAAAAAAATAATAACTTTTTTTATCGGTTTATATTTTTTATCGATATCCTAATTCATTATAAAAAAACAAAAAAAATCAATTTCCCTAGCTTCTGTGAATAAGAATAACCGTTGTACCTTATCCTATCACTGTGATCCCATATTATCACTTCATTATATTCACCATGAAATAATAGTTCATGGTATTTCTAAAATAATGTGTATCGTCAAAATGTGAAAAATAAGTGAAATGTTTCTACTGATTTATTTTCCTCTACATGTTTCGCGTTCCCTATAACGCCTCTTCAAAACTAAAACACATTTATAAAAAGCCCATCACGCAGGGACTGCGTTACTCAACCAGATTTCCTACATGAGTCACGTATGTGTGTTTATCTCAAAGCTTAAAAGTTCAATGAGAACAATATTTGGTATTTAGGCTTCATATAATGCGCTTCATAACAGCTTATTGTTAATACGTCATGAGTGGAGTGGGGTTTACTGAAGGCCGAATACTAAAAAATGCAAAAATCTCGGTTAACACTTAACATAGTGAAAAAAACGTATATAACAACATTTATAGAAAACTTAATTCTCAAAAACATTGGTTCTATAGACTTTGTAGGTCCGACATATAACAACGAAGATATCTTGAATTTTGTAAACCCCTCCTCCACCCAGTCTGATTTCAGTCGTTAACGAACTCGATCTTTCTTCTTATGTAAAACGCTTATATATCGAATTTGGTAACGATTGCTCAAAAATTGCGACCGCATGAGCGGCAATAGATAAATATATACATACATACACACAAACTCATATATATATATATATATATATATATATATATCTATATATATATATATATATATATATATACAACAACATGTATATACAATTTTGAACGGGCCTCATTTTCATTATATCGTAGGTAGGATCGCTGGACATTTGAAGAAATTTTTGGACAATCGCCTCATGAGTACAACCTCAATCAATACATGACGTACTACGCCTCTTCTGGGATCGATTTTTCCACTTTTCGTCATTTTAATGCATCGATAATATATGCTGATGGATGTTGTCCCTATTTTTGTCACTTTTGACGAGGCCGCCGAGCTGTTTAGGTCTAATCTTTGGTCATTTCTTCATCAACGAATAATGATTGCGTAGTATTAAAATTTCTAATCCATATATTGAACATCAGGTTCTGTTTTGGCGTTTTTATTAATAATATCATTATTTTATGAATTTAGAAAATCGTATTTGTATTGGTTTTACGAAAGTTAAATATTTGAGTACTAATTAAAAAAGAAATGTTATTCTTTGTATGGTAAAAAAATACTATACAAGGTCTCGTGCCATCCTGTCTATCCACGACAATTCGTTAAATATTACATCACTTATGAATGTCCACTTTATACTACGATGACTAGTCAAGACGTTTATTTGCAGGTTACTCTTCTTTTAGCAGAGTTCCGTAACGGGTAAGGAACTATTGAGAACTTACACATGATACTCCTGATTTTCAAAACGTTCCTTCAAATGTTCATCGATCCTTCCCAGGAGATAACGAAAATCGCGCCATGAGCATGAAACATAACAGGGTACTTTAAAAGTGATATGTTAATCTGCAACTTAAGTGTTTGCTATTTCAAAAATGTACAGGGATGTAGGGTTTAAAGAAAACGCTTGGGCTTTATATATGAAACTGTATGTATGAGAAGACTCCTTCCTAATATAAATTCCTAAGGAAGCGTTGTGAAGTATATCGGGCCGAGAAAGGCCATTATGGGAGACCACAGAGTGGTAGTTAGTTTTCCATAGGCAGGACCATCTTGGGATCTTCCCTTGCTGTGTTTTCCCCCAGCTGGGAGATGGCAGCGGGCCAAAGTGTGCTCTCTGGGGGAGTATATCTAGCCGATCCTTACACCACGCGTATTCTTTCCCCAGAAATGCCCCCCGTGGTAGTATCTGTGAAGAAGGAAACACCACTTGGTAAGCCTCGCTGTGGTTTGACGTTACAATATGTAGTAACGAATAGTGTAACAGAGAAATATACCTCTATAAAACCTAAACCTTCTAAAACAATGTAGCATAAATATTTGAGAGGGATTGACTAGGGACTTACATTCATTTTTCAAAACTAAAATTTCTTATCTAGAAGTCTCCTATCTGACCCTTACGGGAAAACAATACGCCCAGACGGGAAGTGTAGTTGTACACATTGCAAAAAAAAAAAAATACCATCATCATTCATCCTCTAATGATTTTCTGAGTACCTTAGCTAGTGTACTATAAATATTGTTAAATACATGATACATTTATTTTCTGTATTCAGTATTAACTCCTAATTATGTTACATAAACAAGACTCTCTTATATAATGAAACTCTTTATTTGAAACTTTAATACTAAATATTTTTTACTTAGAAGAAGACTATATAAAGCCAAATAAATATAAGAGGGGGTTGGTTAGAGAGTCGAATTTTGAAAATTCGAAATATCTTCATTATTATTACTTGAATCGAAAAATTGTTTAGGCCCAATTCTATTTTAAATTGAATTGCCTATAAATGTAGATATATACATATTTTATCAAATATGAATATTAACCGACATATTTGAATTTTTTAAGTTTTCATCTTCCAGTAAACCCCCACTCCTACTCATATCATGATAAAAATTAGCCGTTATATCATGAGGCACTTTATTTGAAGCCTAAAAACTAAATATTGTTCACATTGAACTTTTCTTTGATTTGCAAATATATAATGCACGTGTGAAATCTGCTTAGCTAACGAAGCCCATGCGTGACGGACTTTTCTGTCTAAGACCAGGTGCTTCCTAGATAGCAAAACTGCATCAATTATGGAGTTTTCAATTTTCACCTCGATGTTGCCAAAATTCTTTGGATGAAGCTTTCTACTTTTAAAAGTTCCTTAAATTTAGCTTTGTTAAATATGGCTAATATTCTTTTATTTTGCGTATCGTATGAATTATAATTTATAGTTTTGGCAGAAGAAATTATTATTTTCTGACATATTGACAGGTGAATCATTCTTTTTTTTATAATAAGGAATTGTTTCAATATGTATGATCTATGGTAATATTGCCATAAAAGCAGAATTTACTCACTTACTTAAAAGACTAAGTCCATCCATAAGAGTTATGCTTCCTAAGTAAAGTTAAAGCTCCCTCTAAAAGGGAAAGGATGGAGTTAGAAATGGAAATAAGAGGAAAGAAGTCCAAATAAACTCACTATTTGACAAAGTGGAAGACTGCTCAAGAAAGTTAGTTTTGCAAGCTTCAGCTGAATTCTGAACAGCCTTTCCAGCATGAGGGCTTAAGTCTAGCAGCACTTCCGGAATGCCTAAAACTATCAAATGAGTTCCGAAACTAGAGTTGGAGATTTCCTTTGTTAAGTTCTTACAAAAGTTTATTGTATCAGCTATATTTGGACTTGTTCCTCGCCCAAATAACGCCAGGGAATGTCTTTCATGTTCACGCAGTTATAAGATTAAGCTACATGGAATGATATTTGTAATGTTTAAATCAAATTAATAATCGAATTCATGGACCAAATTGAAGGTTGAGGAATTTCAAAATTAGATCACTAACTCCTCGTTCAAACATTTATTGGAAAAGTTGACTTCCTTCTGATCGGAGATTCTTGAGCAGTTAGTTCCTTCTCGAAGGACGCTGTGCCTGCCTTCGTCATGAACAATAGTACTCGAAAATTACTCATAGAAAAGACTTTTAGTCTACACTAGGAGTAAAAACCAGTTTTTTCCATCTGTATTTGTATGAGAAATTATGGTAGGTAGGTAGGTAGGTAGGACGTTTGTTTGGGCAATTAACATTGAGGTTATTACGCCCTTTAGGAAATGTAAAATTGTGGTAGATAAATTACTAAATAAATATTCTTTTATCCTGTTGTCCAATACATACTTTTTATTGTTAGAGATAGCTTCTTTACTAACGAAATTATTTTATCAACTGCTTATGAAGTGTCTTGTAAGGCCAATTTTATGTTTCTAGGAATTTAGAATTCTTCGAAAACTGTTTGCACAGATTGACATTCCTCTATAAGATGGAGTATTGTGAGTAGAACATGGCAAATTTCGAATTTTTTTGGGGGGATCTTTAGTTATTAAGTATATGTACATAATATTTGTGTAGAATTCACCCCTTCTATCGAATGACTTTGAAGGCACTGTGCTATATTCTGTGAGAATATTTTATATTTCGTAATTTGTTTGTGAGGGGTACTTCCTTCCACATTGAATACCACGTTTTATGGACTTTGCTATTTAGCCAGGTGTTCATATCATAGACATGAAGTTGGGTCCCTCCCATATGAGCTGCTTCTTTTGCTGCTCTATCAGCAGCCTCATTTCCAGCAATACCGGAGTGTGCAGTGTGATTTACAAGTAATTATATATTTTATTTATTGTTAGTTCGGCTTAATGAGGGTTTTGCAGAGCTGGCGTGGAGTCAGAGCACACTACGAAATGTCTATAGACTGTTGTCGTTATTGCTTGGAGCTCGGCGGTATGTATGGGGGTATATGGTGACACCTTGTATTTCTTTGTTATATATCCTAGGATCACTGCGTATCCTACATTTTCCCCATTTTTTGAACCATCCGTGTATATTTTCTTGCATGCCTGATGTGTTTTTAAGAGAAACTATGTATGCTCTTAAACCACAACCTAAGAAGGAGTAGTATCGTTGAATTTCTACCGAAGAATTTTCTTAAGCAACTTATGCCAATAGCCAGAGGTTTACTTACTCTAAAAATAAACTTTTAATATTTTCTTGGGATTTCAAGAAGATCAATATATTTTTGTGAGGGGGGAAGGAGCGGAGAGTAAATAAATCCAAGAGGTTAGTGATGAAAATTTATCGATTTGTCCGACGCAATATTGTGACTGTAGAATAGGATGCGATACTATTGTCGGTCCGTCTGTCTGTCTGTCTGTCGGAGAGTTTGCTCTTCCCTTTATTGCTTGCACTTCCTCGCCCCTGGGTTTTGCACCCTACTCCAGACCACTTCCTTTATTAATGTCCTTTCCATCTTCTCACCTCTTTTCATTCAATCTCCTCCAAACACATGAAAGAAACCGCCCCTATTTCCGCTTCAATGACGACCACATACCCGAGGCCTATTATTCCAGAGTCTGTTTTATCTCCGCACTTACAGACATTGGATGGCCTTTGCTTGAAGTGTCGAGGTTCTTACTGAAAGATTTTACAAGATCGGACTGTGTTTCCCTGTAAATTATTTTTTGTTAGGGGAGTATATCAAGGTTTCAGGGAACCTAAATCATAAATAGGACCTGCGGACGTTTGATGAAGTTTTAGAAAAATTGAATCATGGCCAGGGTTTAATAGCTGATTTCCTATAAGAGAAATCTTTATAAACTGATTTCGATCAACCTGATTATGCTTTAAGAGAGATATTATCAATGCGCCAGATTGAAGTGTCATAAATCATAAGTAATAGATAACTTTTTACGAGGATGTGTAAAAATAGATTTTGCCTAATTGGTACAAAGAAATTCGCCATTTCCTATATTCCCCTCCTTCTCTAAACCCCCATCTCACCACATTAGTCGATTTCGATTAAAAGGGGTAGTTTGTGCAACAGCCCCCCCCCCCCCCGGCGCAACCATCCCAAATATGAAATTCCAACATTCTGAGGCTAGCCCTTTTTGAGTTATGCCGGATGAATACACATAGGTCACTCCAAAAATAGTCAAAAGGTTGAGCCAAAACGTATAATGGCGATGAAATCTGAAAACCGGAATTTTTCCCGATTACAATTTTTCTTTTACTCGTAAAGAAAGTATAAAGTATAGACGTTTATTTCCTTGTTGGATTGGGTAAATTTTAAATACCTATCAATCTAATGTTAAAATTCTGATCTGGGCAACACATGACTTCCTTGTGCTTCTATTAAATAAAATAGACAAAATGTTTTGATGAGATTCATTTAAAAGATTTTATAGCAAGATAGGATATCTCCGTTCAAATACATTGTCTCAAAAATATCATAGAACATAATATACAGATATTTCTATGATAAATAAAAATGATTCTGTACTAAATGTTTTGCGTCATTTTTTTTTTTTTTTTATTTCTCCTCTTCCCTCACCCCTCTCAACTTCAGACGATTTTCATGAAAATAGGAGTTGCACTACAAAGTAGTACAAAAGTCCTTAATATGAAATTTCTTCATTCTAAAGCTAATCGTTTTGGATTTATGCGGGGTAACTATATACACAGGTCACGCAGAAGCCCGTCACGCGGGGACTGCGTTAACTAAGCAGATTTCTCACATGCGTCACATTTTGACATTTATCTCAAAATGTAAAAGTTAGTTTTAAGCTTAAGTAAGCTTTTGGTTAGTATGACATGAGTAGGAGTGGTGGGGTTCACTGATAGCAGAACACAAAAAACTGGAAATATCTTGGTTAAAATTCAATTTATAGAAAACATGTATATAACTTCATTTATAGAACATCACAGTTGCAATAAGATTGATTCTAAACAATTTTTCCATCCGACGCTTAATAACGAAGATATTTGGAATTTTCGAAATTTACCCTCTCTAAACCCCCCTCCCACCGGTCCGATACCAGCCGTTAACGAACTTGATTGAGTTAATCTATATTTTTCCATAAAACGTTTAGATATCCAGTTTGGTAACGATCAAAACAAAAATTAAACTGAGTAAACAGGCAAATATATATATACAATCTTGAACGGCCTCTTTTCTTCATCTTCTAGGTTGGATCGATGGACATTTGAGGACATTTTTCGAAAATCGCGATATGACCTCAACCACTGATTCCCCATAAGGATAATCTGCTAAAAGTCCTTAACAGGAAATTTTAACATTACAAATCAATTCTTTTTGGATTTATGCGCGATGCCTGTGATATATATAAGTCTCGCAGAAACTAGTTAAAATGGGTACTGGCTACTATAAAACGGATAATTCGTAAAGCTAATATTCACATTGCTTGAGTTTTACATTTATGAACTCTTCAAGTGATTTGATTCCAATATAACTCCGTAACCTATATTTTATAGAGAGTGAACGTTTGGGTTCAATATGGTTGAGCTAAAGCGTGTAAGATTTGCTTGTTAGAGGCGTATAAAAGAAGGCTGAATGTATTGAAGAAGGCTGGAACGAGACAAGGATTGTGGACTATTTGGGCGAAGCGGATTGGTTTGGAGGCGAAAGAAGAAAATAAATTGATGGTGTGGGGGGCCTCCAATCTACCCGAGGAACCACCCCATTCAAACGCGGCACACAACTTTGGAAGCTCCTTAGCCTAGTGTCTTCTCCAAGGTGTGTTCCTTCTCTCTTATTTCAAACCTACTCACACTCTCGGCTCTCACTGTCATTCTTATTGACTAAAGTTCCTTGTTCAGTAATGTTCCTTCTACATTTCATGTTGACCATATATGGCAATATGTCATTATTTAATCTCAAATAATATTTATAGAAACATATCCCATTCATTTTTACTCACTTGGTGAACTTAAAGCCGGGGTTTTTATTCATGGGCAATAGAAATTTATTTCTAAGGATCAATAAGAAGGCAAAGTCCTCTACTGTTTTTTAATATAATGCAAAGTACACTTTCGGAGTCAACGCTCCATCCTCAGTGCCTGCTGATTAAAGCTGCGTTGCCTGGACCACGACCGCCGGGCGACTCCCCCTCCCCCGGACGTTAATAACTTAACATTACAGACGGGACTAATATAGGTTAAGAAAGACACCTCTTACATTTTACCGTCCAATTTCATGGCCTAAAATAGAAAACAGAAATGTTGAGGCTGTACTCAGAACGCGATTTTCGAAATTTTTCTTCAAATGTCTATCGATCCTACTTAGGAGATGACGAAAATGATGTCCGTTCAAAACGATATATATATATATATATATATATATATATACATATTTGTCTGTTACCTCTCCAGCGGACGCAATTTTTGTTTGATCGTTACCAAACTCAATATTTAATCCTTTTATGTAAAAAGGAAGGTCAAATTCGTTAACAGCAGAAATCAAGCAGTGGGAGGGGTTGAGGTTCGTGGGAGGAATGTTGAAACTTTGAAATAACTCCGTTATTATATGTCGGATTGAAATATTATATAGCGTCAATATTATTTAACATTAAATGAACTATAAATGTGGTTATATGCATTTATTCTTTATCTTGTATATTAACCAAGATATTTGCATTTTTCAATTTTCAGCTTTCAGAAAACCCCTACCCCTACTCATATCACATAAACAATACTCCGTTATATAATAAACCACTTTATTCGGAGCTTAAATACAAGGCATTGTTTTCAAGGGACCTTTATTATACGAGATACATGCGAATTATTCTTGTTCATTATAAATTACAGTAGTAGATATAGGAAGTAGTTTTCAATAACATTAATTTGTTATATTCATATATATTTCAGTAACTGTCTTTCTTTCCGGTGATCTATCTATTTATTGAGCTCTGGGAGGTTGACTGACCTGATTTTTTTTTTTTACTATTCAGACGCTTTCCCTTGTTGAGGTTATTAAATTGTAAATTAAATGGAATATTTTTTCAAAAAATCTCCATTATTATGCGTCGGGTCGTATAAAAAAAAAATTGTATAGAATCAATCTTCTTGCAAATGTAGTAATCTATAAATAATGTTCTGTACTTTTTCTCTAAATCGAATATTAACCGAGATATTTTCATATTTTAGTTTTCGGCAACCGATAAACCCCCACTCCTACTCATGTCATATTAACAATGAGCTGTTATATAATGAACCAGTTTATTTGAAGCCTAAATTCCAATATATTGTTCTTAATGAACTTTTACTTTTTGAGATAAATGCATAAAGTTGGCACACATGGGAAATCTGCTAAGTAACTCAGCTCCTGCGTGGCGGGCTTTGTTTCGATTTCCCGCCAATACGTCTGGCTTCTCCCGCCTAACTTTGACAACCTCCCTAGTCAACTGGCGTATACTGAATATTCGGAGGTGTCGCTTGATTAAACGCCTGGGCATTGTGTTTACGAGCTGGCCTGAATTTTATTCAGGAGAGAGTAGGCCTTTTTTATTTTATTCAAGGTAGAGGGAGAGTTGATCAGGAGAAATAGTGCTTTATAAGAAAGAAGGAATTTATCGGAGGAAAACATACTAGATTTGAAGAGGGCCGTATTCGGATTGCGGTCGGCAAGAAAGAAGGGAGTGAATTGGAGGTTCCAATCCTCCAACCATGGATACATCCAATACCTATTCTCTATTCTTTCTTATTCAGCCCTTTTCTTATATTCTCAATACAAAAACCTAATTCCTCTATTTTTGTATCGATACCTTATATTTGATTTTTTTTCTGTATATTTTTTCGACCTCCCGAAATACAGAAAAAAGAATTTTCTTTAAAAATAAAAAGTCAGTATATACTGTTTAATTTTTACAATCCAAAGAAAATGTATACTCTGAATTACACTAACTCACCAGAAAACAAGAGCACGAGGGGCTCAGGTTGGCCATGTGAGCAAGCGTGGCGGGTTCCATTACCGCCCTGGGAAATGGAAATTTATTTGGCGACGGACTAATTAAATAAATTCCTTAGTTCCACCCTGGCTAGAAAAGGGTGGTAACCTGTAGATAACCCGTCCCAATTAGCCATAGTAACATAAAGTGGACGTAAATAAATAAGAGTACGAACAATTCGGTTAATACCTGAGCTACGAGTTTGGTTCTATTGCATTTTACGATACGACTTATAATAACGGACATACTACGGATTTTCGAATTCCCAACCCCCTCTAAACCCCAACTATTCCAGGTTCAATTTCAGCCAATAACAAATTCTATCTAAAGTGCTCATTAACACAGTTTAATAAATAATTTTGATTAGAGAACGAGCAATCTTAATTGACGACGTAATCACAATATATTTGCATGTATCCAAAGTAAAAGTTCAAAGAAACTTTAACCTTCACATTTCCTAAATCGTAATTAGTAATTAAGTCCTTTATGATATAATAGCTTATAGCTATTATGTGACCCTGAGAGTAGGGGTGTACTGAAACCCAAAAACTACAAAATCCAAATCTTTCGGTAAATATTCATGATACAGAGAAAAAAGTATATATAATATATATATATATATATATATATAATATATATATATATATATGTATATATATATATATATATATATATATATATATATATATAGAACAACATTTATAGGACGTTAAAGTTACAATAAAATTGTTTATACAGGGTGATTACCGAGAAACGTATGTTTTTCAAATTACGAGAACTCAGACAATTCAGAGCAAAAGATGTATTTATGAGCGAAAAAACAGTGTACACAATATGCAATTTCAGAATAAAATTACTTACAATTTAGCGTTTAAAAATTACATCTCTAAGAGGTCTCTCAGCTAAATTTTGAGGGACCAAAATCTGTTTATTGACTGCTCCGTTAAAGTGGAAATGCCCTTCATCACTCATAGGGATAACTGCTTGGTCATTTTCTTCCAAAATTTCACGTATTGTGTTACAAAAATGTACACGTTGTCTCTTATCTGCTTGATTCAATTGATGACATACTGCCAGCTTGAAAGGATGAAATTTAAGGTCTTTGACCAAAATCATTCTCACTGTGGATGGGTGAAGTCCGAGAGCAGATGCCTTCTTCCGAATTGAGGGGCTAGGACTTTGAACTGATGCAAGGCGCACTCTTTTAACTGTCTCAGGGGTACTAACTGTCCTTGCCGGTTCCGGAGGTTTCTTCTTAAGCGAAGATCCAGTTGTGTTGACATTATGTATCCAACGCAATATCATGTTACGATCGGGGATAGCACCATGCCGTGCAATGTTGAAATGTACACGAAAGTCTTGAGTCTGAGTCACTGATTCACCATTTTCGTAAAACCATCACATGACAAACGTACGATGCTAAGGTTCCACATCTCGGCTACAACTGAAACTGCACACTCCCCCCTCCACAGCGCAACAACTTCCGGCCGTCGCCGAACGATATTCCTTGTATACTATGCAAGTCAAAAACATGCGTTTCCCAGTAATCGCCCTGTATATAATTTTTCGATAGGACTTATAATAACAGAGATATTACGAATTTTCGAAATTCCCTCTCTTAACCACCCTCTTCCCACTGGTCCGATTTCAGCCATTAACGACCTTGAACTTTATTTTTACATAAAAAATGTATTATGGCGTTTAGTAACGATCAGACTGACACTGCGTTAACAGATAAATATATGTATATATATATATATATATATATATATATATATACATATATATATATACACACACACAAACACACACTTTTAAACAGAACTCATTTTCTTCTCCTCAGTTGGATCGATGTACTTTTGACATTTTTTGAAAATCAGGTTGAGTAAGCACTCAGACCTCAATAGCAGATTTTCATTAAGGGAGTAAACAGAGAGTTAATGTGTATTGAACAACTATGATGGAACATTAAATGAATCAAAGTATTGATAAAATAACATTTTTCCATCCGACTCAAGATAATGGTGATATTATGTATTGTTTAATTTGTTACCCCTTAACCATCCCATCTCTTTCTGGCACAGACGTTTCTGAACTAGATCTGTATTTCTACATTATTAGTTTTAGCAGATTTCCCTTAAAGGAAATCAGCTATTGAGGTTGTACTCATGACAGAATTTCCATCCGTTCAAAACTGTATATATATATATATATATATATATATATATATATATATATATATATATATATATATATATATTTGTCTGTTACCGCTATATCGGTCGCAATTTTTTTTTGAATGTTACCAAACTCGATATTTAGTCGTTTTATGTAAAAAGAAAGATCAAGTTCGTTAACGGCTGAAATCGGATCAGTAGGAGGGGGGTTTAGAGGGCAGGATTTTCGAAAATTCCAAATATCTCCGTTACTATACGTCGGATCGATAAATTGTACAGAATCATTCTTATTGATAATTAAATTGTCTATAAATATTGTCATATGCATTTATTCTCTATCTTGAATATTAACCGAGTTATTTACACTTTTATTAAGTCTGGGCGGCTAACGGACGGATGACTTTCCCGCATAAAGCTAGTTCGGCCGTTTCCTTAACTGCTCGACTCTCGTGAAATTTCTCTATTGTAAAACTTCACGTGGGGAATCTGCTTAATTTACGCAGCCCCTGCGTGACGGACTTTTATTATTTATTAAAACATTATGGTGTTTAGTAATGTTCAGGCCAAAACAAATATATATACCTCTAGCTTATCACCGGAGGCATAATAGACCTTATTTATGCCATCTCCAAGGTAGGATCGATGAACATTTGAACAAAAGCATCGATAAGCACTTCAGTACAGCTTTCAATAGTAGATTTTGCCAGTAGATATGGAACTTTCTGTATTATAGCCCTGATACTCACAGTAACGTTTTTCATTACAGGGAAAGGGGTATTCTTGTTCTCTCTGTTCACTGGAAAATACGAAAGCATTGCATGCCGTTTTATTGTGGCTGTGACTCAAGAATTGAGGGTTGTTCGATTCTTCCAAGAAGATTGTTGCTTTTCAGGCAGAATAAAAAAGTCCGTCACGCAAGGGCCGCCTAAACTAAGCAAATTTCCTACGGGAAGGATTACAACATACTCTGGTAACAACACCGTTAATGTTAAGAGAATAAATACAAACGGTAAGATGAGATCTTCCAGTCAATTTACGAGTTAATAATATCTACTACAGAAAGCGTCTGAATTGTAAACGAACAGGGTAACCAACATCGCATTGCTCAATAGATATAATCTAGACCGGAAAGAAGGACAATGAATGAAATAGATCTGAAAAAAACATATTAATTTTATTGATAACTATTTATTATATCTAGTACTGTAAATTATAGCGAATCAGAATAATTTCAATTTTAATCATTCAGTAGTTCAAAAACGTAAGTAGTAGGAGGGGGGGGGAGGCACCTGAACATATTGGTATCTATCTGGTGTAATAAAAGATATTACAATATTTGGTATTTAAGCTTCGAATGATACGATGTATTATATAACAGAGTATTGTTTATGTAACGTGAGTAGAAGTTGGGGTTTGCTGAAGACTGAAAACTGAAAAATGCAAATTTCTCGGGTAATATTTATGATAGAGAATAATTGCGTATAACAATATTTATAGACCATTTAATTTCCATTAACATTGGTTCTATACAATTTTTCGATCCGATCTAAAGTTACAGAAATATTTTGAATTTTCGAAAATCCCCCTCTAAACTCCCTCCCCCATCCCACTGTTCCGATTTCAGCCATTAACGAACTTGATCTGCCGTTTTTCATAAAACGACTAAATATCGAGTTTGGTAACGATGAAACAAATGCGAAAATGTGACCGCTAGAGCGGTAACAGACATATGTATGTGTATATATATATATATATATATATATATATATATATATATATATATAATTTTGAACGATGCTCTTTTTCGTCATCTCCTAGGTAGGATCGATGGACGTTTGAAGAAAATCTTTTGAAAATCGCCAACATACTGGCTATTGATTTCTTGAGAGGCTGCCCCAAGAAAACTCTTCTGAGCCAATACTCAAAACATGTGAAAAATTCTACACTGCATTTTCCTCAGCTTGCAGATTATCTCTGCTTCAAATTGATAGGACCATCTTCCCTTTTCCTATTAGAGCATTTATAACAAACTCACGTTTCATTAATCCCTAGAGTTTACTGAGAAATTCCAACTCCTCTCTGGGAAATCAAAAAACATTTTCTATAACAAAATGTTAATCTTTTTGATAGTTGTGGTATTGTTTCCTCCTTTCTTACTAACTTTCAACGAAGTAGAGGGACCATTTTAATAGAGAGAATGTTTGACTTTCAGATTGCAAAGAAATCAATCGTATTGGTTAATAGCCAATAGACGTGACGAAGTTGTACTAATGAGACTTAGGATAGGACACTCACGTTTAACGCACTCATACTTCATGACAAGAACAGAAAGACCTCTATGCAGAACATGCCAGGAACCATTAAACGCATACTAGCTGCAGGAACATTGAATACTTAGAGTCTCCTCATAACATGTACGAACTACTTAAAGACAGGATCCTATATATCAACAATATATATATATATATATATATATATATATATATATATATATATCACCTTAAAAAAGTATATTTGTTTTACAAAATTTAAATTCTCTCCTTTTAGCAGATTTCCTTTAAGGGAAATCAGCTATTGAGGTCTTACTCATGACGCGAGTTTTGAAAAATTTCCTCAAATGTCCATCGATCCTACCTAGGAGATGACGAAAATGAGATCCATTCAAAATTATATATATATATATATATATTTGTCTGCTAACACTCTAGCGGTCGCAATTTTTGTTTGATCGGTACCAAACTTGATATTTAATCGTTTTATGTAAAATGAAAGATCAAATTCGTTAACGGCTGAGATCGGACCAGTGGGAGGGGGGGTTTAGAGGGGGGGGATTTTTGAAAATTCGAAATATCTCCGTTATTATGCGTCGGATCGAAAAATATAGAATCAATCTTGTTGCAAATTACATTTTCTATAAATATTGTTCTATACATTTGTTCTGTATCTTGAATATTAACCGAGATATTTGCATTTTTATTTTGTGTGTGGTCGGCAGGAGTCGGCTATGTTGGGCAGTTTCCGCCGAGAGCTAGTGAGGCCGTTTCCGCAACTATTCGTCCTCGTGAATAGGTTACTACTACTGTTATTATTAGGCAGATTTCTCTATTGTAAAACATAACGTGGGAAATCTGCTTAGTTTACGCAGCCCCCGCGTGACGGACTTTTTGATTTTGACTTAGAGATAAATGTAATATACTTTTGAACAATTTTAAATAATATATATGTACTAGTATACACGGTTACATATACATAATTTTATATTAAATCACTTTCAATTGTTGTCTTCATTACTAGTCTAATGTTTATTTGTAGTGTTAATTACTTTTATTTATTATTTATTTATCGTGTTCAGTTTTTTTGTTATTTTTCAATAAATGTGTTTTTATTTTACATTGTTATACTTTAAACCAAATCGTCAAGTTACGGGAGCTTCTGTATAAATAAAAAAATTATCATTTTGGCCTTCCTTGAAACTGTTTTAACAAGTCTCAGCGTGACGTCTCGTGCGTACGTATCTCGCGTAATTCAAAAACCGTTCGTCCCAGAATGTTGAAATTTTATATTTGGAATTTACATAAAATAATAGAGATTAAAAATATTTGTAAAGGGCGTTTTTTTATTTAACATCAAATGATCTGTAAATTATGTTCCATGACATTTTTTTGATCCGGTACATTGAAAAAGAGATATCCTGTATAGCTTTAATATGAATAGAGAGAGTGACGCAGAGAGAGAGAGAGAGAGAGCGAGAGAGAGCGAGAGAGAGTGAGAGTGTGAGAGTGAGAGAGATAGAGAGAGAGAGAGAGAAGAGAGAGAGGGAGAGGAGAGAGAGAGAGAGAGAGAGAGAGAGAGAGGGAGAGAGGGAGAGAGAGAGGGAGAGAGGGAGAGAGGGAGAGAGGGAGAGAGAGAGAGAGAGAGGGAGAGAGGGAGAGAGAGAGAGAGAGAGAGAGAGAGAGAGAGAGAGAGAGAGAGAGAGAGAGAGAGAGAGAGAGAGAGAGAGAGAGAGAGAGAGAGAGAGAGAGAGAGAGAGAGAGAGAGAGAGAGAGAAATAAATGGTAATCCTTCTTAATAGAAATGAATTCTTAATTGTGCAGAGTTAATTATCTCTAAATTCTAGTGATAATCATTTTTGTTCTTAGAAGTTGTTGAGGACAAATGCAGAAATTGAAATAGCTTCAAAAAAAGTGGTGAGGAAATCCCATTAAGAAAATAAGTATGACTTATCCTCATTAAGGGTGATAAGAATGGAAGAGAAACATTTTCTTGACAATTCTCAAGTTCTTCCCTCTCAAAAACGTGTTTAACGTACTAATTTATTTCTGAGGCTAACCCCATTCCTTGAAAGAAGCTCTCAGAATTGGGCAACCACTATTCAATTAAGTCTAACAAGACGGGTGAAAAAAGGCTCGGGGAGTTATTGGAAAGGCCTCCGGTGGAAGGTGAAAACCGGCTTTTCAGAGGCGAGAAAATTGTCCCCGAAAGCCCTTTGGTGGATTTTTCCAGCCGCCTTTTCTTTTATATTCTTTGAGTGGTGAGTGTTGTGTTGCGAGGAAATATAGTGAGTGACCTTTGAGGAGTTGATATCTTTTGTGTTTGCAATTCTTTGTTTGAGTTTGTTTTTCAGCTGAGGCGCTTCCAGGATCCTCCCTCTCTCACTGTTGCCCCCACTATTTTCATTCTTACAGAATAGCTGTTGGTATTGCTGTACAAAAGTATATATGTCTCCTGCAGAATTTATCTAAAGACTCTCACAGAGAGGAAGACTTAGTGAGATAATAAATAGAGGTATTTAAATAACGTTTGTTTGGAACTCATTCCATTATTCAATAGGGTATTTATCTTATCTTGCTATTAAAATTCACGAATGAATTGAAACCCCACACTAGGCTACTATTTGCGCTCAATTCTTCAGTAACTACTTATCCTATCTCAGTCCAATTTAAAATTTGTTGAATTGCATTAAATAAACTTTAGTCGATAACTACCTAGTATACAGAGCGGATTTCCCAGGTGCTGGTATAACTCACTAGTAATCTCATCTCACCACATATCCTCTGTTTCTATGTAAAAATCCGATGTGTAGAATTGGAGGCTTTCAGAAGGCTGAAACAACAAAATACGAATAACTGTTGATAAACCAGTAACTAATTTTTGAAATTTCGAACCTCCCCCCCGGGGGGTTACGTACGTACTTAACTACATTTATAGAAAATTTAATTTACAATAAGATGGATTTTAATCAATTTTTCTACCCGACGCATTATAACAGAGATATTTTGAATTTTGAGCAAACCTTAATTTTATCCCCTGAGTACGATCGATGGACATTACAGGACATTTTTCGAAAATCACGTCATCAGTACGACCTTCCTTAAGGGAAATCTGCTAAAAATGATTGATTGTAGTGCCCCCCTCCCCAATATACAGTTGGCATTATTCTCCACTCAAAACATTGACAATAGCTTACCTAGTATTTTTCTTATATATAATATTCTTGTATATAATATTTTATTTTTATCAAATTAAATACGAGTATTTCTTTATTGCGTGTTATACGGTACTGAAATATTACATTATTTAAGTCAAGAAAAATAGTAGAATTAATAAAATAGTAGAACGTAAACTAAGCAGATTTCCTCTAAGTTATACAATAGAGAAATCTCCTTAAGAGTGCCGAACAGTTACGGAAACGGCCGAACTAGATTTTGCCGGACACGAATAGAAGCAGCCACTGCTCGCCCGTTACACTAGGAAAAATGCAAATATCTCGGTTAATATTCAAGATTGAGAATAAATGTATAGATCAATATTTATAGTAAATTTAATTTGCAATAAGATTGGTTCTATAAAATCTTTCGATCCGACGTATAGTAAGGGAGATATTTCGAATTTTCGAAATTCCCCTCTAAATCGGCCCCCCTCCCTCCCACTGGTCAGATTTCAGCCGTTAACGAACTCGACCTTCCTTTTTACATAGAACGATTAAATACCGAGTCTGTTGATGATTAAACAAAAATTGCGACCGCTAGAGTGTTAACAGATAAATATATATGTATATATATATGTGTGTGTGTGTGTGTGTGTGTATATTTGTTTGTGTATATATATATATATATATATATATATAAATATATATATATATATAGAGAGAGAGAGAGAGAGAGAGAGAGAGAGAGAGAGAGAGAGAGAGATAGTTTTGAAAGGACTTCATTTTCGTCCTGGGTAGGATCGGTGGACATTTGAAGAAATTTTTCGAATATAGCGTCATGAGTAGTACGACCTCAATAGCTGATTTCCATTAAGGGAAATCTGCTAAAAGGGAAATATGTTAAAAAAAAAGAAAGTGATTTAAATAAAGTGTAAACTTGGTCCACGTTTGCTCTAGACATCTTAATTGATTTTTATGTGTTTAATACTCTTGAATTTTGTGAGTTCCAGATATCGATAAGATCCGATACCGTCGTCAAAAGTCCATTATTTCAAACGGAATGATTTCAAGCTTTCGCCGCATTCATTCAATAACCTTTATGGAGTAATGAAAAATTCAAACGCCCACTAGGGACGGAGACATATAAAGAGGGTGATATTCGAAAAACAAAACGTTGAAAGGGGATGAATAATGGATAAAAATGGCTTCTGGACTGGGGTTAGGGGTTAGAAAAACAATAATTTACCATCCAGCAAGCAGCCGCTTTGAAAGGACTTGTTGAATATGGCGGTGCTCCTACCACCTCTTCGATATTCCGATGTGATTTTCAACCATCTCGGGGCTCTTTCTATATATTTATCTTTCCCTCAAAGAAAACAATTTCAATGTTTATATCTTCCTCGGGCTCACCTAAAAATAAACAAGTTTCAGCTTAATGACAAAACTGTGGATCGTCGAGGGGAAGATTCCGAGAACGGAAATGGGAATGGAGTAAACATAAAAAAAGTCATATTTTTACTTCTTTAAATTTATTGTGACATATTAATTCTGACAGTTTTAAAGCCCTTCTTAGAGAGTTTAATTATTTTCTTAATAATGGTCTTTATCTTTAGCTCATCATCCTTTGAAAAGTCATAACATCGTATCATTGATAAGAAGACTTTTGGTCACGTTCTTTGTTAGCAGAATGTCGCTGTAGATTCAGCTCACAGTGACACATGAAGCACTCAAGACAGACGTCTCTTGACAACTTGTTCAGCTGAAGAAGCCAAAACTCAGGAAGTGAAGACCGAAGGAGGAGAAGTTTGGCCCTTTTACGAAGGAACTGACCTGAAAAAAATCCTTTATTTTTCCTGTAGCAACAGAGGAAAATTAGTTGTCTGAGGAACGATGATGCTTGCTCATAATGTTTCCGTAAAAATTAGATTGTATCTTAACTTCCCGCTAGTCAGAATGTTAAATCACAAAAAAAAAAATTATTTATTTATTATTGTCCACTTTTTGCAACTGAGGCTAATTGGGACGGGTTATCTACAGGTTACCACCCTTTTCTGTCCAGGGCGGGACTAAGGATTTTATTTAATGAATTCCGTCACTAAATAAATTCCTTTGCCCAGGAAGGAATCGCACTCGCCACTCTAGGATTATCCAGTGAGATTAAAGGAAATCACAATATTTGGGCATTATTATCACGGTAATGGGTGTAGTTTAAACTCAAATTATCCTATTTAATAATTCTATAATGATGATTTTTCAGGACTCAATATTACAAAATATCATTCGTTGGTTATAATTTATAATCTGTAAACATTTAGCAGGTTACCCTTAAGGGGAATCAGTCATTCAGGCTTATGAATCCATTTTTGAAAAATTTCTTTAAATATCTATCGATATTATCGATGATGAAAATATACATATATTAGTCTGTTACCGCTCTAGCGATCGATACTTTTGTCTTAACGTTACCAAACTCGATATATACGCGTTTCATGCCAATCTAAAGGTCAAGTTCGTTCATGGCTAAACTCAGACCGTAGGAAGGGGGGGTGGAGTGCAAGAATTTCGAAAATTCAAAATATCCCCGTTATTATACGTCGGATCGATAACTTGTATACAACCAATCTTATCTCAAATTAAATGTACTATAAATATTGTTATACACATTTATTTTTATCTTAAATATTTTAACTGAGATATTTGCATTTTCTAGTTTTCATCATTCAGTGAACCCCACCCCTACCCATGTCATATTATCTATTCGTCGTTACATCATGAACCACATTACGCAAAGCCTTTTTTTTTCTCCTCATATTAACCCTATGCGGAGTTATTTATTTGAATACATGTTCCATTGCCAAATGGCATATTACATGTATAATTATATTTAAATACATTTTTATTTTACAATATATACAGGTTAATCAACTGTCTACTCAAATATAATATTAAAAAAATAATAATAAAATAATATATTAAAATAAGTAAGATAACTACAAAGAAAATTTATAAATGAAATAAATAAATAAAATATGAACAAACATATCAATTAAAGTTAAATTCTACCGATGTTTAATTTGCGAGTCTATGTAAGGTAATTATTGAATTATGATTCCCATTCCTCAAAATCAACTTAACATTCTAATGTATTTTTGCTACATCCAAATCGATACTTTTGATAAACTTTATAAGTTCTTTATTATATTTGTTAAATATAATATGACGTGGTTCTGATCAATTACCTCCTTTAAAAATTAGGTTCATTATTAAATTGGATCTATTTTCATTAAATGTTGAACAGTCATAAAGAATATGTAAAAACGTTTGTGTTGTCTGTGGGTCAAAGCTAAATACCAAATATTGTCTTCATTGGACTTTAATTAAGATTTTCGGTGTAGGCTCGAAAATGATTATTTGATCTATACCATATTCAATATTTAACCTTTTTTTGTTATTTTAACCAGCACTTGGTAAATCTCTTTAGTTTGCGAAGCTCTAGCGTCAGGGACTTTTTATTCCTTACACCTTCTAAACTCGGAAGTGAATTGTGGGGAAAGACTGCCATTAGGGTAAGTAACAATACCTGTGATAACGCCTATAACCTATAATATTAGAGTAAGACAAATACTTATCTGATAACGGTTTCTTCGCTAGAGAGTTATCACCCAATATTAAATTTCTGAGAGACCACTAAGGGTGACCAAGTTGGTAATAGTTATGACCAGAAGAAGAGTAAGCCTCAATAGATAGGGCTATTTACTAGCAGACTTCCCACAAGCTTAAACTCTCTCTATAGGCCAGCGATAAAACAGACCGATTTATACCTTTTCCTCCATACTATAGGCCCTTGGAGCCCGGACTGCTCCAGGAAACTTGGATGGATTTTCATTATCGCAACCCGGAACATATGAGTAAAACTCCGTCAGGCAGGGGCTTTATAGACTTCGTGATGGTAAAGGCACACTACTGATTTCGTCAAATAGAAATAAATTGTAATAAATAAAGTTAGCAAATTTCCCTTAAGGGGAATCAGCTATTGAGGTCGTACTCATGGCGCGATTTTTGAAAAGGTTCTCCAAACGTCCATCAATCCTACCCAAGATGACGAAAATAAGGTCCGTTAAAAATTATATATATATATATATATATATATATATATATATATATATATATGTGTGTGTGTGTGTGAGAGAGATAACGCTCTAGCGGTCATAATGTTTGATCATTAGCAAATTTAAGAGGGGGATTTTTAAAAATTCGAAATATCTCTGTTACTATAGGTCGGATCAAAAATGTGTATAGAAACAATTTTATTACAAATTAAAAGTACTATAAATATTGCTATATACAATTATTCTCTATTTTGAATATGAATTTTTGAATTATTCTCAATTTTCATATTCGTCTATTGTCGGTTCGGTTCTTGCGTTTTCGCTCAAAGTTAGTTCGGCTGTTCTAATAACTCTTCGTCGCTCGTGAAATTGGTGTAGAGAATTGTGTAAACTTCTTCTATAGCGTTCGCAAAATTTCAGTAACTGTTTTTCCTTTCCGTGAATAATATGCCTATCTATCTGTTCAGCTCTGAGAGGTTGACAGACCTGTTTGTTATTCTCGGTGGTGTTAAGTGTTACCAGTATGTAGATTTATCTATTGCAAAAACTACACGAGGGAAATTTGGTGAGTTTACGCCTAGTTTAATATTAAATATTAAGCTTTCTGCTTAATGGAGCTGAAATATGCATTTCATAAATACTCGGATAGGTGTATACAATTTTTGTTATCAATATGATAATTTCTAGTTTAAATTAAACGAACTCATTAAATAAAATCCTTAGGCACACCCTGCTCAGTAGAGGGCGGTAACCCGTCACAGTTAGCGATAGTAGCTCTATGTATACGTCAATTAATAACTTCACTGAGAGATCTAAGCTCATCATATATTATCGTTTTCTAAAAATTTTTTTAAAAATTCGATGAGTAAAAGGCAAAAAAAAATTAGAACCATAAACTCAATCAGTATTTCAGTTACGAAAAAATGAAAAGAACAACTATTGTAGACCATTTCTAGTTTAGCCAGATTGATTCTTGCTTGATAACGGAGATATTTTGAATATACCAATTTCCATTCCCTCAAAGCCTTTATTGTTGGTCCGATATCAGCCATTAACGTATGTGATCTTTAGTGTTGAATGAAACGGTTAAATATAAAGAATGTATGAATTTTTAATTTTCTAGTAGTTTCCCAAGAACAACTATTTGCATTATATGAGCGCAACAACCGGCTCTCTGTAAGATTTGACCCGGTCCGAAAGACATTATGAAAACCCAATCAAACAAAAATATTACACTGCTTACTTCAAATGAGGAAGATGAGGAGAGATTTGTGCATTTGGCAATACTTATAAATGGGAACAGTTCTTTTTAATGATGAAAGTTTATAAATCTAAACATTGAAAAAGGCTGATTGACGATAATTTGAAAAATTCTTTACGTCTTTGTATCTGTGGAATTAAGTTCATTATAACGTTCGTTGTTTGTAATAATTCCAAATTTTACGATTAAATTATATTGTTGTACCTATTTTTTCCATTTCATTTTGTTATTTTAATATGTTGTATTATAATTACATTGTCGTATAATTTCTTGTCTGATATCTATCGTTAAAAATTATGAGCACTACTTTAACAAGGACTACTTTTAAAAACGGCAAGCGAACGTATTTGTACTAAAATTTGACCCACATATCAAAGGTTGCCCATACCTGATAGTAAGTAGCGCTACAGGACTCTTTGGACATCTGAAACCTTCCGATGCGGTTTTAATCTAGGACCATCCGAAGCAGGACCCACATCCTCCGGAAGTCACCGAATAGGTCTTCCGCCCTGGACATACACCACTTTCTCAGGCCACACGACAGATATATATATATATATATATATATATATATATATATATATATATATATATATATATATATATACACGCACATACCCGAGCATTTCACTCTGTAACCTGTATTTTAGCATATTACCCTTACGCTGAAATCAGCAGTTCAGGTTGTACTCATGACGCTATTTTAAAGAAATTTGCTCAAATGTCCGTCGATCCTACCAAGGAGATGGCAATAATTAGAACCGTTAATATATATATATATATATATATATATATATATATATATATATATATATACACGCATACATAAACAAACATTGCGGCCGTTAGAGCGTTCAAAGACAAAATTATATTAAATAAATAAATAATTTTGAACGGACCACATTTTCGTCAGTCCTGGGAAGGATCGATAGACGTTTCATGAGTACAACCTCAATAGCCGATTTCACTAACGTGAAATCAGCTAAATCTCACAAAAAAAGGGGTAAATAAATAAGTTAAATTAAAGAAGGATTTCATAACAAATAATAACTTCATAAAAACAGGCAAATAAAATACACATGTTCCATTCACAACCACAAACTTTAAAAATTGTGCTTAAACAGTATCATTTAGCAAATATTTCAAACATTAGCAAATGCGCACTTGAACATTAATTTTATGCGAACAAAGCTCGTCTGATCTTAAAAAAAACTACATCTTTTGGATATAAAAGTCACAGTAATTATGTGTGATTCTGAAGTCATGAGTTACCGGGTATCCCATCCGCCGAAATATACGATTGTGTATTTATTTTTTCATGAGCCAACTTGATGTGAAAAAATATATAATACAGGAAATTAAAATTATAAATATTAACCTCCGGTCATGAGAGTGCTAAGTGGCTTGGATATATGCCAGAAGCCATATATTATCCAAGTTCCCCCCAGGCTTAATAATTTCATATAAACTTTTCTCTTAATTTCATACGGCTTTTAATAATTTAATTTTAGCAGTATAATATTAATAATTCATCCCTTAAAAGCCTTGGTGTTTCTCTGTATAATGTTAATAGGAACCGTTTGTATTCATTTGTCTTCGTATTAGTCATTGCCCTTTTAGAATTCACGGAAGAGGTCGGGTTTTAGCTCAGCTATTTTTAAGGTCTGTTTTCTACTGCAAGAACCCTTATAACCTCAAAACAATGTCCTTGCGTGAAGTACAATATTCTATATTAGCGGATTTCCCGTAGGGCCTATCTGCTATTGAGGTTTTACTCATGATGGGATTTTCGAAAAAATGTCTTCAAACATCCATTGATCCTACACAGGAGATGATGAAAATGAGGTCCGTTCAAAATTGTATATATATATATATATATATATATATATATATATATATATATATACATATATATCTGTTAACGCTCTAGTGGTCGCAAATTTTGTCTAATCGTTACCAAACTTGATATTTAAATGTTTTATTTAAAAGTGAAGATCAGGTTCGTTAAAGGCAATAATCGAACCAGTGGGAAGGGGTGTTTAGAAGGAGAAAATTTCGAAAATTCGAAATATCTCCTTTGTTATCCGTCGGATCGAAAAATTGTATAGAATCAATCATATTGAAAATGTTAGGTTCTATGAACGCTTTTTCACTACCTTGATTATTAGCCGAGATATTTAAATTTTTTTTAGTTTTCGGCAATGAGTATACCCCCACTTCTACTCTTGTCATATTAACAATAAACTTTTATATAATGAACCACTTTACTTGACGGCTAAGTACCAGATATTGTTTTCGTTGAACTCTGACGTTTTGAGATAAATGTAAGTACGTGGCGCTAGTGGGAAATCTGTTTAGATGAGTTGGTTGGGGATTTTCATAATCCGAAATATATCCGTCATTATACATCGGATCATGTATTATACACCGTATAAATGTCTCTTACTCGAATCTTAATCAAATTAGTTTTACTTTATTTTTTTTTTTTTGGTTTCAGCATTTTCTAAACTAGCTTTTCCCGAAAGACCAAATAAATATTTTATTGCTTTCATACTTCTTAGAATATACCTTAACCAAATTCCAGAGTCAATTTTATTAACGAACAAGTTGCAATTACAGGCTGATTTCGGCTTGTCAAACTGTTCAATATATTTTTGGAAGTAATCTAATTATTTATTTTTGAAATGCGATTAAATCACATTTTAACATGAGCTAATTTAAGTATTTGATAAATTCCCATGTTATTAATTTGGACTTTTTTTTCTGTTACAGGTATGAATTGACTGCTTAGGAAAACAAGCGTATGTTTCGAGATAAGTGCAGAGAAATGTCATTGTAGATTAGTATTTAATATCATAGTGAAAAAGTGTAGAAATAATTTAGTGACAATAATAATTTTTGAATTCACCTTCTTCTTAAGTTGGATGATGGATGGATTGCAGATAACATTTTTATTGAAGACTTGAGTCACAATATTTATTATGACGGCAAAGCTCTTTCGAAGTCCAAGTGTCTTTGTAACAGGGTTATCGGTATCGAAGAAAACACATTATTCTATCATATTATATAAATAAAAAAAAAAGATTATTAGACAGCCACACTACAAAATCTAAATCAGTATGAAACCCTTGCATTAAAGAGATATATCTACAAATATAAAAAAATGACTAATAAAATAGTCAGAATTTAAAAAAGACCAAAAACCAGTTTGTCAAAGCGTTGGCTTTACCCTCACATGGCAAACCTTGAGTGGCGAGTTCGCATGGGCAATAGGAATTTATTTAGTGACGGAATTCATTAAATAAACTCCTTGGGCCCAGCCTGGCTAGAAAAGGGTGGTAACCTGTAGATAACCCGTCTCAATTAGCCTTAGTTGCAAAAAGTGGACGTTGAGAAATAATTTATTTTTTTTTAAAAAAAGTTAAGCTATAAAAATTTTAAATATCTCTCTATTATGAGCCTGGGCTTAAAATATTATGAAACGATCGTGAAGAAAATTTAATGTTTTCTCTGAATTTAATATTAATTGATATATATATATATATATATATATATATATATATATATATATATATTTGTAAAATCCCATTTGTAGACTAACAGTTAGGTAGCTAATATCTCAATAATTTAAAAAGTAACGTTGTTTTCATCGAACAGGGAATAGAGAGGGTTAAAAGAAAAGGTTAAAGGTAATTAGTCAAAATATATCCATTATTTATCAGTCTTAATAAAAATTTGTTATCACAAATCTTGTTGAAAATTTAATTTTCTAGTATTTGTGTCCCATAAGGGATTATTTAATTTTTAGTCATCCAGAAGAAAAAGATTTTTTTTTTATTTGGTCCTATATATCGTATTCTCACTAATATAAATGTTACTAAAATGTTAATAAAAAAATATGAATTAAAAAATAAGTTTATATTTCAAGAACATCTTGATACAGGCTGCCTCTTGTGAAGATACCTGCTCTTTTAACATTCAAGATTGTAATATTCTTCTCCACTAGTCTTCTATAGATGCGAGGAGGCTCGGGTTAGCCATAGGAGTTAAAGAGTTGGATTTAATCTCTACATGGTAAACCTAGGGTCAATAGGAAATAGGAATTTATATAGAAACGAGCTCTTTAAATAAAAGTCCGTGACGCAAGGGCTGCGTAAACTAAGCTGATTTCCCACGTGAAGTTTTACAATATAGAAATCTGCCTAATAACAACAGTAGTAGTAAGGAATCTCTAAACCAATTCACGAGGGACGAACAGTTACGGAAACGGCTGGAAATATGTATATATAAATTTGAACGAACCTCATTTTCGTCATCTCCTGGGTAGGATCGATGGACATTTGAAGAAATATTTCGAAAATCGCGTCATGAGTACGACCTCAATAGCTGATTTCCCTTAAGGGAAATCTACTAAAATCCATAGTCCCACCATGGTTAGAAAACGGTGAAAACCTATAGATATATAGCTACGCCTTGTAGTTGCAATCATTGTGTTCTATAGAAAGCCGCTCTTTTCATATTACTATACTCACCGTTATCCATAAGATCCTTGATATCTTCAAAATATTTTCAAGGCCTCCCTCTCTTCCCCTATGCCCAAGACACATACCTTCAAATAAATTAGTAATGAATTCGTTGTGCCTTGTGATATGACCAAGGGGGTTTACTTTCCTTTTTTTCCCTGGTCTTCATAAGACTTTGCTCTCACTTACCTCATTTAGAACTTTCAAGTTGGATTTTGTTTTAGTCCATTTTTTTCTAAAGATTCTACGCAAGATCCACGTTTCCATTGCTTTCAACCCATTATATTCCCTTTTGTGGAGAGTCCAACTTTAGCTCCCGTAAAGCAGTACACCTTTACATAACCCTTCCCAATTAGCATAAAAGGACGTTAATAAATAAATATAGATGTGAATGAACTCACTTCCTGTTTAGTTTTCCATAACCCCCTATTCCTATTATTGTTTTTTTCTAATTAGACCCACTAAAACTCTTTCGTCTAGCTTCAATTACTTCTCACGTACGATTTTATACATACTAGATAGATAGCCATAGATTAGCAAGGAGTCTGAAAACGAAGGAATTCTGTTTAGTATATGAAGCACCTACGTGTCGGGGTTTGCTTTCTTTGTGTTTGATCCTTTTGTGCATCCTGCAATAGTTCGCAAATGCGGCGTAATGTACAAAGTGGATGAAGCGGTCTCAGGCGATGCATCTCTTGTGTTAAGCGGAACCCCGGGTTTTAATATCTGATGTGGTTACCTTAGGGTCAGGTTGAAAACTCCTCGGTTTGCGCCACCTTCTAATACTAATTTGTGGGACACACTCACACATAGTGTTAGGGAGATAGAGAGAGAGGGAGAGAGGACGAGGCTGAGCTGAGAATAGCTGGTGGGAGCTTGTAACCCCATTTGCATGTTGGAACCACTATCCGATACTGCGAGAGGCTACAAATTGCCAGATCTAATTGTCCGTTTCCATTAGGTCGTCCCGCCCCCACCACTGCCGCCCCCACCCTACCTCCAGAATATTAATCGCTGCCCCCACCCCCGGCCATCCTAATCTAGCCCGCAGCGAGCTCCCGAGGATTATCTGGAAACGAATGTGGTGTCAGGTGTGTGTGCGGGGAGGTCGTGTGTCCGGACAGATGGCCACCTCGCCCTTTCTTCCGTTATTCACATCTATCATCTTAATTTCCTTTAATGGACGCCCGCCTTTTCCTGTCAGCCGAAAACCCATTTGTAAGGTGTGAATCTCCTTTTAATTAATTCGAATCGTGAGATATGGTCCTCTCTTATTCATCCAACCTACAAAACCCTAATAACATATGTCCAACACATAAAGGCAAATATGGTAAACAAAATTAAATTTTACCTGAATAAATATCTGTAAATTACCTCCGCTTGGGCTGCCCAAATTAAGAAGAATTTCCACGTGCAGGACATACTATTCTACTGATCTCGCCATATATTCCTTTTCCGAATAAAAAGTCCATCACACAGGGGCTGCGTAAGCTAAGCAGATTTCGCACGTGATGTTTTATAAAATATAAATCTACATACTGGTAACACTTAACACTCGTGAATATGAAGTGAATAAATACATACGGTAATGAGAAAACTTTCAGTAAATTTTAATAACCTCCCAAGGAAAATGTCTGAATTGTTCCCTATAATATTCCATCTGACAAACAACACTTGGTACCTACCAATTTGATTGTCTTTATTAAAATATTATCATATATTAAAATACATCATATATTGTCGTTCGAATTAAATATTTAATGGGCCTTAATTTGTAGACTGAAATGAGGAACATATAATTTTTTTAAAAAAGATTTTATATTATTTTCATTGAATTGTAAACATAGGGGCTCAGGTTAGCCTTGTGAGTTAAAGCGTTGGCCTTAATCTCACATGGAAAACCTAGAGTGGCGAGTTCGATTCTTGCCTGGGCAGAGGAATTTATTTAGTGACGGAATTCATTAAATAAAATCCTTAGTCCCACCCTGGCTAGAAAAGGGCCAATTAGCCCTTTTCGTGGCAAAGTTTTCAAAAACGTGGACGTTAATAAATAATAATAATAATAATAAACATATGTTATTCTAAACAATATAGCATGTACAACTATGAGATATCAGCAGATTTCCAACATTCATTGTACTTCTGTCGCTGTCAAGTGTACAAGTTCCTTAAACATAGTGTAGCTGGAATCAAAAGTAATTTATATCTTCTGAGTAGAAATCGCAAGAAGAATACTGATTTGGAGTTGGGATTGTCAAACGTGACGAGACTCAACCACAGCCAAAATCTGGGAGAGTTGTGTAATAAAACTTTATTCGACACTCTAAAATCTTGTTTAAGAAGTTCTAAAACTCATTTACTTGTCTTGGAATTAAAGTGTCAAAAATAAATTTAAATATTCTAATTTCTGTACTTCTCCTCTACAATATATATATAAATTTTAATAAGTATTTTTTTAAATGTAACATACATTAATTATTACAAATAATAATTCCATAAAAATTATTATATAAATAATATACTTTGTAGTTAATATATTTATAACCACCGACTGTAACTCCTCAATTGGAAACTTTTATACATGGAATACAAGTGAGGAACATAAAGATCAGCTTATAGTTCATATGACATGAGTAGAAGTGAGGGTTTGCTGAACGCTGAAAACTGAAAAATCCAAATATGTTGGGTAATATTCATGATAGAGAAAATATGTATAGGCAATTAAATTTACAATAGGATTGGTTATAAAGACGATTATTAAATCTTATTAAAAGGAAAAGCACATTTTTATTTAAAATAATACTAGAATTAATAAAAAGAATATTTATTACATTATTATATATCTCAGATAAGAAAAACGCCTCGTTCTTTCACTATTCTTTATTCGATGTGACTCAGTCACAGGGAATCCTTGGTTCCTGTCACATCATTCTGAAGAGCAGGGCACTGATGATGGAGCGTATGCTCTGAAAGCGCTCTGTCACATCGAATAAAGAATAGTGAAGGAACGAGGCGTTTTTTCTTACCTGAGATAATAATTCCTTCACCATCCAGCACCTCAAAAATGATTATTATATATATAATTATATTTACCTTACATAGACTCGCAAATTAAACATCGGTTGAGTTTAAATGTAATTGATATGTTTATTTTTTGGCTTTATTTTATTTATTTACTTTTTTATTTTATTTATTAATTGTGCTAGTAATTATCTTACTTATTTTAATATTTTATTTTATTATTATTATTTCTTTTATATAATATCTGAGTAGATATTTGATCAACGTATATATAATGTAAAATAAAAATGTATTTAAACATAATCATACATGCAATATGCCATGTGGCAATGGAACATGTATTCAAATAAATAGCTCCTCATAGGGATACAATGAGGAGAATATATATATGCTGCACCTTTTAATATTTTTTTTTATTATTTACTCTTATTCTTATTGGTAAAATACAAACTGGGTATATTTATCTATATGAAAATAGATTCTTATATGAGAAGGTGCACATGGCCATATTAGATTCAACTGAATCATTTAGGTCTTTAAGACCAATGATCTAATATAAAATTAATAATTGAGAGTCTCATTTCTTAATAAAAAAAATATGTTATTTATTATATTTATTAAGGATTTTTTATAGGCAGACATAACATTTTATTTTGGTGCACGACGATTATTTTGAGGTAGCTAACCTAAATAAGGTGTATTACGGAAAGATGCGAAATGATTAAGTAAAATGGCTACGCCTATTACACAGAGACAATAATGGAGTAATAGAGAACATTGTCCGTTATAGAAGCCACCGTTACGGAATTACTATTGTGTGAGCAAACTATTTGTTATAATGGTAGAGTAGAACGTATAGAGTTGCTAACATGTGTTAATCTATATATCCGCTTTCAAAGAGACTCGCCGATAGTGCGGATCGCCTATATCCCTTTGATCCAGACGGCAACTGCATAATGCACATCCTATGCAGATGCACTACACTCCAATAACTATGCAATGACAGCATACTTTAGTGGAAATTGTTTCTGATCTGTTCTCAGCTTGTTTTGAATAAAATTATTATAGCTATATACAGACTTCTTCGCAGCAGACTATGTACTACGCCCCTGTCATGTAAAAAAATATATTTTTTGAGCCACCTGAACATTTTTTGTTTATATATATATTGATTAAATGTTGTTAAATGTATTTCATTTTATTATTATAATTTATTAACGTCCACTTTTTGCAAATAAGGCTAACTGGGACGGTTTATATACCCATTGCCAGGATGGGATTTATGATGTTATTTAATGAATTTCGTCTCTAAATAATTTACTTTACCCAGACGAGAATCGCCACTCTAGTTTTACCATATGAGATAAAGGTCAACGCTTTAACTCACGTGAGTAACCTGTATTTCATTTAATAGGAGTACACCCATTTAAATTAAATAAACAAACTTTTTGGTTTCTTTTCTTTTAATATTATTTCAATTGAAAGTAATATACGATATCTCCGTTCCCATGGATCATTGCATTATACAATTTTAGCAGATTTCCCTTAAGGGAAGTCAACTAATGATGCCGTACTCCTGATGCGATTATTGAGAAATTTCCTCAAATGTCCATCGATCCAACCCAGCAGATGACGAAAATGAGGTCCGTTTAAAATTTTATATATATATATATATATATATATATATATATATATATATTTGAACGTTAACAAACTCGATATCTTAATATCTCCATTATTATGCATCGGATCGAAATATTGTATAGAAACAATCTTATTGAAAGTGGAATGTTCTATACATGTTATTATGTTGGATTTTCACTATCTTGATTATTAACCAAGATATTTGCTATTTTAGTTTTCGGCCTTTAGTAAACACCCACTCGTACTCATGTCATATTAACAATAAGCTGTTATATTATGAAGCACTTTATTTGAAGCGTAAATAGCAACTATCCTTCTCATAGAACTTTTACGTCTAGAGTTATATGAATTTATGTGACGTACGTGGGAAATATGCTTAGTTAACGCAGCCCCTGAGTGACGGACTTTTATTTTATTAACGTTCACTTTTTTCTTCTACGTCTGAATGGAACGGGTTATCTAAAGGTTACCGCCCTTTTCTAGCCAGGGAGGGGGACTAAGAATTTTATTTAATGACTACGTCACTAAATAAATTCCTATAGCCCAGGCGGGGATCGGACTGAGCTCTCTAGATTTACCAAAACTTCTAGATACAACACGTATTTAACAATAGTTTTAGAAAATTAAATTGGCAACAAAATTCGTTAAATACAAATTTTCGAACTGACTGGTAACACAGATAACAGAATTGTCTGTTCTATACATTTTAACCCCGCCGCCTTCCTAGTCCACTTTTACGGAGTAATCCATTATCTGCTATAGACAAGATCGGTGGGCATTTGAAAGTACTTTTTTTTTTTAAATCCCAGCAGTTAATTTTCCTGGAGAAAAATCAGCTAAAAGTTAATTTTATCTATTCCTTGTACGAGAACGGCTCTCACGAATTTTCTGCTGACCTCCTGTCTGCTTTACTCCACGTGCCAATCTTCTATTATTACCAACTTATCTCAAACTACCTGTTTTCTCTCTCTTTCCCTCCCTCATCTTCCGTCACCTGTCAAACTATTTATTATTTATTCAATATACCTCTTTTATACTTTACAATCTTATCAGTCGGCACCCATTCTCCCTTCACTGTAGCATAACCTGGGCTCTAAAAGTATGTTGATAGTACTCAACTATTTCATTTCTAATCTAAAGTCATTAATACCAAGTGTAAGATGTTAAAACTTTAGAATACTAATAATATAGAAGAAACGTTACTCATAACATCGGACAAATATCACCACACAAAAAGTATTATTCATTCTCTATGATTGAAATTAATTATATTTATTTTATTAAATAAATTTTTTTCCTAGAATTAAAATCATTTAGAAATATAAAAAAAATGAATTCTGTAATTAATGTCTGAGCTAGTCTAGAAGCTTATTTTGCTTTTCTAAATGATTCTAAACTATAGAGAAATTCTGAGTTGGTATTCTGGCAGGTGGAAGTGACTTCTAATGTAGGTAGGATGAAATAATTCGCTACGCTTCCACTATAACAATTTATTAAAACGGCTGAGCGATTTCGATGCAGTGCATCATCATCAGTGCCCGAAGGTCCTTGGATGTTGACCTGACGGCATTTGGAGCTAGACTGTAGAAGTTCGGCTGAAATCGGACCAGGGGGGAGAGGGGTTTAGTGGGTGAGAATTTCGAAAAATCGAAATATTTCCGTTACTAAACGTCGGATCGAAAAAATGTATAAATTCAATCTTATATCCAATTAAATGTACTGTAAATATTGTTATATACATTTATTTGCTATATTGAATATTAACCGAAATATTTGCATTTTTCAGTTTTCAGCCTACAGCAAACCCCAACTTCTACACACGTTACATAAACAATAGTCAATTATATAATAAACCACATCATTCGAATCTTAAATAACAAATATTGTTTTCAAGAGACATTTATTATACGAGATACATGCAAATATGTTCTGGTGACCGCCCCTCCCTCCTTAAGTTTTTGGACTACTTAAATTTGATTGATTGAGATAAAAGTTATTCTGATTCATTATAAATTACAGTACTAGATATAGTAAATAGTTTTCAATCAAATTAATACGTTATATTCAGGTATATTACAGTAAATGTTTTTCTTTCCGGTAAAAAGTTGGCTGAACTGTTTGTTTACATTTCAGATGCTTACCTTCGGGAGGTTTCTTATTATCGTTTGTATTTATTCACCTAATATTCACGGTGGTGTTGTGTTGCCGGTATGTAGATTTATGTATTGTAAAACTTCACGCGGGAAATCTGCTTAGTTTACTCAACCCCTGCGTGACGGACTTTTCATTATAACGATATGTACTTCCAGAACCAATAATTCCTTGGGAATATTAGTAGATCCAAAAGCTAATTTAATATATTACCTCAAATAGCAAACAATCACCTCATGTAATTTATTTCTGAACTCAAATAATTAGATAAATTGCCTTATTATTTGTTACTTTAATCAAAATATGAATTACCATTCATGTTAATTAATAAATTGCACAATTCATAGTAATAATTATAATATAATATGTTATCTAGCTTTAAAGCTTCATTAATATAATAAATTTTAAAAAAATACTGATGAAATTGGAAGCCTTAACCTTTATTTTTTTCAACTTATTCAATTTTTTAGCCTAAGTAATTTCATTTATAGGAAATAGTAAAGTGCTCCCTTTATGTAAATATTTAGTATTAATTATTACGATATGAAATAATTTCAGTACAAAGAATATTTTATGTACAAATGAATTAAATTCATGACTACCTTCATTGATAGAAAGTTAATGTGTCTACATTATTAGGATTCGATAGATTACCCTTTATTAAGAATAATAATATGTAGTATTAACGTTATTTAATCATATCATCAATCATGATAGATACAACTTGTGACAGATGTGACAACTTATAAACATTCTACGCTGAGTAGTAAAGTTTTACCAATCTCAAAAAAGGAATTATATCTATTCTGTCTATAAGCTTCGGGGGCCAAAAATAAACTGAATAGCTTAAAGATGGGAAACTATTTCTCAATCTGTCCCGCAGGTGCTGCGTAATTTAAAAAAATTTCCCGCGACGTACTGGAATGACAAACTGTTTACCTCATTATACCGTCTATTAAGAAAAAATAAAAATTCTATGTAATCTGGAATTGTAATTTAAGCCGCTGAAAAGATAAAAAGTGGAGCCAGTAGAGAGTTTCATATATATATATATATATATGTGTGTGTGTGTGTGTGTGTGTGTGTGTGTGTGTGTGTGTGTGTGTGTGTGTGTTTGTGACTGTTAACACTCTAGCGATGCAAATTTTTTTTTATGGTTGCCAAACTGGAAATTTAAACGTTTTGTGCAAAAATAAAGATCAATTCGTTAACAGCTGAAATCGGACAGAGGGGAGGGAGAGGAGAGGTTAGAGGGGAATTTCGAAAATTCTGTAAATTTTGTTATATGCTTTTTGTTCAGTATTTTGACTATTAGCAGAGATATTTGCATTTTTCAGTTTCCAGCGGTCATTAAAACCCCACTCCTACTCGTCACAATAACAATAAGCTTTTATGCCATGATCCACTTTATTTTAATAGTAAATATCAAATATCGTTCTGATTGAAACATTTCTTTTTAGATAAATAAAAATGGGGAATCGTCGTAGTTAACGCAGCCGCTCTGTGATAGACTTTCTATTTTTGTTTTTAGCACCCCCCCCACCATCACCACCAGTTTTATTCCCTGAGCCATAGAATATTTTATATATATATATATATATATATATATATATATATATATATATATGAAAAATATATATAATATAATATATGTATGTGTGTATGTATATATAAAATGTGTATAGGAATACATTTAAATATCTCACACAGGTTAATCCCTTATTAGAAAATGAGACGAAATATGTAAGTGGTGTAAAAAATAAATTTGCCCTACACTTGTTAATCACAGGCAAGAATATTTACAATCATATATTGTTAAAAACAGGGACAAACTTTCATTGGAATTTATGCTAAATATTGAGAACATTGAAAAGCTAAATATCATCTATTATTTTATTAAGAGTACATTATTGTCAGTCTATTAACATTTAATTGTTGATTTGTTATGGGGTTTTTCGTAACTATTGTATATTTCTTGCGTATAGTTTATATATTACTTACTTTATAAGACTATTCGAAATTGTAATATAAATTATTTTAGTAAAATACCTAACGTTATTAACATAAAATGGCCAGACCCCAGGAAACGCCCATGTATTTATGCCTAAATAAATAAAAGTCCGTCACGCAGGGGCTGCGTAAACTAAGCAGATTTCCCACGTGAAGTTATACAATAGAGAAATCTCCCCATAGGAGAGCCGACCAGTTACGGCAAAGGGCCGAACTAGCTTTTTGCGGGAAATTCAAAAATCCGGCATCGGCCCAAATTTCATAAAAATGCCAATATCTCGGTTAATATTCAAGATAGAGAATAAATGTATATAACAATATTTATAGTAAATTTAATTTGTAATAAGATTGATTCTGTAAAACTTTTTGATCTGACGTATAGTAACGGAGATATTTCGGATTTTCGAAAATCCTCCCCTCTAAACCCCTCCCCCCTCCCACTGGCCCGATTTCAGCCGTTAACGAACTTGATCTTTCTTTTTACATAAAACGACTAAATATCGAGTTTGGTAACGATCAAACAAAAATTGCGACCGCTAGAGCGGTAACAGACAAATATATAGATAGATAGATATATATATATAGATATATATATATATATATATATATATATATAGATAGATATAGATACAGTTGTGAACGGACCTCATTTTCGTCATCTCCTGGGTAGGATCAATGGACATTTGAAGAAAAATTTCGAAAATCGCATCATGAGTACAACCTCAATAGCTGATTTCCCTTAAGGGAAATCTGCTAAAATAAATAATATTATATATGTGTGTGTGTGTGTGAATTACCATTCCCCAAAGGAAATTGTATTTATTCAGGGAATTATTTGTCAATAAGCGTGATGAATAAAAAATAAACTATAGTAGTAAGAACAAGTGGAAAAAAAATTGCTAAGGAGTAAAGTTTTACCATTGTGAAGAAGGATCGGGGGTTAAGATATTGTATAGTGGGGGAGTAGGTATATAAGGCTGGCTTACAAATAACCTATTTCCGAGATGTAACCTAATTTCGGTATACCTTACAGAAAGAGGGGAAGAGACGCCTGGAGTCAAACGTCGTTACGTTTCCATTGCAATCTGTGCTCGTCAAAAATGTTCTTTATTTTCATTTTTTTTTCCAGCCCCTTCCAAGAGTTTCTTTGGGGATGCTTTATACCCAATTTATAGGCTGGGGACGTATTTCAAAATCAATATTGAATGTAATCCGTTCTTCAAGACGTAGTAAGTTCAGTTTTAACACCAGCCTTTCAAGAGGTGAAGGGTTGTTGGCTTCCCTAAAAAAAAAAGTCCGTCACGCAGGGGCTGCGTTATCTAAGCAGATTTCCCGCGTGCGTTGAATATGTGCATTCATCTCAAAATGTAAAAGTTCTATTAGAACTTTACTTCGTAATTACGATTCAAATCAACTGCTTTATATTATAACAGCTTATTATTAAAACGACATGAATAGAAGTGAAGGGTTTACTGAAGGCTCAAGAGTTTAATCAATATAGTGACAAAAACGTACATTTCATTTCATGTGCAATGAGATTGGTTCTATACAAGTTTTCGATCCGACGTATAATAACGGAGATATTAAGAATTTTCGAAATTCCCCACTCTAACCCCTCCCCTCGTTCAAGTCGTATTTCAGCCGTTACAAACTTGATCCTTATTTTTTCATAAAACGATTAAATGTCCAGTTTGGTAACAATCAAACAATAAATTATATATATATTGAAAGGACCTAATTATCGTAAACTACTTGCTAAGATAGATGAACATATAATTAAATTGTTCGAAAATCGCGTCATGACTACAACCTCAATAATTAATTTACCTTAGGAGTGTCTAGGGGTTTCCTAAAATAATATCCTATTTTTAACATTTAATAAAAAGTCAGTCTGGACCTTACCCCGTAGAGATTGGGTTACTTATAATGATAATCCGTCACGCAGGGACTGAGTAAACTAAGCAGATTTCCAGCATGTTAGAATGTTACACCCTGATGATTTCGTCTCATATTCTATTCCCTGTTTTTTTTCTTTTGAAGGAAGCCTTTGCTTTAAATAATAAAGTTATTTTGTTTTTATTATGATTTAATTATCATCATTAAGATGTTATTTAAAAAAATCAAAAAAGTGTATAGAATCAATCGTATTACAAATGAAATGTTCTATAAATATTGTTATATACATTTATTCTTTATCTTGAATATTAACCGTGTTATTTGCGATCAACAGTTTTCATCCTTCTGAAATCTCCACTTCAACTCATGTTACATAAACAATAGTCAATTATATAATAAACCATTTTATTCAAAGCTCAAGTATCAAATATTGTTTTCAAGAGACCTTTAATATACGAGATACATGTTGATATGTTCTGGTGACCCCCCCCCCTCCGTTTTAAGTTCTTGGATTACTAAATTTGATTGATTGAGGTAAAAATTATTCTGATTCAATATAAATTACAGTACTAGACATATTAAATAGTTTTCAATAAAATTAATATGTGATATTATGATATATATCAGTAATTGATTTTCTTTCCGGTGAGAGGTTAGCAAACCTGTTTGTTTACATTTCAGAAGTTTCCCGTCGGGAAATTATTAAAATTGGCTAAAAGATTTATTATTACCGTTTGTATTTAATCACTTAATACTCACGGTGGTGTTGTGTTATCAGTGTGTAGATTTATCTGTTGTTAAAGTTCAGGCGGGAAATCTGCTTAGTTTACGCAGCCCCTGCGTGACGGACTTTTTGATGAAAAAGTGCTTTTATTAGCAGACTTCCCTTAATATCTCCGATACTATGCGTCGGATAAAAAAATTGTATAGAACCAATCATGTTGAAAATTTAATGTTCTATAAATGTTGTTATGAACGATTTTTGCACAATCTTCATATTAACCGAGATATTGGTGTTTTTTTTTATTTTTCGGCCATTAGAAAAACCATACTCCTATTGGTCATATCAACAAGAAGCTCGTGTATTATGAATAATTTTATTTGAAGCCTTAATACCAAATATTGGTTCTTAATGAACTTTACCATTTCAGGTAAATGCAAATACGTGGGAAATCTGCTTAGTTAAAGCATCCCTTGCCTAACGGGCTTTTAAATGTATTCAAAATGAAGAGACGTGTTCTTTTCTTTATTTCTTTCACCTCGTGTGTTTACCTGTAGAATTTATAAATCCGAAATGGAAATAAGATGACTTGTATATGGTAAATAATCCGTTTGAAACCTTCTAATCCTCGTTGGATGTAAATGAATGTATTAGCAGAGCTGCAACATCCAGACATGAATAGGGTAAATACCTGTTAAATGATTGCCGCTAAATCTGCGCGTTAGTTCTCGCCGACATCACTGGAAGCGCTCCTAGGCCTATGAATTATTCAAACAGCTAATCCCCCCCCCCTCCGTTCCATCCTCCAAGACAAGCCCCCCCCCCATCAATATTGACTCGGAAGGAGTAGACAGAGCTATTACGATTCGTCAGGAGTAAAAGTCCGTCACACAGGGCTGCGTTAACTAAGCAGATTTCCCAAGCCCGTCACATATTTACATTTATCTCTAAAAGTAAAAGTTCAATGAGACCAGTTCTTGGCATTTAAGGACAAAGATAATCCACGTTTCACAAGGTGCATTTCAGTGGCGTCAGTACTTATTATAAGGAATACAAATTAAAATTTAATAAACAGAATAGTGTGAAATAGAAAATATTGTCATGTTTAAGAAGGATACAGTTATCATAGTTTCATAGAACGAAGAAGATAGTTATGGATAGACAAATAGTAGAAACCTAGTGAAATGTTTCTACGTTTTTGACGTAATCTTCATGACGTCCGTCACGTAGGAGCTGCGTTAACAAAACAGATTTTCCTCTTGTGACAGTTCAATGCGACCAATACTTAGTATTTAAGCTTAGACTAAAATAGCTCATGATATACTGGCTTATTGTTAATATGACATGAGTAGGAAGTGGGGGTTTACTGAAAGCTGAAAAGTAATAAATACAAATAACTCGGTTAATATTCATGATACAGAAAATATTTATAAAACAGCATTAGTAGGCAATTAAATTTTCAATAATATTGATCAATACACTTTTTCACTTTTTGATCCGATTTATAATTATGAAGATATTTCGAATTTTCTAAATTCCTCCCCTCTCTACCCCCACAAGTCCGATTTCAGCCGTCAACGAACTTGATCATTCTTTTTACGCTTATATATGGAGTTTGGTAACGATAAAACCATAATTGCGACCTCCAGAGCGGTAACATACATATTTTTTATATATATATATATACTTCATATTTTGTGGCAAATGGTTTTATAAAAAAACATTTTTTCGGTGAAAACTTTATTGTAGCTGTCCTAAATGTTTCGTGGATGACTTGTCACACCTCTTCAGGGGCTATCCATTTCTGAAGTGCTCGTTTCTCTCTTACATTCGTTCGACTCAGTATCAACTACCTCCTCAGTGAGGACAGTCGCAACGAATGTAAGAGGGAAACAACCACTTCACAAATGGATAGCCCCTGAAGAGGTGGCAAGTAATACGCGAAACATGTAGGACAGTTTCAATAAAGTTTGCATCGAAAAAATGTTTTATTGGAGGCACTTGCCATAAAATATGTAGAATATATAAACAATATTGGGTCCAGAATATAAATATATTGAACGGACCACATTTTCGTCATCTCCTAGATAGGATCGATGGACATTTGAAGAATGTTTTCGAAATCCACGTTTCGTGAGTACGCGCCCCTAAGGGAAATCTGCTAAAACGAGCTCTGGAATAGCTGTCTATCCGGCCGTGAGCCCGCACGTTCCTCCGTTTGATGTTCCTTATCAAATAAATAACTAAGGTACCTTTTATATTGGAGGAGGCCCAAAGAGATTCCTCCTTTTATTCAAGCTCAAAGCCCCAGCTGTATTTCTCTTTCAGGGACTGACGAAGCTAAATAAGAGATAAGGTCCGTCTGGGAGCTTGATGGATGAGAGGGCGCCTAACTCTATGCCATAAACGCACCGGGTTAATATATACATTTACCATACATATTAAGGGACGGCTGCATCTCAACCTCCAAGTAGGTTTTGTGAAAACGGCTATTGAGGTTGTACTTATGACTCGATTTTCGAAACATTTCTTCAAATGTCCGTCGATACTACCAAGGAGATGTATAAGAATGTATTATGAGCAAAAAGAGGCCACAAAAAATACTAATTCCTTAATATAGACATTTATTTCACTCCCAGCGGAAATATTGTATAAAACCAACCTTATTGCTAATCTAATGTTCTATAAAAATCGTTATGCTCGTATTTTCACTATTTTCATTATTAAACGAGAGTCGACTCTGGCTATCACGAAATTCCACGGGACTGCCATTTTTGTTCGTGTTATGTATAGTTCGTCTTAGGCATAGTTCGAGTTATAGAGGTGAACTAAATGAAAATTTGTGTCACAGGGGTAAAAAAATGTACTGTGATTTATTCCCTATATCTTCTACAAATCTACATAATCTTAATATTTTACGAATATTTAAATAAATTAAAATATGTGTATATACTTAATTTTTAAAAAAAAAGCGGTAAAACACAGGAAACAGAAAATATAATATTAATTCCACTGATTAATAAATCCTTAATCTTCCTTTGCTAATTTTTCCTTGTTTAAAACTGTTAGCAACACGTTTGTCAATCATATTCTCGATTGAAACTATTGAAGAAAACACACTGTCTGGTACATCACTGTTTTTTTTCTAAAAATTTGGTAAAATATAACCGGAAAATTAGTTCGTGTTACGTATGGTAATTTCTTCGTGTTAGACAGGTTTTTTCAAGGGGATTAAAAATAATTCGTGATATCGAGGATTTCGTGTTATCGAGGTTCGTGTTAGCGAGAGTCGACTTGCATTTTTTAGTTTTTGGTCTTCAGGAAACCCCTCCTACTCATGTCATTTTAACAATATGCTGTTATATTATGAAACACTTTATTGGAAGCCTAAATACCAAAAATTGTTCCTATAGAAGTTTTACGTTATAAGATAAATGCAAAATCGTGAAGCACGTGACGAAATCTGCATAGTGAACGCAGCCCCTGCGTGACGGACTTTTTCTTCCAGGCCATTGTTATTTAGTCTTTTGCTCAGTATTGTTTCAGGTTAGAAACATGACCTTCAAGCTCGTATTCAAAGGATAAAGCTTAAAATTCGGCCCTATTATCAAACCATAACCTCCTTCAGTAATTATACACGACTCCCTTTTAATTAAAGTTTCCTTCTGTATATGAGAGAAAGGGAAAGCGAGAGAGAGAGAGAGTGAGAGAGAGAGAGAGAGAAAGAGAGAGAGTGAGAGAGAGAGAGTGTGAGAGAGAGAGAGAGAGAAAATAGTCCATTATGAAGAGGTACCCGCTAGTGTAATGGTCTCTTTGGGGGGACTGCTGTAAGTGAGGGCCCAAAGAGGTAGAGGAGTCCGTTTACAAAGAGCTAATGCCATATTGTTTGAACTAATGTAATCGGAGGACTGGAGTCCGCGTTGTCAGTCATTGTCTCCTTGCATCGGATATGAGCGCTAATGGCGGCGGGCAAGGCAACTAAATAATTACCATGGACTGAATTGTTAATAAACTACCACTCTCCCTACCTGGCCTTGGGGGTTCTCAGGAGCAGCCCTTACTACTTGCCTTTTGATCAATCAAATCTTGTTTATATTCACAATTAATGGGGATCTACCGTCCCTTGGAGGGCTTCCGCTAAGATTCACAAAGGGCTTTGTAGCTTTGGTTATTTATTTATACGAAATTCCCTGTTCCGGTCGCATTAATAAACGAAACTTTGAAATTCGCTCAAATGTAGCGTTTTAATTCACTGTGTCCTTCCAGTGATGTTACTGAATATAAATCGAAACATTCTTTAATCAGACAGATAAGTCCGATAGATGGGATTTGAGACATTATACGAAGGTGTGCAGGTTAGACTAAACACAACTTATTACCGCCCTAGATTAGCCAGATTTAAAATTCCGGATGACATTTTAAATTTTATTTTTGTGTGCACTTACTTCTGGGTTCCACCTTAAGCTTTGATCAGGACACCAGGTAGGGTATACCAGCATCATTCATCATAAATGTCGTCACCAGATAACAGGAAATGTGCGAAACTCGATACTTGGCCCTCCCACCCAAAGCGCCGAATCGTCGGACATAACGTTTTCTACAAAATACTGAATCTGTCTATTTCGTACAATGTTTATTAGAACTATTACTAAGCGGCTATTAAAAGTATATTTCTAAGTTTTATAAAAAAAAAAAAAGAAGTCTAGGTTTAGCAGCATAATTGTAAGGTGTCTTAAATTGGAAGATTTACTGTCGTTGCTATTTGGACTTCATCATAAAAATATTCTCAAAAGCATGTAGCTAAAATACGGTCAAATGTGCTAAATATTTAAATTCATGTGACGAGATAATTAGGCAGTCACAAAAATTCATATTATTAGATACTGCTAGGATACCCAATATAGTGACCCTTTTTAGCTGTGGATTAAATATTCCCCTGGTAAAAAGATGTCTTTGTAACTGATAAAAAATAACAAAAAAAAACCTTCAAATAAAACTTAAAAATGACCTAAAGCTCATCCAATACTAATAAACAGTTTAAAATTTACAAGAGTTCATAGGTTACAATATTTATTGAATAGCTTTTTTCGTGTTTATGTCCTTAGATCGCACATTTAAGTCTTTAACTAATCGCATTCAGTTAAATTCAAAAGATTTGTATGAAATAAAACGATTTTCTGAAGACAAAAGTATGTTAACAATCATAGATGAAGAAGTTGATGCGAAATATCGAAATCCCTATCTTCTTAATTATTACCAAGATGTCCATAAATAAGTTTTTGGGTAGCTCTCGTAAATAACGTGAACAGCAAGTTTCTCTTGCTCTGAGCAAAACAAACTTTGGGAGAATCAACATAGATAAATAATTGAGTTTTTATTTAGTGTCTCTTAAGCTCTTCCTTCCATGTCCTGTCGTGGTGTCCCTTGGGTCAGCATTTCAAGCAAGAACTTCTTCCTCGCTGAGTTATTATTTCAGAGCAGCTCTGTGATCTGTGGAATTCGTTTCTAAATAAACTCCCCTCACCCTCTGTCCCGCAACGGCCCAAAATTCAATGAGATATTGATTTTGGTCAAACGGTCTGGCTAAACAATTCGGCAGGTAAACCATTTACCCGGTTCCGGTTCACCGTATCCACCTGAACTGTGAATAATTAGTAGCTGACGAATACTAAATTAGTCACAACCGAACTGTCACCGTCAGACATTAGGGCCTAAAGTCCAAAGCCGCGACCCTAACAGTCAGCTGTGCTAGAATACTGTCGATACTCCATTTGAATCTGCATATATTCAAAGTTCTATGTATAAATTATAATGCCGACTTCCGTTTTGTATTTCCTGTGGTTTGTGTACTTTAGGCAAGCGTGGCTGGAAGCAGACAGGGGCTAAGTGACAGTACGATATTTCGCAATTATCTTTATTGGGCTCCATCTTTTTTTTATAAACTCCCTTATTAAAAATGAATTCATAAACTTCCATACGGAGATGTGATTAAATATTAAAAAAATGTAAAACAAAAAGAAAAACTATTAAAAATTTAGAACATATAACAAACAATTTAAACAAGAAGTCATTCAGGTACAGTACAATCTAAACAGATTTCCCTCTCTAGCTTGAAAAATTCTACCACCATCTGGGTCATAGATGTGACCACAGATTCCATCACACTTATTTTATTCGAAATACTTCAAACGAACAGGGCATCATCCATTCTGAAGAACTTATTTTTCAAACTTTGAGCTAAGAAAACAATTTTTAGTTACAATAAAATACATACTGAAAGACTGCAAGGTCATTTACAGATAGCCCACGACCTACTTGAATTACTCATTGAAGGCATCCCATACATAATCATTATACTTCATTATATAAAATACATTAACAAATACACAACGATTTAACTAATTTACATAAATTACAATTAATATTTCCATGTTAAAATGCATTTTATAATTTCTTATATACGTGGGCCAGAGAGTGTGCTTGTAGCCGTACACTCTCTTGACTGTGTATTATGGAGGCACAAAGTTTTATGTAAATAGTCACTAGTAACAGTTTATATTTTATCTTAACCTTAATTGTTTTTAATTTATTTTAGATACCCATTTTATTTTATTTATTTATTTATTTAATATTTAAATAATTTTGAATGATTTCACAATTGTCCAATGAGACTTTTATTGGTACCTAGTTCTGAATTTAGTCTTTATGTCTGTTTCCTTGTTATGTATTTTGTTCTTTGTTGTGTTCCATTAGGTTTTTGAGTCCCATCTCCGTTTTATTTTCAATTTCTGTTTTTGAGCTTCATTTCTGTTTTCTTTCTGTTTTTTGTTCCATTTTTTTTTCATTTTCTATTTTTGTTTATTGTCGTTAGTATTTTTATTTTTTGGTTTTTTAATTTGCGAAGCTTTTAATTTGAGCAACATCGCCACAGCTGCGAAACTCCAATAAATAAATCTGGGTTCTAAACAAGTACAAATTAGAGCTTTGAACCCACATCCTTTCCATTCTAACTATAAGAGAATTCATAGTTTAGTTATACCCTTTTTTTACATACTAGTCCATTCTGGGACTCAACATTTAAAAAGAGATCTGGATGCCCACTTGTCACTTAATTTATTGAATATGTTTTATTGAAGATGACATAATGAAAATGAAAGAAAGAAACGAAGGTATACAAATTAACAGTATGACAGCATTAATGGCCCCAAAAAACACCCTAGATGCATATGATTATTGTTTTGAGTTGGAATGGGTTTCATTTGAAAGATGAAACTAAAATAGATGTTATATAACTCCGTTAAACAGGAAAAAATTATTTTTCAACCATTGTTTGAAATTGGTTGAGATTGGTTATATAACCTTTTTCGATTCGAAGAATAATAACGAACATATTTACATTTTACTCATTCAAAACCCAGCTCTCCTGGTCCAATCTTAGCTATTGACAAAATCGGTCTTTATTTTTTAATAAAACGGTTTAATATTCGTAACAGTAATAAGCAATGTGGTGCATGCAACGGAAAAATATTAACGAATAAAGGGACCTCTTTTTTCTTTTCTTTTTTTTTAAATAGAATTGACATTTTCAACTAATTAGGGAATGTTATTCGGAAGCACAGTACATAATATTAATCATATTATTCTCGTCTCACATACATACGACCAGAGAAAGGGAGGCTAATAACAGTAATACAGACTTGGAGGAACTTGTGTGTGTGTGTGTGTGTGTGTGTGTGTGTGTGTGTGTTTGTGTGGGGGGGGGGGGGTATACATATTTAAAAATTATAAATTTGAACAAATTACGTTTTTGTCATGTTTGGGACTTCAAATTGAAAAGTTATACGATTAACTAATTAATATTATTAATTAGTTAATAATTAATCCAATTAGTTAACGCTAATATCCATTTTTGAGGTGCTAGGCTAATAAGGTATTCGCTAATGGGTATTCCCTAAATAAAGTGGTTCTGAATATTATACTCAGATATATTTCAGTAATTGTGTTTCCTTCTGGTGAAGAATATTTCTATCTAATTGTTCAGCTGTGAGAGGTTGGTAGTCCTGTTTGTATACAATTCTGCCACTTTCCGTTGGGAGGTTATTAAAATTGAATGAAGTATTTGTCCCTATTGTTTGTCCTACCAGTATGTAAATTTATATATTGCAAAACCAGGGAAGACTGCTTTGTTTACGCAGCCCCTGCGTTACGCACTTTTTTTTGTATACATTATTTAGTAGGATACATTCTATCAAACATATTGATATATTTTAGGGAGAGAAAATAAGTACGGGTCGAATATAGAATGATTTCTCCATGAGGGAGAGGTTTCCTGATGGAATTGGCTTGAGATGGAGGAAGCAGAAATAATTGATAAGACCTATGATAACGGAAAACCAGGGTCTTTCCCCCTTCGCCCACTTGTCTCTTCACTCCATTATTCTTTCCCTTCTTTCCATTTTTCTCATCTTTCTTCTTAAAATCATACCTCTTAAGTAAATCATGTAATATTTATAAGATAATAGAAACGTATGTACGCCCTGTGTTCTGTTTGATTTTGTTAATTTACTTTTTATTTATTTATTTTTTGTTAACGTCCACTTTTTGCAACTTAGGCTAATTGGAACGGGTTGTATACAAGTAACCACCCTTTTCTAGCCGGGGTGGGACTTAGGGTGTTATTTAATGAATTTCGTCACTAAATAATTGCCTTGGCCCAGGCGAGGATCGAACTCGCCACTCTAGGTTTACCTAGGTTTGTTAATTTATAACTCATTTTTATTACATAAGAATATTAACGAAAGTAGTTTTATATATATATATATATATATATATATATATATATATATATATATATGATAAACTTTTAAGAAAACTCTCTTAAAAGTTTAAACTTTTGAAGATGAAGATAAATGCACAATAGAGAGTGTCTAACGTGTAACAATAACTTTATCAGAAGATGCTGTCATTATGTCTATAAAGTCTCACCTCACTGGGCCTCAATAAATGTAACATTATAACAATTTACCTTAAGGATAATCAGCTATAGTGATTGGGTAGGTATGACGCGATTTTCGAAAGGGATAACGAACAGAAATCTTGCTTCATGAAGACAAAACGAACCGTACAAAAGATAATTCATTTACGTTATTTTACGTAGAAATAGAGAATGTGGTGAGATGAGATTAGAAGTGTATTAATCCAGCGCTTAGGAAATCTGCTTAGTTTAAGCAGCTCCTGCGTGAGGGACTTAAGAAAGTGCGTCTGTCGAATAGAGCTAAGAAGACGTGGATCATCGGTTTCCTATACTTATCGAAGTAAAGCTTCTTCGCCATTCATGGTATTCCGTAAATACTTTTAGCAGATTTCCCTTAAGAGAAATCAGCTATTGAGGTCGTACTCATGATGCGAGTTTCGAAAAATTTCTTCAAATGTCCATCGATCCTACCCAGGAGATGACGAAAATGAGGTCCGTTCAAAATTATATATATATATATATATCTATATATATCTCTCTCTCTCTCTCTCTCTATATATATATATATATATATATATATATATATATATATATATATATATATATATATTTGTCTGTTAACGCTCTAGCGGTCGCAATTTTTGTTTGATCGTTACCAAACTCAGAATTTAATCGTTTTATGTAAAAAGGAAGATCAAGTTCGTTAATGGCTGAAATCGGACCAGTGGGAGGGGGGGTTAAGAGGGGGGGTTTGAAAATTCAAAATATCTCCGTTATTATGCGTCGGATCAAAAAATCAAAAAATTGTATAGAATAAATCTTATTGCAAATTAAATTTACTATAAATATTGTTCTATACATTTATTCTGTATCTTGAATATTAACCGAGATATTTGCATTTGTATTCTGCGTGTGGTCACCAGTAGGCTATGTTCGGACTTTCCGCCGAGAGCTCTGGCGGGCGTTTCCTTAACTATTCGTCCCTTGTGAATAGGTTTAGAGGTTAGGTTAACTGTTTTTTTGGGGCTAGAAACTACTGGGTTATTACGCCCTAAATAATGTTTTAGGTTTAGAGGTTTCTTACTACTACAGTTGTTATTAGGCAGATTTCTCTATTGTAAAACTTCACGTGGGAAATCTGCTTAGTTTACGCAGCCCCTGCGTGACGGACTTTTTTTCCTAACCAAAAGTCCATAATATTCTCATACCATACTTCTTAGAAAATTTATAATCCCTGCCAATTTTAGCAGATTTCCCTTAAGGGAATGGCTATTGAGGTGAGGGACCAAGTAAATGACGAAAATGAGGTCCGCTCGATTCTCATATGTGTGTGTTTGTGTGTGTGTGTGTGTGTGTGTGTGTGTGTGAAAATATGAAACCATTCTTTTTGCAAATGTAATGTTACATAAATGTTGTTACGTACGTATTTTCACTATCTTGATAGTTAACCGAGATATTTAAATTTTTTTTGTTTAGGCTCATCAGTGAACCCCCTTTCCTACTCATTTCATATCAACAATAAACTGTTATATTATGAAGCACATTATTTGAAGCATAAATGACCAATATTATTCTCATTACTTTTTGAGATAAATGCAAATACATGGGTACACGTGGCAAATCTGCTTAGTTAACGCAGCGAGACGGAATTTTTTTTAAACCAAAGTGTAATTTCCATTTATAGGGTGCCGCCAACTTCAAACACTGGCCAGTTTTCAATGTCACTCGCCGAATTTCTCCCTCCAGTAGTGACTTAATCCGGATGAAATGTGGCCAGCGAACAGATGGCCTCTGAGCGAGCGCTAATCCCAAGTTCAAATGGGCCAATTGAATGGGGAACTGTCATCCCCCGGGCGTAACCACCAACCCACCCCATGTTCCCTACACCCTGTGTCCCCATTAGCCAACCATTCACTTAGCTAACCACTCCACTCTAATCTAGTACTTGTAATCTTCCAAAAACTCCCCGCCGAATATCATCCGGTAGAAGATACCATCTCTTATCAACCCTTATCAATCGTGGGATCTTAAGACCACTTTCCTGTTCTAGTCGCTTTTCGGCTATAAACACATTACTTGAAAGTGTTATGTAATTTTCATTGCATGACCCCTTCCATTATCAAAAATCCGCCACGGAGAGGCCACTCACAATGGAAACAATATTTGGTATGTAAGCTTCGTAATATGACAGCTTATTGTTAATATGACATCAGTAGAAACTGCAAATATCTCGATTAACAATCAAGTTAATTATAAAACATACTTAGGAACATTTACAGAACATTAAATTTTCAATAACATTGATTCTATACAAATTTTTGATGTGATGCATAACAACGGAGATTTTTCGAATTTTCAATATTCCTCCTCTTAACTCCCACCCCCTCTCCCGCTTATCCGATTTCTGCCATTGACGAACTTGATGTTTCTTTTTACATAAAACGATTAAATGACAACAAAATTTGTGACCGCTAGAGTGTTAACAAAGACACACAAACACACGGTTAAGGGAAATCTGCTAAAAATGTGAAATATCTCTGTCACCCTCATGGAAAAATGTTTTATAACCAATGATGTTGCAAATTTAATTTTCTATTGAAATAGAACTATTGTTCTCATTTTCAATGAAAATATTAACTCAGATATTTGTATTTTAGCAGATTTCCCTTTAGGGAAATCAGCTATTGAGGTTGTACTCATGACGGAATTTTCGACATTTTTCTTCAAATGTCCATCGATCCTACCTAGTAGATGACGAAAATGAAGTTCAAAACTGTATATATATATATATATATATATATATATATATATATATATATATATATATATTTGTCTGTTACCGCTCTAGCGGTCGCAATTTTTGTTTGATCGGTTCCAAACTCGGAATTTAATCGTTTTATATAAAAAGGAAGATCTAGTTCGTTAATGGCTGAAATCGGACCAGTGGGAGGGGGGTTTAGAGGGAAGGATTTTCGAAAAGTCGAAATATCTCCGTTATTATGCGTTGGATCGAAAAACTGTACAGAATCAATCTTATTGCAAATTACATTTACTATAAATATTGTTCACACATTTCTTTTCTATCTTGAATATTAACCGAGATATTTGCATTTGTATTCTGCATGTGGTCGGCTATGTTCGGCCTTTCCGCCGAGAGCTCTGGCGGCCGTTTCTGTAACTATTCGTCCCTCGTGAATAGGTTTAGAGGTTACTTACTACTACAACTGTTATTAGGCAAATGTCTCTATTGTAAAAGTTCACGTGGGAAATCTGCTTAGTTTATGCAGCCCCTGCGTGACGGACTTTTTGATTTTTCATCCTTTATTTAACACCTCCTCCTCATCGATTCACTTTCAACAACTGTGTAATTATGCATCTGGTTCAGAGTTTAAACATTAAATCCTGTTCTCATAGGCATTTTTATTGGGGGGGAGGACAGGGAATAGATCGCGGGATGACGTAATCAGCGTGATATCGGAGCGTAGTGACATATAGGACAGTAGCTATGAGAATCCTGTTTGATATCAGAGGTAGTAATGGGAGGGCTGGAGGGAGTCCCTGGAGAGGTTAGCCCTGCCCTTGAGCTGGAGAGGGATGGTATCCATGTCATTCCCAAACCTATACTACAATACTGGTAGCTCGCTCCTACAATGTCGCTTCCTTAGTCATAATGGACGCTCGTGGCTTTAAAATGTCACGCAGGGGCTGCGTAAACTGAGAGGATATCCTATGCGACGATATAACAAGCTAGTGATCTCATCTCAACACATATTCTCTATTTATATGTAAAAATAAAAAAAGTCCGTCACGCAGGGGCTGCGTAAACTAAGCAGATTTCCCACGTGAAGTTTTACAATAGAGAAATTTCAGAATAGAGAGTCAAACAGTTACGGGAACGGCCCGAACTAGCTCTTTACGGAAACTCATGACTAGACCCGAAGTTAGCCGATCTCATCTCAGAAGCTGAAACAAGAAAAATGCAAATATCTCGGTTAATATTCAAGATACAGAATAAATGTATATAACATTATTTATAGTAAATTTAATTTGCAATAAGATTGATTCTATATAATTTTTCAATCCGACGTATAGTAAATATTCCGAATTTTCGAAAATTCTCCCCTCTAAACCCCCCCCCTCCCACTGGTCCGATTTCAGCCATTAATGAACTTGATCTTTATTTTTGCAAAAAACGTTTAAATATCGAGTTTGGTAACGATCAAACGAAAATTGCGACCGCTAGAGCGTTAACAGACAAATATATATATATATATATATATATATATATATATATATATATATATATATATATATATAATTTTGAACGGACCTCATTTTCGTCATCTCCTGGGTAGGATCGATGGACATTTGAGGAAATTTGTCAAAACTCTCGTCATGAGTACGACCTCAATAGCTGATTTCCCTTGAGGGAAATCTGCTAAAAAGTCCGTCACGCAGGGGCTGCGTAAACTAAGCGGATTTCCTGCGTGAAGTTTTACTATAGATACAACCACAAACTGGTAACACTTAACACCACCATGACTATTAAGTGAATAAATACAAACGTTAATGTGCAATCTTTCAGTCTCTCTAAACGGAAAGCGTCTGAAACAAACAGGTCTGCCAACCACTCAGAGCTGAACGAACACATAGCTAGTACTATTCTTCAACAATTACTGTAATATATCTGAATATAACATATTAATTTTGTTGGTAACTATTTTCTGTAGCTAGTGCTGTAATTTACAATCAATCAGAATAATTTGTATCTCAATCAGTGAAATTTTAGTAATCCAAGAACAAAAGAAGGGGGGTCTACAGAGTGTATTTGCATATATCTCATAAAGTAAAAGTTCAATTAAAATAATATTTGGTATTTAACCTTGGAATTAAGTGGTTCACGATGTAAGAGCTTATTATTAATATGAAATGAGCAGGGTTTACTGAAATCTGAAAACTATAAAATCCAAATATCTCTGTTAATATTCATGATACAGAAAATATGGATAGAACATAATTTATAAATCATTTAATTTTCAACAAGATTGGTTCTATACAAATGTTTGATCCGACTTATAGTAAGGGAGATATTTCAAAATTTTCCCTCACATTGGTCCGATTTCAGCCATTAAAGAACATAAATCTTTCATTTTACATAAAACGATTTAATATCATGTTTGGTAACTATCAACAAAAATTGCGACCACTAGAGCGTTAACAGATAACGGGTCTCTTAGGTCTTCCTGGTAGTTCTTTCCTAATCCATCCTGAAGAGTTGTCCGAACCAGCTTAATTTGTGCTCATCCGAATTCAAGTTTGTGAAGTTAAATAACGTTTCCTCATGGACAGGATTCCACCCCTTTGTTTTGAAGTAGGGTCCACAATTCAGAAGTGGTCGTGGTTCAGGATGTACTACTAAAGGTAAATTTATACACAGCTATTTCAGTTTTCTTTGAGACCTCTCTTTTCTAGAGAAAGCCTCTTCCGAAGCAAACAAAATATTCCCGGTGTGACTTCCATGACGATGTAACCGTTTTCATTGAGATGATCACCTAAATATTTGAAATCACCCACCTGCTTAATCTCTCTCCACTTCCTTTCAGTACTCTCATTATTTTCCAGAGTTTCTTTTCTACTCTCATGCATACTGTCTTTTCAAAATCTAAGTATCAGGATGAGAAGGCGCTTTGTTATTTCAATGAAATATTTTGGGGCAAATGCCACTTTTATTGAAAAACTTGTGTCTTGTATCGTCTCAACAATACTCGCCAACGTGAAAAACCACAACTTCGTAAAACTGCGAAGCAGATAAATTCCTTGGAAGCTCATAGACCAAAATCTATTTACTTAGCTGGAAGCAGCGGGGTAAGTCGGTTTACAAGTTATATAGGGCACGGGAGTAGTACACAATGGCGGAGTCTTCATCTCCTTTCTTCATTGTGTAAGAGCAAGCACTTGGAGTTTAGAGTGTCTGTGAGTAAACATCGTCACACAACGCTGTATAGAGATTCAATCCCTCGCAGGGTATATAAAGCCCCTCAGACTTGGACAACTTTCCCAGAGTTAGTTCAAATCTACAAGAGCGATCCTCCCTCAGAGTGGTTTTATGAGCTCGGGAGTACGTGTATCACGGCGGAAGTGATTAATGTTAGAATAACTTTTAGTCGGCATATTTACAAAGAAGCCGTTTAGATTATAATTGTACAAGATTCATCTGATGAATGTTTCTTTACTAATTGCTACCCTCATCTTACTCAATATTTTTTCTTATTATAGCCGGCAGGTTAGAGCTCTAACTGATTATCATTATCAAAGTAGACGTCAGAAGCTACACTTGATAGTGTTTATTTGACACAGCCTTCTGTGTCATGATGGAATGGTAGTCGTGTCATAATGAGATTGCACTAGCAAGAACGATCCCTTCCTCCTATCTTTGGTACATGTTCTAAGCTGACCAATTATTCCCGGGTGCCAATGTTGTGATATCGGCCCTGAAAGTACTATGCAGAATAAAAAAGTCCGTCCGGGTTGCGTAAACTAAGCAGATTTCCCATGTTAAGTTATACAGTAGATAAATCTGCCCAATAACAACTGTAGTAGTAAGGTATCTCTAAACCTATTCAAGAGGGACGAGTAGTTATGGAAACGGCCGCCAGAGCTCTCGGCGTAACGTCCCAAACATAGCCGACCCCTGCCGATCACACACAGAATACAAATGCAAATATCTCAGATAATATTCAAGATACAGAATAAATGGATAGAGCAATATTTATAGTAAATTTAATTTGCAATAAAATTTATTCTGTTATCTTTTTTGATCCGACGTATAGTAACGGAGATATTTCGAATTTTCGAAAATCCTCCCCTCTAAAACCCCCTCCCATTGGTCTGATTTCAGCCGTTAACGAACTTGATCTTTCTTTTTACATAAAACAACTAAATATCGAATTTGGTAACGATCAAACAAAAATTACGACCGCTAGAGCGGTAACAGACATATATATATATATATATATATATATATATATATATATATATATATATATATATATATACAGTTTTGAACGGACCTCATTTTCGTTATCTACTAGGTAGGATCGATGGACATTTGAAGAAAAATCTCGAAAATTCCGTCATGAGTACAACCTCAATAGCTGATTTCCCTTAGGGGAAATCTGCTAAAAATTGAGATCGATGGACATATGAGGACATGTCCCTTAAGAGAAATATGCTGAAATGGTATTTACATTGTACCACAGGCCACACATAACATGAGATGCCTCAGATGACATCCATTCATATCTTAGAAGAAAAAAAAATACTATATATACAGACAAATATTGAATCTATATGGAAGTTACACAGGGGATATAATTTTTCTTAAATAATGGTTACTGTTTTTTCCACGCTACCAATAAGACCTTCTGAACAGATAGTTGTACAGTCAGAAAGAGAGATGTTAAACCATGAGTTAGTATACAACTACATAGGAAATAACTGGCTGTTATTCTAAGTATTCGCTAAATGAAACAGTTTTAAACAGCCAGTCCTCAAAATGCTAAAATGGTTACAATCGAACTGGTTAATATTCAGTAGTATTATGGAGAATATTGTGAATTAAAACCATAAAATGTTCGGTATAATACTTGCTTGAGGACGTCCGACAACTCTTGATGGGGTTCTTCATCAGATCAAAACATGAACAAAGAATCAAGTATTAGATTCACAATAACAGAATTTTAAGAAATCACAGATACACAAAGTCATGAAAGACTCTGTTTCATATTGTGAAATAGGCATTGTTTTGAGCAGTAATTTTACTTTTTTTTAAACAAGATTTTGTTTATTTGGATTAAAATATGGCAGATGGGGTTACAACTATAATTAGCATACTCAGGATAATCTTAAACGTTGTAGAACTCATCAATAATGGAAAGCTTAATTATAGAGAATATTTAGGTAAAACATTTTTGGTATAAAGGCACAGCAAACCGTTAATTACAAGAAAAATTAAACACCAAGATGAGAGAGGAAATTTAGACTATATATTTAATAATGTGAGTAAAGCATATGGCCAGTAGAGGGAGTGGTTTAAGTGAGATAGTGTATAAAAGGAAGGAGGTAGGAAAACATTATGACAGGTGGAGGTGTCAGGGACCAAGGGATGGGTTAACACAGCTGTGGGGTCAGTGGATCATATCTAGGAGGTCTTCAACATTTATTTGCATGTTTCTCTCAGGATTTGTACCATACTCATAATTGTAACTTCAGGGATTCAAATTTATGTATACGGAAGCGGATATCTGTTAGCGCTCTAGCAGTCGCAATTTTTGTTTGATCGTTACGAAACTCGATAATTAATATTTTTATGTTAAAAAAAACAAAAAACTATTAATGGCTGAAATCGGACCAGGAGGAGGGGGAATTTAGAAGAGGAAAATTTTGAATATTCAAATATCTCTGTTACTATACGTCGCATCGAACAAGTGTATATAAGCAATCTTATTGCAAAATAAATGTACTATAAATATCGTTATATACATTTATTCTCAATCTTGAATGTTATTCGAGATATTTGCATGTTTCAGTTTTCAGCCTTCAGCAAACCTCCACTTCTACTCATGTTACACGTACAATACTCTGTTATGAAATAAACCACATATTCGAAGCTTAAATGCCAGTATGGTATTCATTGTACTTTTACATTTTGAGATAAATGCAAATACATGGAATACGTAACTGGGAAAACTAGTTTACGCAGCCACTGCGTGACCGACTTTTTTCCATATATATATATATATATATGTGTGTGTGTGTGTGTGTGTGTGTGTGTGTGTATGTGTGTGTGTGCGCGCGCGCGTGTGAGTGTGTGTGTGTATTTGTCTGTTAACGCACTAGCGGTCGCAATTTTTGTTTGATTGTTGCCAAACTCGATATTTAAATGTGTGTGTGTGTTTTTTTTTTTTTATGAAACTAAAGATCAAATTCGTTAACCGATGAAATCTTATCAATTGACCTTTCTTTTTACATGAAACGATTAAATATCGAGTTCGGTAAAGATCAAACAAAAATTGCTGCCGCTAAAGCGAAAACACACAGATAACGTATACATTTGCTACAGGCTTGAGTGGAATGTGCTAAAAGGACCTGACGTATCCGTAACTATATCTCAGGGACTTTTTGTCTTTGGTTATCAGTATAGACAATAAATAGATACATGACTTATATCTGGAATCGGACCACCAAACGCCCATAAATCTAACACCTGGCCCAATATGAAATTGTTATTTCCATCAAAACTTCTCAGGGACGATTTGAGACATTACTTTCTTAAATATTTGGCTTTAAAAAAACTCTTCCCTTCAGGATTGAGTCTCAAATAATTATGGAAAAAATCTTAATCTGTATAATTAATCAAGAGTAAACTTAGCCCGAGCTGTGGATCATTAAAACTTAATTGTCTCAGATGGAGTTTGGATAAGGTAACTGAAATTGTTTGGGGGAGTTTGAAATATTTACTGAAACTCGCTTAGGGCATATCGACTTAGCTCCAGCTTGCCTCGGGATGTAATGGAAGTATGGAAGTTACTCTAGCCCTTCATTTTCCCTTAAGTAATTCTCGATACGACCAACAAATGGTTAATAATAATAAAATGATCTGTAACGGACATTATTGAACCCCTAATACAAGGAGTTGTGGTAAAACATAATAACTTAGGGTTGTTATTTTGGGATTTACGTGAAATAGAGTATCTGTTAATGAAAATAAATATAAATAAGTGTATAGATGGAAAGAAAAAGTTAAATATCTCTCTTATTATATATTCCCCCGAAGTAATATTACAAAGAAAAACTGCGATTCACATGGTGCATTTCAGCGCTCTCAGTTATTATGAGGAATAAACATTAAAATTTAATAAGCAGAATAGTGTGAAATAGAAAATACTCTCTTATTCAAGAAAATGAGAGGATATAGTTAGTCGAACAAGCTGAAGAGGTGATGACTGCCGTTTACTCAATGTTTTGTTCAGCAATGGGGATGTGGTGGTACCCGCGCGTGGTGTCCAGCGTCGTAAAAATGATCTTACCATCGTTCTGAGTAATGAAGTCCTTCGGGTTCGGCACGGAGTAACTGTCCGGTACCTACAATTAATTCAACCGCCTATATTCGCCACATATCCGAAGACTTCCGACCTTATTCGTGACTTCAAGAAGAGGGCTCGAGCAGCTGCTCTCGAAGGTTGCAGATACCCTCATATATAGTACTCTGAAACTCCTTCTCTTAACAGCCATGTACTTCTCTGGTAGTAGCCTCTTGGCATTACTGTTCACAAGGTGTCCCTTCGTCTCTATAAGGTGCACGGCTACGTGCCTCAAAGGTGTGACGAGGTGATATTTGGGAAGTCCCTCAGGATGTGGGCATAAAGACAACCATTGGGAATGGTGAACATCGAAGGCGCGGAGACAGTGGAGACTCTCCCCATTGACTTGAGACCGGAGTGCCTCGCCGATGAGCCGTCTATTGCGTACGTCCATGGAGAACTACTTTAAATAGTGTGGTGAAACAGGAAGCTGCGCCGAGTATGGGACGCCCAACATCAGCTACCTAGACGGTCGTTACGTGGAACAATGGAGATAGAGGCTCTGGTGTCCACCAGGAATGAGAGTCTATTGATATATACATTTATGTAAATAGTTTTCAATAAATTTAAAATGTTATATTCAGATATATTTCATATGTAATATTCATAATTGTTTTTCTTTCCTGTGAAGAATATTTCTATAGATTTCTTCAGCTCTAAGCGGTTAGCAGACCTCTTTGTTTCCAATACAGTCGCTTTCCGCTGTAGTGGTTATTAAAATTGACTGAATGATTTCTCATTACCGTAAGTATTTATTCAGTTAGTATTCACGGTCGTTAACAGTATGTAGATTTATCTATTGTGAAACTTCACGTGGGAATCTGCTTAGTTTAAACAGCCCCTGCATGACGGGCTTTTCGTAGATTTCCCGTAAGGGAAATCAGCTATTGAGGTCGTACTCATGACATGATTTTCGAACAATTTCTTCAAATGACCATCGATCCTAACTAGTAGATGACGAAAATGAGGTCCGTTCAAAATTATATATATATATATATTTGTCTGTTACCGCTCTAGAGGTCGCAATTTGCTTTGTTGAGTCGTCACCAAACTCGGCATTTAATCGTTTTATGTAAAAAGAAAGATCAAGTTCGTTAACGGCTGAAATAGGACAAGTGGGAGGGGGAGTTTAGAGGGGGGAACTTCGAAAATTCGAAATATCTCCGTTAATATACGTCGGATCGAAACATTGTATAGAACCAATTTTATTGAAAATTAAATTTACTACAAATATTGTTATATAAATGTATTCTCTATCTTAAACATTAACCGAGATATTTACATTTTATTGAGCGTAACAGACATGATGAGATCGGCTAACTTCGGTTGCAGTCGTCAGATTCCGGCTAGCTAGGTCAGCCGTTTCAGTAACTGTTCGGTTCCCGTGAAATTTCTCTACTCTAAAACTTTGCGTGGGAAATCTGCTTAGTTTACGCAGCCCCTGCGTGACGGACTTTATTATTTATACAGATCATTCCATGAGTGTATTAGTCACCTAGTCTGTCTGCAATCACGAAGCTGAGAAATACAAAAGGTTTTCACGCCATCGGCTGTAACTGTGTAAAGCTGAAAAGCGTTCCTTCGTCCTGTTCCCAGTCTAGATGGAACTCATTTAAAGATTTAATAAACAGGAAATCCTTGTCGACCAACTCGGACAAAGGAACAGCTAAATGAGCCGCCACTACAAAGGGCTTCAACAACCTCAAATTACTTTCTGCAGCCTCATGAATTAAAACTCAAAATTCGTTTTTTAGTGTCCCTCTCTTAATCCTTCGTTATTCCCCAATTCAATTCCCTTTTTAAGACGTCATTTCTATTACTAAAGGCTCAGAGGAAGGGCTATCTCTGAAATTAACCATTAATAATTAACTATTCTAGTTTATTTTCTTGTTTTACTTTAGATTTTCAGAAAATACATTGTGTGAGTTCAAGCCCAGCGAGTTTATCATTATTATGCGCTATTATGGCAACTCAAAGAATGAAAATGGGGAAATCGTGTAATACTCAAGGTTCGCCCACTGAGGAATTTACATTTGAAGAAAAAGAAGAGTTGGACTCAAAACTACAATTCCAGCATGAATTCCCAAGTCAGCTAACTTCAAAAAAGATAAAGTTTTTTTGTATTGCTGTATTAATGCATAACATAATCTTGAATTAAAAACCCCCATGTAGCATCACACATCTTGTACCTACTCACTCATCACTTGGAAATTTTTGATTTTGGGATGTTGCTCATGATGCAATTTTGCACAAAGTTCCAACGGTTCTCCCTAGCAGATAATAATGTCCATTCAAAACTATATGGGACCAGAGGGATGAAAGGGGAGGAGGGATTTGAAATTCCCCTGAGGAGGGGAACAGAAGGCGGAAAACTAAAAAATGCATATATGTCGGTTACTTAGCAAGATATGAAAAAAAAAAAAAAAAAAAAGAAAAAGAAAAAACGCACCAAGCAACGTTTATAGAGCATTACATTTGCGATAATATTGGTTCTATAGAATTTTTCGATCTGACACATAATAACGGAAATATTTGGAATTTTCGAAGTTTCCCCCCTCTTACCCCCCCCCACATCCGATTTCAGCCATTAATGAACTTGATCTTGATTCTTACATAAAATGTTAACCATTAAAACCATGTTAAAATGTAACCAATTTTATCTGGTTTTTTAGTCACTATTTGCTAAAATTGTATCCGGAACCAATTTTATCTGTTTTTTTAGTCACTATTTGCTAAAATTGTACCCGTAGCCAATTGTATCGCAAACCTAGACACTTATTGATAAAATTGTATCCGTAACCAATTTTAACTGGTTTGTTAGTCACTATTTGCTAAAATTGTATCCGTAACCAATTTTATCGCAAACCTTGACACTTTTTTCTAAAATGGTATCCGTAACCAATTTCTCTGGTTTGTTAGTCACTACTTGCTAAAATTGTATCCGTAACCAATTTTATCGCAAACCTAGACACCTATTGCTATAATTGTATCCGTAACCAATTTTTCTGGTTTGTTAGTCACTATTTGCTAAAATTGTATCTGTAACCAATTTTATCGCAAACCTAGACACTTGTTGATAAAATTGTATCCATAACCAAGTTTATCGCATACCTAAACACTTATTGATAAAATTGTATCCGCAACCAATTTTATCTAGTCTGTTAGTCACTAGTTGCTAAAATTGTATCCGTAACCAATTTTATCACAAACCTAGACACTTATTGCTAAAATTGTATCAGTAGCAATTTTACGCTATAATTCCTAGCGTACTCTATTTCAAACTGAATATAAATTATAAAACATATGGTACTTTCAAACAAAAATAGAATCAATAATAATATTAAATTAAAAGAAAGCTTCGACCGCTGATCCATTCTAGTGGCAAACATCCGCTATTGTGAATAGGTAAAGATAATAAAATTAATATAATTAATCTTTTTGGAAATGAAATTTTCGACAACTCCTTTTTGAGATATTCTTGCTATGCTGATATAAACCGAGATATTTGGTTTTTTTTTTTTTTTTTTTTGGGGTTTTTCTGCAGTATGTAAGTCCTCAATAGTACTAGTGTGATTTTCTCTACAAGCCCCTAAGCCACTGAACATCTCATGCTCAGTAAAATGTTTAGTGGTTAAAAGGTCTTTAAGACAATAACTGCTTACACAACAATAACTGCTCAGCTAAAAGATGAAGAGTTTAAGCTCTGCTATAGGTGTGACTTTCTACATCCTTGTTGTATCATGGCTGGAACAGTGTTGGCAACAAGACATTAAGGATGCAGACAGCTTGCCGGGGGAGTCATAAGTGGCACAAAGGATGATGTCCTCAGTGTAACGAGAAGGCGCTATACCGGAGGACGAACCCCAGGTCGTTAGGGGTGGAAGAGGACAATAGGACACACCCTATGGTAATACAGACTCCTGGAGCTAATGATCTCTCACGGCTAGGACCTTCAGTCGATAGGCTCCTCTGCTAATTGGGACCACCGCCATGAGTCAGTCTTTGTCGTCGGGGGGTTGAAATAAGTTGGCGTTACAAGGTTCGGAACGTCATAGGCTCGGAAGGCATCGATAATGTCAACGACATCCCTACAAAAAGACAGTCACGCAGGGGCTGCGTAAACTATACAATAGAGAAGTCTCCTTAAGAGTGCCAAACAGTTACGGAAAAGGCCGAAATAGCTTTCGGCGGAAACGAATTGAAGCGACCATAGCTCTTACGTTACACTTATTAAAGTGCAAATATCTCGGTTATTATTCAAGATAAAGAATAAATGTATATAACAATATTTATAGTACATTTAATTTGCCATAAGATTGAGTCTATATAATTTCGATCCGACGTATAGTAATGGAGATATTTTGAATTTTCGAAAATACTCCCCTCTAAAACCCCCTTCTCACGCGACCGATTTCAACCGTTAAAGAACTTGGATCTGTCTTTTTACATAAAACGTTTAAATATCGAGTTTGGTAACGATCAAACAAAATTTGCGACCGCTAGAGCGTTAACAGACAAATATATATATATATATATATATATATATATATATATATATATATATATACAATTTTGAACAGACCTCATTTTCAACTTCTCCTAGATAGGATCGATGGACATTTGAAGAAAAATTACGAAAATCGCGTCATGAGTACGACCTCAATAGCTGATTTCTCTTAAGGGAAATATGCTAACATGTATACAACACCACTAATAGAATATTACATTTGCAATAAGATATGTTCTGAACAAGAGAAATCTCTAACTGCCATTATTGTTTCAACAAAGAATAGATGGAAACAGAGAAGGACAATCAATGCATGGATGAAAAACAACTCCGTAAATCCTTCACAAGTTTGTATTACGTTGATTTAAACTTCGTCGCTGGAAACTCATTATAATTGTCAGCTGCTGCGTAACTCCAACGGTGCAATTTCTGTGGTATTCCACGATATTCCAGTCTGCTTCTTCTGACGGCCATGATATTTGTTGGCACGAGGCAGCTCCTAATGCTAGATCGGCATTATGGGAAACCACAGAAACGACAACGCAACAGATATGTTGCCCCTGACAACTGTGAAGTTTGTATTGCAAGCTTACCATGTCGCTCAAACTATCAAGCTCCCAACATTCTGGAGTGATATCAATTATTTATCAATTATTTAATTTTTTTTTAGTATTGGATCTGAAGAAACTTCGTCATGCAGGGGTTGAGTTAAGTAAGCAGATTTCCCAATTGCGTCACGTATTTGCATTCATCTCAAAATGTTCAATGAGAACGTTATTTAGAATTTAGGCTTCAAATAAAGTGCTGCTTAATATTCCGCTTATTGTTACTATGGCACTTGTAGGGAGTTGGGGTTTACAGAGGGAAACTAAAACTGCATATATCTCGGTTAATAATAAAGATAATGAATAAAACGTACATAACAATATTTATGAAACATTACATTTGCTATACGATTGGTTTTATACAATTTACTGATCCGACGAATGACGATGGATGTATTCTTGGAAGTTTCGGAGACTTTTCCCACTCTAACCCCTTCCCCCACTTGTTGGATTTCAGTCATTAATGCATTTGATCTACCTTTCTCATAGAACGTTTGGTAACTATTAAACAAAAATTACGACCGCTAGAGCCTTAACAAGCAAATATACATACAGGGTGTCCCAACTTCTCGCGCCAACCCCCCTTAAAATCTCCAATTATTTTAATACAAGGCTGAGACTTGGTGTGCCATACTTGGGACTCCTGGAAAATCCTTTCAGTCCATATTCAAACCTTCTCCAGTATTTCTCTATTGACCATAACTTTGGAATTTCCAATGGAATGCCCTACTTTTTATGACGAATTCTTGTAGAAAATTAAATTCTAAAACGATTTCACCGAATTCCTTTTAATTTTTCTATTTGTCGCATCCTTTAGCCGTAAAATGCACAAATCTTTATTTCAAAAAGAGTACATTTTATTGAAAAATACTGCAATACATATGTAGTAGTCAACAAAATTATGTTTGAAACAAGTCTACTGGGAAAGGAATGGATTCAGAAATTAAAAAAAATTAATAAACGGACCTCATTTTCGTCATGTCCTGAGTAGGATCGATGTGCATTTCAGGAATGTTTTTGAAAATTGTGTCAAGAATACTACCTGAAAAGCTTACTTCTTTTTAGAGAAATCTGCTAAAATTACTAACGTCCATTTTTTGGAATTAAGGATAATTGGGACGGGTTATCTACAGGTTACCACCCGTTTCTAGCCAGGGCGGCACTCAGGATATTATTTAATGAATTCCTTCATTAAATAAATTCTTTTGTACAGGCGGGAATCGAACTCACCACTCTAGGTTTACCATGTGAGATAAAAGGCAACGCTTTAACTCGCATGGCTAACCTGAGGCCCCCTAATATAATATGGTTATTTCCTTAGTGGGTTAACTTATGCCGTAACCTCAAAAATCATATTTTAACATTTAACACGGTGATTTGTTGTTTTAAAACATCCACAATATTTTGAATTAGCTATTACCATTGATAATTATTAAATATCCACTGACAATTATGCCGCTGGCTGGGAGATAGATAGAATTTACTATACGCATATTCTAGACTTGTAGTGTTAGCGTCAGCCTGCCCCATTATTTCGGATACTGTTTTAGTCATTAATTAATATTCTGCTGAGTGCTTGAAATCTGTCAGTTGTAAAGTGCTGTTGAAGCACTCGCGTCTGCTGAATCAACACTCCACTCAAACACTTGAACCAGTCATCTTCTCTTGGATCAATCCCTTTGATTTATGTAGCGCACATAATTTTTGACTATTGACAAGAATCTTGAAGGGAGAATTTGAGGAAAAAGTGTTTGGTTAGAGGTATTCCAAACGTTTTTTTGGAATATTATAACAATTCCCGTTTCATTATTATAATAATTTATTAACTCATTAATGCCTACCCTATCTTATATAATACGCTCATTCCTTCTCAACTTATGAAGTAATATTTCCTAAGTTTCAAGTATCTGAAATCATGAAATGTGTAATTCTCATATTGCAATGCCTACAGCATCTATCTTTTACCTTTGTATAATAACCATTGTGATCAACAGGTACTAACTGCTGAGATATGACTCAGGGAAAAATATGGAAGTTTTTATTTTCGAGTTAATACATGATTGTTTGCTAAGTGGCTCATTTGAGCAGATTTCCCTTAAGGAAAATCAGCTATTAAGGTCGTACTCATGACGCGATTTTCGAAATTTTTCTTCAAATGTCTATCGATCCTACCTAGGAGATGACGAAAATTAAACTAATTAAAATTATATATATATATATATATATATATATATATATATATATATATATATATATAGGTATAATTGTTTGTTACCGCTCTAGCGGTCGCAATTATTGTTTAATCGTTACCAAACTCGATATTTAATCGTTTTATATAAAAGGAAAGATCACGGATGAAATCGGACGAGGGAGAAAGGAATTTAGAGGGAGAGAATTTTGAAAATTCGAAATATTTCCGTTACTATACGTCGGATCAAAAAATAGTATAGAAACAATCTTATAAGAAATTAAATGTACTATAAATATAGTTATATACATTACTATCTTCAATATTACCCGAGATATTTGCATTTTTCAGTTTTCAGCCCTCAGCAAACTCCCTCTTCTACCTATGTTACACAAACCATACTCAGTTATGATATTAATTATACGAGATACATGGAAATATGTTCTGGTGACCCCCCCCTTGTTAAGTTTTTGGACTACTTAAATTTGATTGATTGAGATAAGAATTATTCTGATTCATTATAAATTACAGTACTAGAAATAGTAAATAGTTTTCAATCAATTAATGCGTTTTATACAGATATATTACAGTAATTGTTTTTCCTTCAGGTAGGAAGTTGGCAGAACTGTTTGTTTACATTTCAGATGCTTCAGAAGATTTCTTATTATCGTTTGTATGGCTTCACTTAATATTCTCGGTGGTGTTGTTTGTATTACCGGTATGTAGATTTATCTATTGTTATTAAACGTCACCTGGAAGTCTGCTTAGTTTACGCAGCCCCTGCGTGCCGGACTTTTTACATAACTAACAGTAATTTTGAAAGCAATGCATGCGCTTTTATTATGTTAAACCGATTTTGCTATAGGGACGACGTGTTTGAAGTTAATGTGTAATATATCATGCGGTGGGCATATACAAGAGATATTTTAAAAATAAAATAAAAAGCCATGAAGATGTACTACTTTGGGGGAAAACTGACTTAAGCGCACAACAAAAACCTTAATTAAGTTAGAATTTGTGTATAATGGGTGTACATATACACAATTGAGGTCCACATCAAAGAATACAATCGTTGGTTAGGTTTGTGTGGAGGGGGCTAACTCTCTGTACACAGGGGAATTGGGTTATCTCGTGACGTCAGCAGTTTGCTGTCCTGACCTGAGTACACACACGCTTTATATCTCTATCCCCGCTCCAGGATCTACCTCTATGGGAACATTTGTCTCCTTTCTCTTCATTACTCACTTTAGAGAACACTTGAAATATATATACATCTGTAATGAAATTAAGGCATCTTGTTTGGCTAATATTTTCTGTATTGTAAAACACAATGAAAGATAACAAATCTCACAATAACAATCTCACAATTTATCTTTGACGTTTCTGTCCTATGTTTATTTATTTATTTATTATATAGTACATAGGCACCGAACTCCGGAGAGTTATTTGTGCCTAGGTGGTCGAGATTCTATTTTCATTTTCTTTCCTGTTGTTCAATAGTCCCTTTCTTAAGATAAATCATCCACTTCTCAGCCCTCCGTCATCCTCGCTTCTGTCGGATCTCTCCTAGTTTTCTTTATCCCCAATTCTGTGACAAATAACAAAAAACACAGCAGTATTTGGTTAATCAATTTGATAAATACTTAACTCATTGCCTTGTGTGCCCATATGTTGAAGTCCTATATAATTATATTTCTTTATTTAAACCAGCAATTACTAAAAATTTTAAGATTTTTTTTATAGAGTTGCTATCATCACCTAGTATTTCGGATAGTACTTCTGATATACCAAGGGACTTTCTGATGTCCTCATACGTTCTACACTCAGTAAGTATATGTGCCACTGTCAGTTCTACTCCACAAGCAGTGCAGGTTAGAGGTTCTTCCTTTTTCATCAGGAGAAGGTGTGTTAGCCTTGTGTGGCCAATTCTAAGGCGGCATATTGACACTTCATTTCTCCTTTTAGTGCTTGTTGAAGTACTCCAGGGATTGGTACTACTTTTTATAGTGCGGAGTTTATTATCACGCAACTCATGCCCATTGATCAAGAACCAATTAATTTTTTTGCATTATTGATGGGTTCAGTGACTGAAACTTCTGTAGTGGCTTTCTGTAGTAGTGTGCCCTCACTGATGGCTTTTGCGGCTAAGGCGTCCGCTTTTATGTTCCCTTCTATGCCACAATGCCCTGGTATCCACAGAAATTCTACATTAATATTACTTTTGTGCAATTCTTCTAACATCTGTTGAATTTGTCCTATGTTTATTCAATGAGGCATTATGAATGTTGTTAATTTCACGATATATGGGAATACAATATTTGTATTTTAGTTTCGATTTCGAAATTTGGCGTTATATTTTTTACACATATAACTAAAATTGAAGGTGAAAAATTATATTCGCCAAAAATATTTATACTTCTTACTTATGCTATTCATTTTATATATTTAGGTTTAATGCCAGATCTTATTTAGACCTGTTTGTTTAGCAGCTTTCCCTTAAGGGAATTCAGCTGTTGAGGAGGTACTCATGATGCGATTTTTTCAAAATGTCCACAAATTTCCATCGATCCTACTACGGAGAAGACGAAAATGAGGCCCGTTGAAAATTATATACATTTGTCTGTTGCCGCTCTAGTGGTTGCAATTTTTATTTGATCGATACCAAACTCGATATTACCACTTTTATGTACAACTGCTGAACTCCCTGGACATGGAATGTTGGAGGAAATTTGGAAAATTCTAAATATCTCCGTTTTTATACTACAAAAAAATTTATAGAACCAATATTATTACAAATTTCATGTTCTATAAATGCGATGGGCATATACAAGGGATATTTTTTTTTTTTTTCTCATTTTTCTTGTAACATCTTGGACGGAGAGGACTTGGAAGTGGTCATTAATTTAAACTAAAGCGATGTGTTAGTTAATGAAATGTCCAGTATGCTTGAAGAGGTGTCTGCAATTGGAAAAGATCTTGTACCATCGGATGATTGTAATGAAACCGACAAAGATGATGAGGCAAGTGGTATTGGAAGTGAACCACCAACTATAAAAGAACTTGGAGCTAGTGTGCTTGGATGTAAAAATGCAGAGGTAAAATTAATTACAAATATTACTGGAGAAATTAAAGAAAATATAGAACTTGGAGAAAATTTTTGTTAAAAAAGAACTGTTCTATAAATGTTGTTATATAAATGTTTACTATATCTCCAATATTAACCGATTTATTGACATTTTTTAGATTTCAGCGTTCAGCAAACCCCCCACATTTGGTTAAGAATAAGCAAATATATCATGAACATTCTTATTTCAAGCTGAAATATCAAATATTGTTTCCAACAAATCTTTTCCAGATGAGATACATACAAAAAAAAAGTCCATCACGCAGGGGCTGCATAAACTAAGCAGATTCGGGTTCAAACAGTTACGGGAACGGCCCGAACTACGTGTTGCCGGAAACTCAAGACTAGACCCGAAGTTTGCCGATCTCATCTCAGAAGCTGAAAACAAAAAAAGTCCGTCACGCAGGGGCTGCGTAAACTAAGCAGATTTCCCACGTCAAGTTTTACTATAGAGAAATTTCACGAGAACCGATCAGTTAAGGAAACGGCCGAACTAGCTTTTGGCAGGAAAGTCACTCGTCCGTTAGCTGCCCAGATTTAATAAAAAGTCCGTCACGCAGGGGCTGCGTAAACTAAGCAACCCACGTGAAGTTTTACAATAGAGAAATCTGCCTAATAACAACTGTAGTAGTAAGAAACCTCTAAACCTAAAAAACATTATTTAGGGCGTAATAACCCAGTAATTTCTAGCCCAAAAAACAGTTAACCTAACCTCTAAAGCTATTCACGAGGGACGATAGTTATGGAAACGGCCGCCAGAGCTCTCGTCGGAAACTCCGAACATAGCCTATTGGTGACCAAAAGCAGAATACAAATGCAAATATCTCGGTTAATATTCAAGATAGAGAATTAATGTATAGAACAATATTTATAGTAAATTTAATTTGCAATAAGATTGGTTCTATACAATCTTTTGATCCGACGTATAGTAACGGAGATATTTCGAATTTTCGAAAATCCTCCCCTCTAAACCCCCCCTCCCACTGGTCCGATTTCAGCCGTTAACGAACTTGATCTTTCTTTTTACATAAAACGCTTAAATATGAAGTTTGGTAAGGATCAAAATAAAATTGCGACCGCTAGAGCGGTAACAGACAAATATATAGATATATATATATATATATATATATATATATATATATATATATATATAGATATATATATACATTTTTGAACGGACCTCATTTTCGTCATCTACTAGGTAGGATCGATGGACATTTGAAGAAATATTTTAGACTTTGGATTGCTATTAGCGTGCGTCAACTAAATATTAAATCATTCTAAGCACTGAATGCGTTATATAATTCACTGGTTTTTCAAAAAAAGCTGTTATTTTTTCACTATATTTTCTATTTCTTCTGCTGGTTCTAGGCATAATATTTAACCAATAAAGCAAGACAAGCCCACAAATCGCCAATACAGTTTTACCACATAATCCAGACTTGTGAATAATAAGTAAAGTTATCACCTAGGCAGCTTATTCGAAGCAGCTTGTAGGGTTATCAGGGGGTTTAGCGTCGGCGTATATTACGTGTCTAAAGCTGTTAAAGACTTAACTGAAAGGGTAACTCACGATATACCCCCGCCTCTTCTATTTAGTCAGGATTATAATCCGGTCTGCCAGCCCAAACATTAACTACAAATCGGAAGCGTTATCTATTTTATGCTGTCTTCCGAATCATTTATTATTAGCAGATCTTCCTTAAGGGGAATCAGCTATTGAGGTTGTACCCATGGCGCTTATAGGTAAACACACACACACACACAAAAACAAATCGTGTTAAAGTCCGTCACACAGGGGCTGCGTAAACTAAGCAGATTTCCCACGTAAAGCTATACAGTAAAGAAATCTCTATACGAGTGACGAACAGTTACGGAAACGCCCGAACTAGCTTTTGGCTGGAAACTCACTCTCGTCCGTTATCCGCCCACATTTTAAAAAAATTCAAATATCTCGGCCAATATTCAAGATAGAGAATAAATGTATATACCAATATTTATAGTAAATTTAATTTGCAATAAGATTGATTCTATACAATGTTTCGATCCGACGAATAGTAACGGAGATATTTCGAATTATTGAAAATCCCCCCTCTAAACCCTTCCTCCCACTGGTCCGATTTGAGCCATTAACTAACTTGATCTGTCTTTTTACATAAAACGTTTAAATAACGAGTTTGGTTACGATCAAACAATAATGGCGACCGCTAGAGCGTTAACAGTCGTATATATATATATATATATATATATATATATATATATATATATATATATATATAAAATTGTAATCTCTGTCTGTACATTGATTTTTTTCGCAAAATTTCACGATAACTTTTCGTTTCACATGTCATAGACACCATAACAACATTTTGTTTCTTTCGTGTCTGGTTGTTTGTTTGTTTGTTTGTTACCTTTTCACGCATAAACGGCTGAACCGAATTTTATGAAAGTTGGCCCACCTACTAGCCCAACTTAGACTTTAGGCTATATTAATATTCTCTAAGACGAACAGGAGAGGGGGTTATAAGGGAGGCCTGAAATTAATAATAATGATTTCCTATGGGGTTTCGGCAACTATGCACATAACAAAAGTTGTTTATTTTGTTATTTAGAGAAATTTGCTCAACACTTCTTTTCAATATGAACTACCAGGTGCCTCACCTGAAAAAATTAATTGAAATGTATGTCAATATTTTCTCCTTAATAATTCAAATCTATGCATAATGCACAGGAGACGGGAAATATGACAATATGCAGGATAGTGAAGTCTTACATAAAAAAATAATTTTATTATTAACAAATGCCAACAACGGGTATTAACCCTAAACACTGGAACGGGAAAATGTCAAAATATTGTGCAAAGTAAAGCCTTGCCAAAAATATACCATCACCATTCAGCCTCAAATGAATTCCGGAGCGAAGCCGGGTATCTGAGCTAATATATATATATATATATATATATATATATATATATATATATATATATATATATATATAATTTTGAACGGACTTCATTTTCGTCATCTCCTCGGTAGGATCGATGGACATTTGAAGAAATATTTCGAAAATCGAATACGACCTCAATAGCTGATTTCCCTTAAGGGAAATCTGCTAATAAATACGTATCTGGTTATCAGGAGGAATAAAGTGAAATTCCGTCAGGCATGGTGTTGACGCCAACAGGTTATGTATGTAATATGTATATATTAAAAATATTAAGTTTTTCTTTGGACTCGCCGGCTGTTTAAGCTCTCCTAGCAATTAAGCAATTGCGGTAGGGCGTTGTCAGTCCCTTTGACATTTTTAAAGTGTTCCTCCGAAGGATATTTCTGCCCGTGGCATTCTCACATCTGAGAATCTGACCGAGGAGTAACCGACGTCAAGCGTCATTTCAAGTAGTTGGTTCAAGACACTCTCATTTGAAGAATGTTTCCGAAAATTGTCTCTTGAGTACAACCTCAATCGATAATAAAGGAAAATCGGCTAAAAACGAATTGTTGTCTTACTCAATTCATTGTTGCTGAAAAAGAAAAAAAAAAAAACTCATCATGAGCATTTCTAAAAATCGATAACATCCCATTTACTCAAAAATTCTAGATATATCGATACCTCTTTGTTGAAACGGATAAGCGTTAGTACAACTGACCATCGATATAGAACACTTCACCTTTGATAAATGTTTTCCTCTAAAGGATCAAAAGAGGCATTGAAACCTTTTTTTTTTTTTTTTAATTTTCCTCAATTAAGTTAATGGCAAAAAAATGTTGTTCAGTCTTCCTGATACAGCTCCAATAAAAACGACAGGGAACCCTTGTCAAAGAAGTGGTGTCATAATATGTATGGAAAATAAAGAAAAAAATCTTCTAAGAGAAAAATAAACGGAGTATGGACTGCCACAAAATAAAAAATTATATACAAAAACACCGATATTAGGATTTAGCCGGAACGTTTTTAACTGAATATTCCTTAATTTACCAAATATCTGATATATTTTTATCAAATGATAAAAATTACCTATAGCTTGGGAATCGATAGAGTTGTGGGTTTTTTTTTCTCCTCATTGTAACCCTA
>CM032231.1:98272500-98322500 GCA_019009955.1 Riptortus pedestris | reverse complement strand
TTTCCGTTTGTATTTATTCATGGTGGTGATGTGTTACCAGTATGTATATTTATGTATTACTAAACTTCACGTGGGAAATCTGCTTAGTTTACGCAGCCCCTGCGTGACGGACTTTTTATTCTTTATTTTAGCAGATTTCCCTGAAGGGAAATCGGCTATTGAGGTCATAAACATGACGCGTTTTTTTAAAACATTTCTTTAAATGTCTATGGACCGTACCTAGAAGATGACGAAAATGAATTCCATTCAAAATTGTATATATATATATATATATATATATATATATATATATATATATATATATATATTTGTCTGTTACCGCTCTAGTGTTCTCAATTAATGTTTAATCGTTACCAAACTTGATATATAATTGGTTTCATACAAAGCTAAAAATCAAGTTCGTCAATTGCTGAAATCTGAAGAGCTGGGAGGGGGGTTTAGAGGGGAGTAATATCGAATATTCGAAAACTCTCCGTTAGTATAAGTCGGATCGAAAAATTGTATAGAACTAATCTTATTGCAAATTAAATGTACTATAAGTATTGGTATACATTTATACCCTATCTTGAATATTAAACGAGATATTGGCATTTATAACTTTTCAGCAAACCCCCACTTCTACTCGTGTTACATAGACAATACTCTGTTATATAATAAACCTCAATATTCGAAGCTTAAATACCAAATATTGTTTCCAAGAGAACTTTATTATACGAGATATGTTTTGGTAACCCCCATCCCGTCTTAAGGTCTTGGACTACTTGAATTTGGTTGATTGAGATACAAATTATTCTGAGGAATTATAATTTACAGTACTAGATGCAGTAAATAGTTTTCAATCAAATCAATACGTTATATTGAGATATCACAGTAATTGTTTTTCTTTCCGGTAAGAAATTGGCAGAACTGTTGGTTTACATTTCAGATGCTTTCTGTTGGGAGGTTTCTTATTATCGTTTATATTTACTCACTTAATATTCTCCGTGGTGTTGTGTTACCGGTATGTGGATTCATCTATTATTAAACTTCAAGCGGGAAATCTCCTTAGTTTACGCAGTCCCTGCGTGACGGACTTTTTTTACATGTAACTAGTTTGGTAACGATTAAATATATATATATATATATATATATATATATATATATATATATATATAATCATTTTGTCGGACCTCATTTCTTTTTCAATGGGCATTTAACATTTTTTTTTTTTTTTTTTTTTTTTTTTTTTTTTTTTTTTTTTTTTTTTTACAAAAACCATGTAATAAGTATAATCTTAATATTCTTCCTTAGGAAAAATCTGTTGAATCAGCTGTTTGGATTAGCTTTGAGGCTGAGTGACATTTAAAACACATATTCACCCCTTTCGAGGTATAAATTTATTTACTCAATATTATAGCGCTAAGGGATGAAGGAGTTGGGAAAGAGAGAGAGAGTTAAAGCCGATTAAGAGGAAGCTTTCACCGTTTACAGTTAACACTGTCACCCCTACGGATTAGATATTGTCTCCTACGGATCGGGGAAACGGAAATGGGTTTTTCCTCCTTTTTTTTTTTTTTTATTTTTCCGTTTCATATATTCAAGCCTGGCGAGTTTCCCTAATTCCCGGAGGGAGAGAGGGGATTTCATGGCCCGCGGCCTCAATAAAACTGAAGCTTTTTACGGATATTACATCAAAGTGAACATTTTCAAAAGGCCCCCTCGTGGTAATTGTCCCATATTGTTTCAAAGCTATATATAATATGCTTTATATCTATAAAGTATATATATATATATATATATATATATATATATATATATATATATATATATATATATATATTCTTGACCCTTTAACAGAAAATATAAGATAATTACTCACTAGACGTAACCAAAAAAGTTAGTCACGCAGGGGCTGCGTTAACTAAGCAGGTTTCCCACGTGAAGGTTTACAATAGATAAATATACATACGTGTAACACTAATGTGAATGTTAAGTACATGAATACAAACGGTGATGAGAAATCTTTCAGTCAATTAACAATACAACTTAATAATCTCTACAACGGAAAGCGGCTGAATTGTATACTCGTAGGGCTGAAAATATAGATGGACCGGAAAGACAAACAATTAAGGAAATATATCTGATTATAACATATTAATTTTATTGAAAACAATTTACTGAAGCTAGTGCTCTAATTTGTAATGACTCAGAATCAGTTTTATCTCAATCACTCAAATTTTAGTAATCAAGAACAGAACGTATTTGCATATATCTCACAAATCAAAAGTAATATGAAAACAATATTTGGTATTTAACCTTGTAATAAATTCCTATATAATACAGCAGCTTATTGTTAATAAGACATGAGTAGAAGTGGGGGTTTACTGAACTCTCAAAACTGAAAAATACAAATATCTCGGTTAATATTTGAGATAGAAAATAAATGTATATAACAGTATTTATAGGAAATGTAATTTTCAATAAGATTGTTTATATACAATTTTCCGATCCGACGTATAGTGACCCAGATATTTCGAAATATTTCGAAATTCCGCCCTTCTTAGCCCTACTCCCCCTGGTCCGATTTCAGCTTTAACGAACTTGATCTTTCTTTTTTTTTTTGGTGTGTCAACCATTCTGGTCAATCAGCTATTGAGGTCGTAATCATGACGCGATTTTCGAAATTTTTCTTCAATTGCCCATTGATCCTACCCAGGAGATGGCAAAAATGAGGTCCATTGAAAATTATATATATATATATATATATATATATATATATATATATATATATATATATATCTGTTACCAATCTAGCGTTCGGAATTTTGTTATTCGTTATTTAATCGTTTTATGTAAAAAGAAATATCAAGTTCGTTAATTGCTGAAATCGGATCAGGGGAGGAGGGTTTAGAAGGGGAGGAGGCTGGAATATTCGAAATATCTCCGTTACTATAAGTTGGATCGAAAAATTGTATAGAACCAATCTTAATGCAAATGACTGTTATATACATTTATTTCATAGAAATATTGTTATGTACATCTTGAATATTAACCGAGATATTTGCATTTTTCAGTTTCCAGCCTTCATCAAACCACATTATTAGAAGCTTAAATACCAGCTATTGTTGTCAAGAGTCCTTCATTATACGAGATACATGCAAATATATGACCTCCCCCCCACCCTCCCCCGTCCTAAGTTCTTGACAACTTAAGCTTGATTGAGATAAAAATTATTCTGATTCATTAAAAATTACAGTACTAGACATATTTAATAGTGTTCGATAAAATTAATATGTTATATTTTGATGTATTTCATTAATTGTTTTTCTTTCTGGTGAGAAGTTGGCAGACCTGTTTGTATACACTTCAAACGCTTCCCGTTTATTATCGTTTGAATTTATTCACTTGATATTGACGGTCCTGCTGTGTTACCATTATGTAGATTTATCTATTAGTAAACTTCACGAGGGAAATCTGCTTAGTTTCCGCAGCCCCTGCGTGACGGACGTTTTATATATAACCAGTTTTGATTTCCTTTAATTAAATAATAAAACAGACTCACAATTATTGGTTAGCGTAAAGAGAAACTGAATAAATAAGTGTTGCAAGTTGCTGTAAATACAATCTCTATATGAAAACAATAATTTAGAGTGACAGTTTTGTTTTGTGAGCGCAGAAAATAATTAAATTGTGATGTATTTAATGTCGAAATGCAGCTCCAGTCTCAGAAATTATTACAGAGAAAATCTCCCTCCATTTATAAACGCACACAAAAATATATGATTTCATTTGAAAGGGTTAAAATTAAAAATACTATTGTCATAATAGTAGAAATGTGCATGTGTTTAAAGGAACAACAATAGAAGTGGAAATGAAAGCAACAGAGCGTTCATTTTCCAAACGTTCCTTCCTCGGTTTTTTCCGCTTTGAAAGGAATTATGAATACTCTATATAACCTAGCCCGTTCATTGTAGAATAATACGTGCTCCACTTCATAGAATAAACTATATTTGACCTAGAAAATTATACCATCTACCGTTTATTATATTTACATGGTGGGCATTGTTAAATTTCACATTGTTACAACCAGATTAAGGAAAGTCCGTCGCGCATGCGTCAACTAGCATACTAGTAATCTCATCCCAGCAAATATCCTCTATTTATAAGTGAAAATCCGATGAGCAGAAATGGGAGTTTACTGGAGCCTAAAAAGTCCGTCACGCAGGGGATAAAAACTAATGATCTAGTTCACTAACGGGTGAAATTGGATCTATAAGAGAATGGGTTCAGAAGAGGGAATCGAAAATTCACAATACCTCCCTTATTGTGTATATGTTGTTTTGTACACTGTTATATAAGCAAATAACTCAAAAATTTACCGAAATATTTGAAATTCATGTCAGGTTGACAATAAGCGAATATTTCATGATCATTCTTCTTCAAACCTGAAATACTAAATATTATTTCCAACGGGCCTTTATTATACTACTAACTAATTAATTAAAGATCAAATTCATCATCAACGGCTGAAATCGGATCGGGGTCAGAGAGGGGAGATAATCGAAAATTCAAAATAACTCCGTTACCATTTATCGGATGAAAAATTGTTTAGAAACAATAGTGCTGGAAATTGAATTGTCTTAAAATGTTATTCTATACACTTTTTCTCTATTTTTAATATTAATCAAGAATTTTGCATTTAATAATTAATAGCCCACTTTTAGTCATGGTTGTTAAGGAATAGTGAATATATCATGAAAGTCTTTTTCAAAGCTTAAATACCAAATATTGTATTCCACAGATTTTTTTTTCTTGAAGGTATAAATGCAAATACGTTGTGTGAAAGGAAAATCAATTAAGATTTTACGCTCTAGGCCAGAAAATGTTTATTTGATCTGTACCATTTTATTCAACACTAAAAATGTTATTCGTTCATGGCTGAAATCTGCCCAAGAATAGAGGGAGGGGGTTTGGATAATTCAGAACATATCCGTTACTATAGGTCGGATCGAAAGCGTGTATAGAACCAATCTTTTTCAAATTAAGTAGTCTATAAATATTTTTTTCTGTAATCGTTGAATAATGGCAACATTACTAAACTGAAATGAGCGAAGAAAGTAAAAAATTTTGCAATAGAGTGAAAGACAAGTGAAGAAAGTGAATTGCCTTCTTAATTAGTAATAAGTATAAATTAAAAAATAATTTGAAGTTGGAAATTAAATGCTTTTAAATGTTTCTTAACATTGTAAGAATTTATTTTAACAAAATAAATTGAAATGTGAATGAATTATTGGTGGAAATAATCAATATATTTTAAAATTTAAATATAATAATAATTACCTTCCTTGTTTATAACCTGCATTTGTTTATAACCACTACTTCACAATCATCACTAGTTGTTTTATAACTATACTTATAACCTTTCACAAGCATGCTTATAACCTACCAACAACATACCATAATCTTCACAACATCCTAATTTTGTTCATATTCTGGTTAGATCTGATCATGTATTACACGATTACAGAAAAAATTTAATATTACACTCGTCACGAAAGTAGAATTTACAACTCTCGTGAAATTACCACACTCGCTTCGCTCGTGTGGGTAAACGTTTCATTCGAGTTGTAAAATGATCTACTTTCGTCACTTGCATAATAAATAACTATTATTGTTATTTTGATTGTCTTCTACATTCAGCCACTCAGCAGTTGGAGTTTGTTCTTTTAAAGTTCACCGTCCATATTAAAGTACTTGTTGAGAACAAGACTTTTTATTCATCGTGAGAGAATATATAGTGAGAAGATATCACTAGTGAGTGGGAAATCTGCTTATTTTACGCAGCCTCTGCGTGACAGACTTCTTCCACGTCATCTTGGATCGAATTAATGCCGCATACTAAATGATTTATCATACTTGATAACTACATTTTCAATATAACTTGGACCGTACCACTGCGACACATTCAATGATCCATCATAACGCGATTAGTCAATTTCCATATAATCTTCCACTACTACAACCATGCACTAGTTCTACGATTCATTTAATTCCGACATTTCTATGTCGGCATCAGTATGTGTGCTTGAAGAGTTGACACAATTGAAGGGTTTGCTGCAAAAAGGAGGTAGCTCCATCCCATAGCTGTTGGGAGTTATAAACACTTTCTTGTGCCAAAAAAAAACCAAAACTCTTTTATTTGGCACAAAAAGAATGCAGCTTCAATCGTTATGCTGTTATTTTCGTTATAATGATGTTATTTTCGTATTTTATGTTATTCGTTATAATGATGTTATTTTCTGTTTGTAAAACCAATAATATTGCTGTACTTTATTTTCAGTTTTCTTTGAATAAAAATACATAATAATAGTACATTCTAATAATTTTTACACATTTTTCCAAGACATAACATATTCCTAAATTCCTCTTATTCCATTCTTTTGGGCAAAAAAGAGGTAGCTCCAAGGATTATCCACGTACCGTTAACATTTGGATGATATTTTTTGAATGAAAATAATGTTCTAATATGTAAACACCATAATTGAAAGTAAGCAACAACAATATTTTTACATAACTTAAAATTTGAATTTTTTAAACGTTTTTTTTTGGTTTCCCAAAAACTGGAAAAATTGGAGCTACCTCCTTTTTGCAGCAAACCCTTCAATTGTTAAATGCGTTAGCAAGACGATATATTTTGCTTCGTAACTCCATAAAACCGCTGTTTGAATGGTGCATTCCCCTCCTTTGCCGCTAACAATGAGCAATGTTTGAGGAGCATGAATTTGAGGAAAATTGCGCCGATTTTTCACGACAGTCGTCTATTGCTGTCACGTTTGCTAGTACAACGAATAACAGTGAGTGAGAATGACAAATACAAGCACTTAGTAGTCGAATGTAACACCCATATTAAACCCATTTATTTCTTCTTGACGTTTATGAAAATTGAGCAACGAGATGTCCTGATTCTCAGCATTTTCGAACTACCAGACTACCTTATGGTATTTGCAATTTATAACTTGTAATTAATTACAAGTCTCAGGAATAGATAACTTTAATGTTAGTCCACTAGGTCAATTGAATGGCAACTATAGGGATGACAGTTTGGCTTTTGCATTAGAATTTCTGTAATCAGTTTGTCAGAAATTATCATTTGGGAATCAATTTATATTCCTGATGTAAACAAATAACGTTGATACCCTAAAAATAATTTAATTTCTATTCTAAAATCGAGGCGAGGGAAAGATATTTAAGCCCTCCCTGCAAAGTAAAATCATATTGAGTTTAAGTGTTTATTGTCTTTTGTTATAAAGACATTAGCAATTAACGTTTAATAGTAATAGATAATACTTAGTCAATTCAATAACGTTAACATATCGGAGGAAATTAGATAATTTTTACCACAATTAAAGAGTTTGATTCCGCACAACTTCCGTTGTGCACACATTGTGTGAATTCAGCATGACTTTGTTTTAATAATACATTATACAAATTGAACAATCTTAAAGTTTAAATTTATATTAGAAATAAATAATGAAGTTATTTTCTAATTAAAATAAATAACAATTGCGATGCGGAGGGGGCGGAGATTTGTTACCTCCCTAATCCAAATCATAGTTAGAACTGCCATACAAATCTGAAAACATAAAACGATTTGTCATAATTTGCCTATATTACAGACACTTTAATGAGTAATGATAAAATTTTTGACTCCCGCTATACTTTTTAGCGTATATCTCATTTAATCTTCAGTATACGTGTAAATAACAGAAGTTATTTTGAATAACAAATAAACAGCGTTTCTTATGCGTATCATTGTCGAAAAACCAACAAGAAACAAGCTAGCTATCCCGGTTTTTTATTTCGAGCTTCCCTTAAAACCCTCACTCCTGCTCATTTCTAGCAATGTTGGTCCAGCTTATAATCATGGAAGAATTAGTTCTAATTCACATACCGAGTTTTGTTAAGTTCGGTTTAATTGTTAGTATCTGATAAAATTGTTGACTCCGCTTTAGTTTTTAGTGTATATCTCATTTATACTTTGTTATACGAAAAAGGTGAATAGAACAAAAGTTACTTTAAATAACAAAATAAACAAATTTTGCCATTTGCATATTTGCAGAAAAACCAATAGAAAACGAAATACTAATATTTTTAATTACAGGCCTCCCTTACAACCCCGACTCCTGGCCGTCCCCTAGAAATGTTGGTATGGCTTATTATATTAAAGACGTTAGTGCTAATACACACACTGAGTTTTATTTAGTTCGGTTGAGTCTTTTGTTCCAAATAAAATTGTTGACTCCCGCTATAATTTTTAGCGTATGACGCCTTTTTACTTCGGTATACGACGGAAGTGTATATAACAAATTTTACTATAAATAACAAAATAAACAACTTTTGTTATGTGCATATTTGCCGAAAAACGAATTATCGCTATTTTTAATTTCATTCCTCCCTTATAACCCCCATTTATTTTCGTCTCAGAGAATATTAATATAGTCTAATGTCAAAGATGGGTTGGTAGTAATGTACATACCAAGTTTTATAAAATTCGGTTCAGCCGTTTATGCATGAAAAGGTAACAAACAAATATTTATTTATTTATTTATTACGTAGAGCTCCGCAACTCTTCTTTGACAAGGGAGAAAACAAAACAAAAACAACAAACAACGTATATAAAATAACAGAAAATTGAACACAAAATAATATGTAGAACAAAACTAAGGGAACGCAACACAAAAGAATGAAGAATCACAAACACAACATAGAAATAAAAAAAAAAGTGGTAAATAAATAAGTGAAAAGAAAACTTGATAACTTTGAAACTAAAAGCTAAATAGGTCACACACACACTACACACACACACACACACACACACACACACACACACAAACACACACACACACACACACACCACACAGAAACACAACAAACAAATAAACAAACACGAAAGGGGGCTCAGGTTGGCCATGTGAGTTAAGGCGTTGGTCTTAATCTCGTGTGGTAGACCCAGAGTGGCAGGTTTGCACTCGAGGGCACCATTAGCAATCCTGTCGAATGTTATACTGAGTAGTTGCAGGTAAGTTCCAAAGCAATCTGTAAAGTACACCATTCGACATGTCTGCAGAAGATGCCCACGCGTCGAAAGCGCTTGCCAAATCTACTTAACGAGTATGTTTGGCACCCATTTTGCAAGTGACGGTACCATCTCCAAGGCTGTTGAATGTTGTACTGAGTAGTTAGTTTTAGCCTAGTTCCAAAGCAATCTGTTAAACACAACGTTCGATAGGAGGTGCCCTCACGTCGAGACCGCTTGCCAACTTGACGATCAGTCATTATTGATGGGCTTATGACCGAGTATACTAGGCGCGCAGTTTGCAAATGAGTGCAACATCTTCAAGATTGTGGAATGTTGTACTGGCTAGTTGTATGTTAGTTCCAAAGCAATCTGTTAAGCACAACATTTGACACGCTTGCAGAAGTTTCCCGCGCGTCGAAAGCACTTGACAAGTGTACATGATGATCAGTCAGTGATTAGGATTCACCGACAACAGCATTACACACCTTTACTGCCACCTTTACCTCCTCACTCTGCCAGTGATACTATCCTTGAATATCTTGGACTTCCGAAGCTTTCAGAACAACAGCACCGTTTGTGATAGGCCGCAAAGAGGTTGAGGCTTATAGGATATGAGGAAGGAAGTTGATGTGCTGTCTGTATTAATGAAGACACACTGTTACAAAGAGAGAAAGCAGGAGAAGAATACACAGGGTTCGGATGCCCCGGGCGAGCAGGGGCCCTTCCTCTGTGCCACCGCCCCCCTAAAGAAAACATGTCAGCTCTGGGCTCTTTTGTGCCATAGAGCTTGCTCCTTTTATTTGGATTAGTCGCACGTAAAAAAAGGATTCTCTGAGACAATCTCTGACCTTAAGACGGAACCCGGGAGTACAATATTTAACGAAGGAAAGGTTTGCTTTTCTTATTGTGCGTTTGTGCTCTTTCTTTGCGTTGTTATTTTGAGTTGCTGTGTATTGAATACTTTACCTCAATTTCTTCAACTGTAAAAGTAATTCCTAAAAACGAAAGGAAATGTAAACCGAAAACTGAAAATAAATGATATGAATAAAATGTTTACTGAGAAGTACAGTTCAGCTCTCAATTTTAATTAGAAAAAAGATTAAAAAAAAAAAAACATTTGATTTTGAGACGTGAGCATGCATGATAAATGGATGCAACTATTATAGATTACACAATTATATAAGCTGAACCCCAATTGCATAAGAATAATTCTGTATGCAATCATAAATAAAATCTAATAAAATCTAAATGGCTATAAAAAGTATGAAAATATTGCCCCAAACACAAAACACTAAATCCAAAAACCCATATAAAATCGCCAATAGTTCAGGAATGACTTAAGTTGAAATAATTTGCCTGAAATAAAGCACGTAAAAATTAGGGTCCATTAAAGCTAAAATACATAACGATTCTTTAAAATTTTGATATGTTAAAGCTTAAATTCCTTTCAAGTCTCTTCTCAACTAGATCGACTGGCGTTATTTGTAAAAGTGTCTATATCTCAGGTGTTTTATTCCTATTTTTATCAACGGAAGAGCGTTTAATTTTATATTTCAATGCTCAACCAGTTAGTCGATCGCTTATTTTCGCCTGAATTGCGATTCTGTTTTATAGACACTTCTTCATTGCTGGTGCTGAGCTCTAGCCTGTCTGGCCTACATAATAAGAATCACAAATAATACAATAAGGCGGCACATTCCTGCAATGCTCTTTAGGCTCACGGTATCCTACAATTTAGAGATATGTATGCTTAACATCCATTTAATTACGTGGCCTTCTTAAATTTCGAAACTTTTCAATGGGGTTCCTATCCTTTTGGACGCTTTATGAAAATAGGCCATCTCCGTTCCTTTAGGCCTGTCTAAGAATTCTCGGCTGGGTCTCTTTTAATGTGAGTTAAGGCCTTGATCTTAATCTCACATGCTAAACCAAGAGTATGTGGGTTTGATTCCCACATGGGCAATAGGAAATTATTATTTACAGAAACAACATCCTTAATCCCACCCAGACTTTAAATGGGTGTTTAACTGTATACACTCAGTCCAATTAGCCTTAGTACCACAAAGTGGACGCAAATAAATAAGACACTACACTAAAAACTATTAGAGGGTATAATTTTTTATATTTGGTAAAAAATATTCTGCTCATGTGTTCTACATACCTAATAGATGGAAAAGATTTTTAATCCACTTAGAAATTAAGAAACATTTAATTTTTAAGTATATGTGAACTTTCCCGGGTAAAATAGCGTAAGGCGTAAGAACTTTAAAAGTGATTAACAAGTATTTGTAAGTTGAATGAGAAGTTAGAAAATAGGTATGTAACATGGAAAAGACAAAGCACAGGATAGCAATCACTGAGAAAAAGTAAAAGAAGACGGACGAAAACTGAAGAAGCATAAACATTTTTTTTTTTTTTTTAACTTACTCTAACTTGGCCTAGAGAGGGAAATGTGTAAAATGTTTTTTTCATATATATTTTATTCCTAGATTATACGAATTGGATTAAAATATTCGGCTAAAAGAGGCAACGACAGAACTTTTCCAGTTTGTTGGAGAATATTTGTGGATTGTATGCAAAGGTCACTTTGGGAGCGGTAGATTGGATGTCGGCCTTTCAAGGGACCGGAGGATAACATCGGTAATTCTCTTGCAAACAAAAATACAAAAAATAAACCAGAGATAGCAGGAAGATATTTTTAAAATTATTTAGGCTGTTCCCCCCCCCCCACCCTCCTGGATTTGATGTGATAACGCCTTATTCAGCCCAGAATATTCTTTGTGGATACCGTACGCTAAAATATTCTAACGAATGAATGTACATTACAGTAACATCAATCCTACCAACGAAGAAATCAAAGTTTTCACATTTCGACTATACTAGACGCTTTGAAACTGTAATAAAATTGGGTAAAAATCCATGTACCCTCACATTTAATTTATTTCTGAATGGATCAACAACACTTAACACACATTCTCAGAGTATTGTTGTTTTACTTTGACATTATTAGATCCAGAATTAATGCAAGCTGCTTGCAATAACTGCTCTTTTTTCAAATAACTCGGTTAACGTATAAAGAAATGTACTACATATTTGTTATTTATTTCTTAACGTCCACTTTGTGCTACAAGGCTAATTGGAACGGGCTATCAACAGCTTAACAATCTTTTCTAGCCAGGGTGGGACTAAGGAATGTTCCTATAATGAGTTCCTCACTAAATAAATTCCTATTAGTCACTTGAGAATGAGCTCACGACTCAAGGTTTGCTCGCAAGTGCGATATAGACCAATGCCTTAACTCACGGGGATAACCTGAGCCCCCACCTCTCTAAAAATATGCATTGCATCACGCTTTACTTACATGCAGTATGTTACAATTTGTATTCATTTGGTATATAGCATTTTTTTTAACAGAATATGTTACTTTTCTGATATTAACATGATTAGTATTTTAATCGTTTTTTATTCTTCCACTCTCTTTAGTCCAATTTTAGACTTTAACCCTCGGTCGGGCGCGTCAAGAATATTCCGTCTTCGGGCGCGTGTATCTCAGAGATACAACCTCAACCGTTTTTACGGAAATTCAGTTTTTAATATATATTTTGCACTAAAATGTTCAGTGTGTAATTAGAAACCATAACAGAGGAAGTATTTGTTTGAAAGTAGCAAATAATTTTCAAAAATGACACGTACTATAATAAGAAAATCATGGTAGATAATATAATAAAGTTGGTTATAGATTCATTCTTATTAAACCCGTGGGCGATCATTTTTAAAATATAATTAGAACTTACAAATACCAAAAGAAATAGTTTAAATGCACATGTCTTAATATTCAAAATTCATTTCAGTTTGTGAACAATATAAACAAAATATCAAAATGTAACTTCATTCAAAAATGAGTAGCACGAAATCACTTTTAGATAAGACTTATTAAAAATGTACCAATCCTTTTAAAAATAGCAGTTTATTTATTATCTCTTTTGCAGAGCTGCATTACAATTAGGACAAAGCATGGAACTATGTTGTAAACAAGTTTTGCTTTTGCAAATCTCACAAGAATAATGAGTAAACCTACATTTTTTTTTTCAGTTTTGCTTGGTTCACATCATTTTCTTTAGTTCGTTGTAGTGAAGGGACTTTTTTAATGCTGTTCTGTACTTGAGTTCAATATATGGTCCAATGGGCCTCTTTACTCTTCAAGTTTCGTCCTTAGTTCGGTTGGTAAACGTCTAATGTTGTCACTGCGTCGTACAATCTTCTGAAAGCTCGTGTATGAGCAAAATAATAGAAAAATTGGTTTAAATAATACCATTCAATAAAGAGAAACTTAATTGATGTATATATTTATGAAATACAGATTTCAAAAAAACTTACGAGATCGGGCGCGTGGTATCTAGGAGATTAAACTGAATGACAGATGAAACACACGACTCTGTCAAACACAGTGGCATTACAGACCTTGAGGTGGAGTCCTCTAAACCACATAACTCGAAGCACTACACCACCAATCTCTGCTAGGAAGAGTGGCAAATATTTATCTAGAAACCGTGTATCTGAGAGAACACGCGCCCGACGAAGGGTTAACCTATTGACAGTCCTATTAACAGACTTCCTCAGATTCACATTTACTATTAAAATATCGAGTATAGCAACGATGAAAGTAAAATTGAAGCTTTTTAGCCTTTTTTAATCTCAATTCATCCTTTACCATTTATAAGTAAATATCCTAGGAATTATGGGGTTTTTTGAATACCGAAAACAAAAAAATATGAATACTCGCTTATTTAAAGAATGTATAAAGCAACAATTTATATATTTATTAATTAATTTTTTTGGAGTCTAGCAGCTGTGGGCATGTTTCTCATAAAAAAATAAAAGAAAGTTGTATACAATTAGAAACATAACAAACTTAATTTAAACCAAAATAAAACCACAAAAGAGAAATTGAACACAAAAAAACAGAACTGAAACACAAAACAGGAATCGACCACAAAAAACAGAAATGGAACAAAAAAAGAAATGGAAAACAAATAAAGAAATGGAGTCATATTGGACAATAGGGAAATCAAATAAAAAATATTAAACAAAATATAACAAAAATAAATAAATTGATAGATAAAATGAAATATATGTAGTATCTAGGATGTGTTATAGAATTTCAAATAATAGAGATTTAGATAAAATATAGGTAGTATTTTTTTTTTTTTTTTTTTTTTTTTTTTTTACAAAACTCATATCTCCCTCATACACACTTATGTATTACCGGAGTTTTATGCTTAATTTGAGTGACTGAATTACATTATGGCGGGAAGGGAGGAAAACCTTCAGATTTGCTCGACAAAAGCAAGCAATAAAATATTTACCTAATATATTTTATATTCCAAACAGTTCATAAAGAGCTCAGCACACCCACACACGCACACATAACACAAAGAAACAATTGTAGGACATCAATGTTTTAATAAGATTTGATCTATTAGATGTCCTTCCAACTCATAATGAAACAGTTATTTCTGAATTTTGAACCTTTGCCTGTCCTTAAATCGAATGGTTCGATGGAATAATTATTTTTAAAAACATTAATTTGATTAAAAGTTTTGCAATTTTATTTTCCCATAAGAATAACATATGTCACCCGGTTTTACCCTACTAATGGGGCAAAATGACTTTTTACAAAAATAGTAGAGTAAAACTTCTTTAAAAATATAGATTTTGTTTTGGAAGCTGTGGTTGCAATAACAGATAAGTATAATAGCATAATTTTATCTATAAATATAAAAATGAATGTATGTATATCCTTTATAGAATTGTAAACGGCTGAACCGAATTTTATTAATCTTGGTATGTATATTACTACTAACGCAACTAAGTTTTAGGCTGTATTAATATTCTTTGAGACGAACAGGAGTGGGTTTTGTAAGGGAGGCCTGAAATTAAAAATAACGATATTTCGTTTCCACTTGGTTTTTCGGCAAATATGCACATAACAAAAGTTGTTTATTTTATTTACAGTAAATTTTGTTATATACACTTTTGTCGTAAAAACTATAGTGGGAGTTAACCTTTTACACGCCGTTGTTCCAGAAGTGGAACATATTTTAAACAATTTTTTCGACCAACTTAATTATTATTTTTTTTGCAAAAACAATTTTTTCCCATCAAAACAAAGATTGAAATATTTTTTTAAAATTTTTTCAATAAAGATTTCATCACTTTTAGTTCGGTAAAAAAAAGTTAAAGTTTATGATTTTTCAATGTCAAGAGGCGTCTTGATTATTTTTTTTCGTTTTAATTCTGTAGCAATAAAATTTAATTTTAATACCGATTTAATTAATTGTCATAGATTACTGAATATAATGCATTGTAGAAAATGTAAATAAAAAAATGGTAAAAATCAGTTTTACTTATTATAAATTTAATGTTCCACATATGGAACAATGGCAGCTTCACGCTATAGAAATGATCCTTCTTTTCATTGTTTCCTACGTTGTTTTCTTCGTACAAAACTGAACACGAAAATTCATGGAACTACTAATTGCTTTTCTAAGATCTTCAATTTTTGTTATAACTCCTTAGCGATAGAGAAAATCTGCGTATTTTTTTTTTAGTTTCTTAGAACACATATTGTTGGAAATACTACGCCAAACATCCTTTGGTGTAGTTATCTCAGTTATTACTGTGTTCTTGTCGTAACCGCATCGCGTTTCTTTCTCTTATTTTATTATAGTTTAAGTATTTTATTCGTGGATTTTTTTTTAAATTATCTATAACTAAAAATGGAAAAAATATTTCGTACCGTGGAAGAAGCAGTGGAATATTTGGACTACCTAAAATCGTTGAGTGATCCTGAATTGGGAAACAGTTCAGATGAAGAAATAGATATTTGCCACCTTCCTCCTTACGAAAACTGAACGCCTAACAGATAAAGAAGACATCGACGAAAATTGTTTGGAGCAAGTCATTCCCGAGGATGTTTGTGGGCAAGTAGCTTTATTTATAAAAAAAAATAGTACTGATAAAAATTATACTTCAGACGATCGACCTTCTTCCTCCCAAGACAAGCCTGTTTCTTCCTTCGACCAACCTTCTTCTTCTACTACTCATAATAAAAAACGGAAACGGACTAAAACTTCTCCCAAAACACCCGCTCCTAAAGCAACGAAGAATACCATCCCTCCTAGCAGGCGAAAGACAGATGGACATTATATAATTTCGGCTTCCCAAGGAAGGTGTGTTCATTGTGGCACCAACACGGAATATCTATGCAAAGAATGCCAGAAACGCATTCATATTGATTGTTTTCCGCAATATCACGGATTTTAAATCTTATATTTGCAGAACAAAATTGTTTGATTCCGTATTCTTATTGTTCATAGGCATTTTTTTATTATTTTACAAACAGTTTCAATGTTTTATTACAATATAATAACAATTTTTACTTTTTTTAATATTAATAAAAACAACATTATTCTTATTGTATCGAACATTCTAATGAAAGTATTCAGAAAAAGTTTGTTTTTCTTTGCATAACCTGAACCTGCCAATGTTCCACTTCCGGAAAAAGTTGGAAAACCACCAAAAAAGTTTTTTTTTTTAGATTTTTTGTATTAACTATTTAAACTGAAACATGTTGAGACCAATATTGGAGAAAAAAAATAAAAATTTTACTGGAATCACAGAGCGGCATGTAAAAGGTTAACAATCTTATAATTTGTTCACTTTCCAAACATACAAAAGAGTATTTTTTAATAGAGGTTAATACGTATATAAAATCCTTTGGACCACTTTTGAGAAAATTGACGTTGTTTCATAAATGGTTCGGAATGCAGAATTCTTTCAATGATTATGAATAATATGGTTAGTACGATAATCTATGATTATGTTATATATAAAAAAAGATACATGCACTAGAATCGGGTAATATACAAATATTGTGTATTTTGTAGAATTAAGTACATAGCATTATTAACATATCCTAACACGCCGGGCTCGGGTGTAAATCTTAAGCATTGAGATGGGAAAATGTAAAAGTATTGCACAAAGTAAAACCCCCCCAAAAAATACCATCATCATTCAGCCTCAAATGATTTCCCGAGCAAAGCCTGGGTATCTTAGCTAGTTTACTATTAAAAAAAACTGTTATTTTTTTTACAAAGCTGTAGCTGAGCGCATTCCTGGAAATAAAATTGGAAAAAGGAGAAATATGACTATTGGAAGAGATAGAGGACAATTGTATAAAACGGCATTGTTGGTCGAGGAGTCTATTCGAGAGTAGATCCTGCCTGATCCCCTATTGGCTGGCCTGGGGGTTGGAACCTGTCAGGACTCACATCACGTCCCTATCCCGCCCTGATCAATCTTCAGCTGGTGATTGGTTCTTCTCTCTCTCTTTCTCTTCTCTTTACAACAAATAAAATTGCCTTCTTATAGCCGCCTGTGTCTTTTTGCTCTCCAATACAATCGTCTGAATCTTTTTCATGTCACGAGGACCAATGGTGCACATCGTTAGCTGGCTGGCTCGAGAGGTAATCGGACACGTTGGACTGTTTCCAACTAATAACTTAATATTTTTTTTTGTCTGTCCGAAATTCGCTAACTGATGGTCTTTAATGGCGTAGAGCAGGGGCCCCAAACTACGGGCCGAGGGCCTCATCCGGCCCGCGGACAGATTTTGTCCGGCCCGCGGAGAGCATACTTGAAAACTCCTTTTTGAGAACATATTTTTTATAGCAAATTAAATTTAGTTTACTGAAGTATTCTAATTTTATGTTGAATAATTATTAATATGACATCTACATTGATATGGTCATGGGCTAACTACACATAACATTGTTGTAGGCTTATTGTTATTGTTTTTGTGACAAGTTGGATAAAGAAATACAGAATTGTAATGAGTAAAGACATGTATAATATGCAGAAAATTTAACATCAGTATATAATAACTAACAAATTATTGAAATGAATCCAACTAACATTTTAAATAAAAACATAACTTATAACAAGCATAATGACATATGAAATAGTAATGAGATTTATGTAATTGAGATTTTCCACTGACAATAGTTTGTAGTTGTGGACTAATTTTACTTGTACCAATTATTAAAAGAAATTTAAGATGCTCATCTGTTAATTTAGATCTGTAAACATTTTTTGTGTACTTCATTTTGGAGAAGTTCTTCTCCTTTTTTTTATCAGTGGACTATTTCACTTTTTACCACCGGCAACAATGATAATATGGTTTTGGCCCTCGGAACTTACTGGAGTAATCAGTATGGCCCTAAGGCTGGAAAGTTTGGAGACCCCTGGCGTAGAGGATATTTTGGTACCAGCTACACAATTACTCAAGAGCGTATTTTAGTTCGAACAGTTTCGGGCACCATTGGTATCCCCTTCTTCAGAGCAAAATCGTTTGAAAGAGGCTGAGAGAGGGGAGGAGGGAGGGGTACAGAGAGTGGGAGATTTCGAAATCATAAATGCTACTGTGATCGCACAGCGTGCCTCAACCTGTTTGCAAGTACCTCATCTAGTAAATACATGTTGAAAACAATATTTGTAATTAAAACATCGAATAAAATGTATCATTTCTGAAGGCTGAAAACTTAATAAATCCAAATATCTCGTTTAATATTGAGGGTAGAAAATAAATGTTTACAACAATATTTATAGTAATTTGAATTTGCAATATGATTGATTCTATGAAATTTTTCAATCCGACTTATAGAAACGGAGAAATTCTGAATTTTCGAAATTCCCCTACAAAACTCCCCATTTCTATTGGTCCGATTTCAGCCATTAACGACCTTCAGTTTTTCATGAAACGCTTATATATCGGCTTTGGAAACGGTAAAACAAAAATTAGGACCTCTAAAGCGGTAATAGACAAGTATGTATGTGTGTATATACAATTTTGAATGGACCTCATTTTCGTCATCTACTAGGCAGAATCGATGGGCTTTTGAGGACATTTTTTTGGAAATCGGGTAAATTGAGTACAACATCAATAGCATATTTCCCTCAAGGGGAATCTGCTAAAATATATGAAATCTTTTATATTTACGAAATAATTTTCTAATAAATGTGTTTCCTTCCATATTCAGAATTACGTGATTCAAACTCACGTTTTCGTTATTTGTATTAGTCATCGATTTACGGCCGTGGTGCCATCGTGATTCTTATGATTGTCAGGAAGAGCACTAGCCATTCAAAGTAACAATGAGCTAATTCATTGCAGCTCATTATCTATTTTTTAGGAGATTTCCATTAAGGGAAATCAGCTATTGAGGTTGTACTCATGACGCGAGTTTCGACAAATTTCTTCAAATGTCCATTGATGCTACCCAGGAGATGACGAAAATGAAGACTGTTCAAAATTATATATATATATTTGTCTGTTAACGCTCTAGCGGTCGCAATTTTTATTTGATCGTTACGAAACTTGATATTTAACCGTTTTATGTAAAACGACAGATCAAGTTCGTTAATGGCTGAAATCGGACTAGAGGGAAGGGAGGTTTAGAGGAGGGGATTTTCGAAAATTCAAAATATCTCCGTTATTATGCATCGGATCGAAAAATTGTATAGAATCAATCTCATTGCAAGTTAAATTTACTATAAATATTGTTATGTCCATTTATTTTCTACCTTGAATAGTAACCGAGATATTTGCATTTTTATGAAGTCTGTGGTCGGGTATAGTTCGGATTAGGTCGACTATTTCCGTCAGTGCTCGGCTCAGGTGGAAGCTTCTAACCTGACGTTTCTAACCTTACATTACCTTCCTTACTTTGTGAGATTTATGCAAATACGTTCTGCTCATCCGCCCCCCCTTCTTCTTTAATTCTTGGGCTACTAAAATTTGAGTTATTAAAATATAAATTATTCTTTCAATTCAGAAGCCGTTTCAGATGGGAATTTATTTTAATTAACTGAAAGATTTCTCATTACTGACGGTGGTATTGTGTTACCAATATGCAGATTTCTCTATTGTAAAACTTCACATGGGAAATCTGCTTAGTTTACGCTGCCCCTGCGTGACGGACTTTTATCATATTGAAAATAAGCTAAAAATTAAAAACTATTACACTTAGTTATTCTAATGGTTTCTTTAAACTTATTCTTAGGAAATAGAAATGCATATTTTATAAAAATATATCAATAAATACTAAATTATCAAATTAACATTAGCTTGACACAGTGCTTTTTCAGAGAGATTAAATTCTTAATAGACACTTACTTTGCATTTCACCTTTTCTTCTTTAACAGTGTTACTAAATGCTTTTCTCTTATTTACAGGTGAGACGTGAATGAAATCTTCATATTATAAAATTTAAAGTTCAAAAATGAAAAGGTAAGAGTACGCACAATCATTATTAAGATATAACTGTAGTTATTTTTTTCTTTCTTATCCGGTTATAAATTTACACATATATTCGATATAGGTATATGATGTGAAAAAATTGGAATACATTAAACGGAAGAAGTCAATAGTGTAAAAACTGGCTAGAGTACAACGCTATAGAAATATTGTATGTGAAAAGTGGTCATGTGAAAACGATTAAAATCATTGGCTAAATTAAAAAAAATCATAGGTATTTTAAAAGTGTTAAAAAAATATAAACTAAAACATTTATTCCCATCCCTACGCACAATATTTAAACATTTGTTATACAAAGATTTAAAAAATAATTTTGAATAATAAGTTGAGCAATAAATAATAAAATACATTCCCCATGTGAAAAATTCTTATAAAATAAATATAATACATTATTAGAGCTACGTAGGAATAAGGCAACATTCCCCAAGAACAATATAATCCGTTATCAAAATTCAAAAATTATTTTCAGAAGTTAAAAACGGAAGTTATATAGTTTCTACTCTAAACGCGATTTTCGAAATATTTCCTTAAATTTCCATAGATTCTACCACGGAATAATGAAAACGAGATCCATTGCATAAATATATCTGTCTATGTATTTGTCTGTAGCCGTTCTAGCTGTCGCAATAATTGTTGTATCGTTACCAATCCCGACATGCGTTTCATCCAAAACTATGGATAAAGTTCGTAAACGGCAAAATCGAAATTTGTCCTTTATTATACCTCGGATCAAAAAAAGTGTATAAAACAAATCATATTGTAAATTTAATTGTCTATAAATGTTGTTATATACATATTTTTGCTAAGGTTAATATTAACCGAATTATTTGAAATTTTTAGTTTTTAGCCTTCAGTAACCCACTACCCACGTTTCATACAACTCTTAAGTTCATATTCGTTAATGGTAGAAATCGGGCTAGTATTAAGAGTGATTTAAAAGGAAGAGGAGTCGAAAATTCAAGATATCTCCATTATTATGAGTAGAAAATGTTATAGAATCTCTTAAGGATGTTGAAGAAAATCTTGTTAAACTTTTGATGCTCTAAAATTCACAGCGATTGCTCGGTGACCGAGTTATTCTTACTTACTTATTTTCAACCTTCAGTCTCCCCCCCCCTTTATGTAAAAATAAAGATTAAGTTCGTTAAAGACTAAAATCGGACAAGTGGAAAGGATTTTCGAAAATTCTAAATATCTCCGTTACTATACGTTGGATCCAAAAATTGTACGCAATCAATGTTATTGTAAATTAAATTTACTATAAATATTATTATATAATTTTATTCTCTATCTTGAATTTTAACCGAGATATTTGCATTTTTATTAAATATGTGTGGTAACAGACGAGATGAGATCGGCTAACTTCGGTTCTAGTCGTGAGTTTTCGCCAATAGATAGTTCGGCCGTTTTCGTAACTGTTCGGCTCTCGTGAAATTTCTCTATCGTAAACGCAGCCCCTGCGTGACGGACTATTTATTCCCATATCCTATAAAAATAATACTCTGTAACTAATTTGGTTTGCTTACGAAATCAATCCATAACTGGTCAGTAAAGACATATAGCCTATCAAATAATATATTCATTACTTTGTCTAATAGTCTGAAAACTATTTAATAATCTATGTGGCTAAAACAATAAAATTGCAATGAAATAAAAAGAACGCCTGAGATATCAGTGGTAAAAGAAACAAAATGACAGCTAGAACAGAGTAGAAACATTATGTCGCAGAAGTAAGACAGCCATTCAGAGAGGACCAACTATAATATTCCAGACTTGGGAATTTCTTGCGCGCTGGAGATACGGAGAATTCAGGATTAGTAAGACTTGACTTACTCTGGGTAATTTTCAAATTTAATGCAATAAATATAAAAAAAAAAAACAGGCTTGAGTTGTAAGGGGTGACATAAAAGGGAATGCCGCTACTGCTATAAAGGCTCCCTGGGTTGCCATTACTCACTTTTGTGACCGACCTCAATTCTATTGTATCATCTGTGTATTTACTCAACTTTATTTAACTTGTTACTTTTATATACAATACGTATTATGTTATACGTGTGGTTACCTATTAAGAATGATTTTCCCTTTTAATTCTCACAATTGTAGAGGGTTTTAGCAGATTTTCCTTAAGGGAAATCAGCTATTGATGTTGTATCAGCGATTTCCGAAAAAATCCTCAAATGTCCATCAATCCTACCCAGGAGATGACTAAAATGAGGTCCGTTCCAAATTAAAATTTATATATATATATATATATACATTAACGTTCTAGGGGTCGCAATTTTTCATTGGTTGTTACGGAACCATTACATAGACGGTGTAATTATATTAATTCTGTATATTCTTCATATTTTCTTGGCAAGTGTCACCAGTAAAAAGTCCGTCACGCAGGGGCTGCGTAAACTAAGCAGATTTCCCACGTGAAGTTATACAATAGAGAAATCTCCATACGAGAGCGAAATAGTTACGGCAAATGGCCGAACTAGCTTTTGGCGGGAAATTCAGTCATCCGTTAACCATTAATAAAAATGCAAATATCTCGGTTAGTATTCAAGATAGAGAATAAATGTATAGAGCAATATTTATAGTAAATTTAAGTTACAATAAGATTGGTACTATACACTTTTTTGATCCGACGTATGGTAACGGAGATATTGCAAATTTTCGAAAATCCCCCCTCTAAACCCCCCTCCCACTGGTCCGATTCCACCCATCAACGAACTTGATCTGTATTTTTGCATAAAACGTTTAAATATCGAGTTTGGTAACGATCAAACAAAAATTGCGACCGCTAAAGTGTTAACAGACAAATATATATATATATATATATATATATATATATATATATATATATATATATATATATATATATATAATTTTGAACGGACCTCATTTTCGTCATCTCCTGGGTAGGATCGATGGACATTTGAAGAAATTTTTCGAAAATCGCGTCATGAGTACGACCTCAATAGCTGATTTCCCTTAAGGGAAATCTGCTCAAAGCACTTTTTTCGCGTATTCTTTATTGATACTGCCCTACATGTTTCGTGGTCTATATACCATCCCTTCAGGGGCTCTCTCTTTTTTCAAAAAGTAATAACATTAATTTAAAGAAATTAAAAACATTAATTTAGCAAAACCATATATTATTTCTTTACTAGATAGAGTATTAATAAGTGTCTACTTATGTAAGTATTTACTAAATTCAAATACAGATTGCTACTTACATTTCTGAAGTTCTCGTTCCCCTCTTACGATCGTTGCGACTGTCCTCAGTAGGGATGTAGTTGTTATGAGGTTCCCGAAGTAGGTTAAGTCAGCTGATTATAAATCGATTATTTACACACCAACCTTGAACTCGATTATTTCACTTCAAAAGTTAAAATCGATTATTTCATTTTATGATGAAATGTTTTAGAATATATGATTGAAGTATTTAATTTCTGTTTGTTTGTTTTTTGTTTTTTTTCAGGGTTTATCTATTTTTTATTATGTGAATATTGTCTTTTATTTTCCGTTTAATGTTATTTTTTTCTTTATCAATTATTTAAACTTTTTCAAAATTTTAGTTGTATTTCTTGTAGTTGGCATGATCCGTCAAGGCAGTTTAATTGCCAATACTTATAGCAGATTTCCCTTAAGGTAAATCAGCTATTGAGGTTGTGTCAGCGATTTTAGAAAAAATTCCTCAAATGTCCATCAATCCTACCCAGGAGATGACCAAAATGAGGTCCGTTCAAAATTATATATTATTTATATTTATTTGTTAACGCTCTAGTGGTCACAGTTTTTCATCGGTCGTTACGGAACTTGTATTTAAACGTTCAAAAAGCAAGATCAAATTCGTTAATGGTAGAAATCGCAATAGAGGGAGGGGTTTGGGAGGGTTAGCTCAATAATACCGAGAAAAACTGAAAATAACAAATCTTATTGCAAACTAAAATACCTATAAATGTTGTTATATGCATTCTTACTCTATCTCAAATATTAACCTACATATAGGCATTTTTTTAGATTTGGGCCTGCAGTAAAACTCCACATTCAGCCATCGCACGTTAAGAATAAACCAGTACATCAAGCTCAAACGTCTCATTTCAAGCTGAAAATTCAAATGTTGTATTCAACAAATCTTTTCTAGATAAAACATGTGCAAATACGTTTTGATCCCCCTCCCTTTTTTGTTCTTGGATTACTAAAATTAGAGTGATTAAGATTATTCTGATTCATTATAAATTAAAGTACTTTATATAATAAATAGTTTGCAATTTAATAAATAAATATATATATATAATATTCAGATATATTTCTGAAATTGTTTTTCTTTCAGATCAAGATTATTTCTATATTCAGCTCTGAGAGGTTGGCTGACTTGTTTGTTTACAATTCAGACACTTCCTGTAGTGAAGGTTAACAAAATGTAAATTGACTGAATCATTTCTCAAAAACATATGTATTTATTCACTTAATATTCACGGTCGTTTTAAGTGTTACCAGTATGTTGATTTATCTATTTTAAAACTTCACGTGGGAAATCTGCTTACTTTTCTCAATCCCTGCTTGACGGACTTAGAATAAGGAGCAGTCGGGTTTAGGAATATATATATATATATATATATATATATATATATATATATATATATATATATATATATATATATATGTCTGTGAACGCTCTAGCGGTCGTAATTTTGGTTTGGACTCGATATTTAAACGTTTTATGCAAAACTAAAGATTTAGTTCGTTAATTGCTGAAATCTGACAAGTAGGTGGGGTGTTCAAAGGGGGTAATTTCTTCAATTCTTAATATCTCCGTTATTATGCATCGGATCTAAAAATGTTATGGAAGCAATCTTATTGAAAATGTAATGTTTTATAAATGTTGTTTTGTACGTTCTTTCACTATCTTGATTATTAACCGAGATATTCACATTTTTTAGTTTTCGGCAATTAGTAAACCCTCCCTCTCACTACACATGTAATATTAACAATAAGCTGTTATATCATGAAGCACTTTATTTGAAGCCTAAATACCAAATATTGTTCTCATTGAACTTTTATGTTTTGAGGTAAATTTCAAACACGTGACGTAGATGGGAAATCTACTTGGTTAACGCAGCCGTTATTTGTAAACGCCCACTTTGTGTCCTGAAAATATTTACCGAATATCGACTGGTTAAGAGGAAGAGGCTATAAAAAACCAAGATTTCAGAAAAACCAATTAGCTTGAAGTGCTAACCACAACACAAATAAATGTAGAAAATCAAATTAAGCTCTCGGATTTAAGCACGTTGATGTAATTATTTCCATATGTTCCTAGTCTCATGCAATGCTAGAATTCTAAACGACTGAAAGTAATTCCATTCCAGCTAGCCATGACGCAGCCAGAGACTATTTAAATAAAGAATAAAGCATTTAAACTCTAGATAAAATAAGGTTAATATTCAAAATGAATATAAATTCGCATCGTTGTAGTTGGAAGGGAGTGGGAGAAACACTGGCACTCATTTTAATTGGGAGTAGCGACTTGGCTACTCGCGATTATAAAAACTACCTTCACGGTATAAATTTATCTCAAGCCCCCCCGCCCCGACTAAAACGCCCCAACAGAAAGATAATATATGTATGCGAACTTTATGCGTCCGCTTGTACATTCTCTCCGGACAGCCGTCGGCACCCCGTTTATATTTTTTTCTCTCTCTCTCTTTAAAAGCTTCGGACTTTCTAGGTTTGTTATGTTTTTTAAGCGCTCGTTGTCCGAGAAAAGAGTTAGGATGTTCGGATAGATTCATTCGAACTCCGCCCGTATAAAAATAACGCCTCTCCCAGATGGGGATTTAACAATAGCAGTATATGTTTCCAATAGTTCCCTGTTGAATTAATAGGATCACTCTATACCCGTTGGAGTCCGTTCAATGAATAAAGCAACAATGATCTAGTTAAAATGAAACGGACAAAACACCTCGGGGCAAAGCTTTTCAAACTGTTTTTTTTTTTTTTACAACCTGTTAATTGTACTGTAGATACAATATGAACAGTAATCGTATTTGAGCCCATTTAGCTATTTCCCAATTTTCGAATAGAAATCTCTTTGATTTTATAGTAATAACCTCTTTGGACTAGACTATTTTACAGACGAGTCCACACAGTTATGGTTGTTTTTTTTTAATTTGGTCATGTTTTTTCCTCCGTTCTAGTGCTCATTGATTCTTCTACCCACGAATCAGTTAGTTTATTCGATGTACAATTTTTTACAGGGTTCCGTTCAAAATATACCACCACTTGATCGTGTTCTGAATTCAATACTGACAATCCACTCTCTGTATTTTTTATTTTGGTACTAGTTTTAAAAATGTTTAAATTATTAAACCAATTAAAAACACTTTTTTATTTTATTAAAATCATATTTAGATTTTGATCCTATTACTATATCTTTAGTTTTAGTGAAATATTACTGGATTTTATTGTTGGGTTGAAAAGAGAAAGCCTCTGAAGAGGTGGTATATAGACCACGAAACATGTTGGGCACTATCAATGGAGTTTACTCGAAAAAAGTGTTTTTTATTGGTGACCCTTGCCAAGAAAATATGAAGAATATACAGAATTATTATATTTACACCATATTCTCATGGAGTCTATCTGAGATTTTTGTGACAATCGTTTAGTATTGCAGGACATAATTAAAAAAAAATGAACAATAACGACTACATGTACATTCAAAAAGCTTCCAATCATATCAAAATATTTTTGAAAAGGGAAAGAGCTCAGTAAGTCTTAATTATGGACTAAGCTCATTACGCAAGGTAAAAATAAACTCTCGGCCATTTCTGTTTTAATCATATTCACGCTTGTGAGTTTGAATGAAATGAGTATTTCATGAAATATGTTTATCTAATTAAATTTTTTCAAATGACAAAGCATTCGTATTCACCGCCAAGCTAGTGAAAATAGTAATCCGGGTTTATTCAACTGTACGTATGTGAGAGAGAATACTCTATTTTAATAGGTTTATTAATTTGGGAATTCTGTTTAATAATCTGTTTACGAATAAAGTTCATACATGATTAATTTACACTCAAGGCCGTTAAAATATATCGAGGCGCATTTAATTTACATTTTACAGCGCACTTATTTACAAGTGCTATTTATTTAAATGCTAACTTATTTGTTCTGTGTCCTTCTTCATAGTTCTTCTTTTGTTCCATAATTTTATTAGCAGATTTCCCTTAAGGGAAATCAGCTATTGAGGTTGTACTCATGACGGAATTTTCGAATTTTTTCTTCAAATGTCCATCGATCCTTCCTAGGAGATGACGAAAATGAGGCCCGTTCAAAACTGTATGTGTATATATATATATATATATATATATATATATATATATATATATATATATATTTGTCTGTTATCGCTCTAGCGGTCGCAATTTTTGTTTAATCGTTACCAAACTCAATATTTAGTCGTTTCATGTAAAAAGAAAGATCAAGTTCGTTAACGGCTAAAATCGGACTAGGGGGAGAGGGGGTTTAGAGGGGGAGAATTTTGAAAATTCAAAATATCTCCGTTACTATCGGATCGAAAAAGTGTATAAAATCAATCTTATAGAAAATTAAATGCACTATAAATAATGTTATATACATTTATTCTCTTGAATAAATAAGAATAATAACAAAATAATTGAATAAATCTTGAATATTAACCGAGATATTTGCATTTTTCAGTTTTCAGCATTCAGTAAACCCCCACTTCTACTTCTGTTACATAAACAATGCTCTGTTATATGATAAAAACTATTAATTGAAGCCTAAACCCCAAATATTGTTTTCAATGAACTTTTATTTTGTAAGGTATATGCAAATTCGTTCTGTTGACCCCCCCCCCCCTCGCCCTTCTTTTGTTTTAGGATTACTAAAATTTGAATGATTGAGATAAAACTGATTCTGATTCATTACAAATTACACCACTAGCTTTAGTAAATTGTTTTCAATAAAATTAATATGTTATATTCAGAAATATTTCATTAATTGTTTGTATTTCTTGTCTATCTATCAGCGCTACGAGGTTGGTTTGCCTGTTTGTTTACAATTCAGCCTTGTATTGTACATTTACTGAGTATTCACGGTTGTGTTACCTCTATGTATATTTATCTATTATAAACCTTCGTTTCCTTCGTGGGAAATCAGCTTAGTTTATGCAGCACCTGCGTGACAGACTTTTATTTCTTTCACTAACCATATAAAGTATCTGCAAAATTCGGTAATAAATAAATAATATTTTAATGTTAATTATATCTTTAACATCAGCAACTTTACCTATTAAAAAATTCCATCGCACAGAGGCTGCGTAAACTAAGCAGATTTCCCACGCGAAGGTTTACAATAGATAAATCTACATACTGGTAACACCACCGTTAATATTAAGTGAATATAAACAAACGGCAATGAAATATCTTTATAATAATATCTACAGCGGAAAGCCTCTGAATTGTAAACCAACAGGTCAGCAATATATATATGATATATATATAGCTTGCATTGATATATAGAAATATTGTAGACCGGAATCAAAAACAAGTAATGATATATATATGAACATAACATATTATTTAACAGCTTGTTATTAATATGACATGAGAAGGAGTGCGGGTTTGCTGAAAGTGACAAAGTATAAAATACAAATATCTCGGTTAATATTCATGATAAGGAAAATATGTATAGAACAAAATTTAATGATAATTTAATTTGCAATAAGATTGGTTCTATACAATTTTTCGATTAGACGTTTAGTAACGGAGATATTTCGAATTTTCATTCTCTCCCTCTAAACCCCCCACCTCTTACCGATTTTAGCTATTAACGAACTTGATTTTTTTTTTACACAGAAATCGATTAGATACCAAGTTTGGTAACGATCAAACAAAAATCGTGTAATCAGTAAGGCCTCAATAGCTGATTATAGGGAAATGTGCAAAAAAATTAGAACATTGTAAAGAAAGAATGTTTTCATATATACTTGATTCGCATTAAATGACATTAGTTTTTATATAAAAGTTGAACTTCCGTCTTTAATCAGTTTTAATTTACTTTTTTCCTTTTTTTTTTTTCTTTTTTTTTTTTAGTACCTAACTCTAAAACATTTAAGGGCACCGAATAAAACTTCTTCACGTCACATAAAGCCATGGTTCAGCCCTTTTTTTCTCTTCATTCTCCGCTACTGGGTTTGGATCCATAACATTAATCTGAGTATAGCTTTCAGCTCGCATTCAGATTCTCAGTAAGCTGTCATAGGATTGATTGAAAAAGTACTACATGGAAAAGCTTTCTTTACGCGCTATGACGCGAATTTTCGCCTGGTTTATGACAGCCGGCAAAACCTTTGACTCTCTGACATCCATGGAAAGCATTCTTCTCTTTTAAATGGATTGACGTTGTTGCCCTCCAGGTCCAAATATGGAATTGTTAAAATTATCAAGCTCTGGCAAATCTTGTTTGCTATTTATTAATTGAAAAGCTCAATTTGCATAATTAATTCCAAGACAGCCCACACATTAACAATATATTCTCATACTTACACAAAATTGAAATATATGATAACATTTAACATGCATTAATCATCCACCAACTGTATTTGTATATTTTTTTTTTTTTTTTGGGACTTGTTATTATTAGTATTATTGCTAAGTTATGTGTTACTATTACTTGTTGCTAAGGTATTTGTTATTATTACTTGTTGCTAAGGTATATGTTATTATTACTTGTTGTTTAGGTATTTATTATTGTCCCTTGTTGTTAAGGTATTTATTATTGTTACTTGCTGTTAAGGTATTTTTTGTTATTATTTGTTGTTAAGGTATTTATTATTGTTATTTGCTGTTAAGGTATTTTTTGTTATTATTTGTTGTTAAGGTATTTATTATTGTTACTTGCTGTTAAGGTATGTTTTTTTTGTTATTGTTACCTGTTATTACTTTTGAAAGGGCAAATCACCTTCGATGTGGTGTCCATTAATAAATAAATTAAAATTAATTCGATAAACGTTATTAATTAAGACTGTGACTTGTGCACTATTCCCAAGTACTGGAGGTCCATTCGCAAGTCTAGTTGAACAAAATAGCTTTCTTTTAGTTGTCCGGACACCATGTTTGAGTGGGATGTGGTTTCATGTCACCAAGTATTTTCCATTTCTATGTAAAACATCGAATAGTGGAAGGGCGAATAACTCGACTAGTATTTAAGTTACGGAAAATGCATAGAACGACAATTGTAGAGCAACAATAATTTAGCAAGATTATGTCTATAAAAGTTAACGATCCTAGTCATAATAATGGATATATTTTGAATTTTTGAATCCTCCCCGACAGACGTTGTCCTGCATGATATTTCAAGCGATTAGGATATTAAATTTAATAATATTATGTTTAAAACAAAAGCTACTTTTAATAACATAAAAAACAACTTTTGTTATGTGCACGTTTGCCTAAAAACAAATAGAAAATGAAATATCCCAAATTTTTTATTCAGGCCTCCCTTATAACCCCCACTCCCGTTCGAAACTAAAAAATTTAATATAGCTTATAATTTTGGAAGAATTAATGCTAATTTACATATAGAGTTTTGTTAAATTCGGTTCAATCGTTAGTGCCCAATAAAATTTTTGGCTCCCACTTTACTTTTTTTTGTGTATATCTCATTTATACTTTGTTAAACGAGAAAAGTGAACATAAAAAAAGTTAAACAACTTTTGCCCAGTGCATATTTGCCGAAAAACCAATAGGAAACGAAATATCGCTATTTTTAATTTTAGGCCTCCCTTACAACCCCCCGTCCTGCTCCATCTGCCGGGCTGATTTGTGAATCTAAACCATCCAGGGCGTCAACCTAACGCATACAAAACAATCATTTAAATCGGCCCTGACGTTTAGGAGGATTTCAGTGGCATAAACACGTACAAGTAGAATTATATATGTATTTATTTTATTTATTTATTTGAGTTTCGCAGCTTTGGCGATATTGCTCTAAAATAAAGCTTAAAAAACAAAACAATACAAAAAAAATAACAAAATTAAACAAAACATAAATAGAACATATAACACAAAAGGAACACAAAACATAAAATGAACATAGAACTCAAAAGGAACACAAAACATAAAAGGAACATAAAACACAAAACATAAAAGTAACATAGAACACAAAACATAAAAGGAACATAGAACTCAAAAGGAACACAAAACATAAAAGGAACATAAAACACAAAACATAAAAGTAACATAGAATATAAAACATAAAAGGAACATAGAACTCAAAAGGAACACAAAACATAAAAGGAACATAAAACACAAAACATAAAAGTAACATAGAATACAAAACATAAAAGGAACATAGAACACAAAAGGAACACAAAACATAAAAGGAACATAGAACACAAAAGGAACACAAAACATAAAAGGAACATAAAACACAAAGCATGATATATATGTAAAGATATATGTATAATTTTGAGCGGACGTCATATTCATCTCCTGTGTAGGGAAACAATATTTGGTATTTCACCTCGGAATGCCTACCTAATAAATTTTTTAATTATCTTATAATAGGCATTCCACGCTTCGTGCATATAACTATCAATATGAGTATTTTGAAGGTATTCAGTAAATAAATAATGCATTTATTATTTAGAGCTTCCGATTATTTAATATTTATATTTCGACGGGAAAACATTATTATATTAATTAATTTCCGGATATCCAACAGTTGTAATTAGAAAATCGACTAACTGCTTATATCTCTGGAAAAACAAATGAGTAATAATAATTTTACTGTTCTTGTTGCAGGGCATTTGTGTTATTAATAAATATATCGGAATGATTTTGTGTATCCATTTCTATTTCACGACAGGTGACACGGATCTTTCAAAAAGTTAATATAGCATGTTACTTTCAAATAAATTAAAAATTGATGGAGTTAATTGTGACTAGCATATACTTTTCCAAAAAGGAATATTCATTAGAAATCTCTGATTCAAGTTTACTGCGATGGAGGTATTATCTATTTATATAAATAGGCAAAGATTCTGGCGATATTTAATTAGTAAAAGTTTTATTTTTAGCAAATTACTCTTAGGGGAAATCAGGTACCATTGATCCTACCTGTGTGTATGTGTATATATATATATTTGTCTAGCAGCTCTAGCGGTCGCAATTTTTGTTTGATCAATACCAAACTCGATATTTAATCGTTTAATGTAAAAATAAAGATCAAGTTCGTTAACGGCTAAAATCGGACCGGTGGGAGGGGGAGAATTCCAATATATATCCCTTATTATGCGTCCGATCGAAAATTTATATAGAATTGCTCTTATTGAAAATGTAATGTTTCATAAATTTTCCTATGTACGTTTTATTCATTACCTTGATTATTAGCTGAGATATTTGCATTTTTTAGTTTCCGGCCTTCAGTAAACCTCCGCTCCTACTTATGGCATATGCACAATAAGCTGTTATATTATGAAACACTTTATTTGAAGCCTAAATACCAAATATCTTTCTCACTGAACTTTTACATTTTTAGATAAATACAAATACGTGTGGCACGTGAGAAATCTGCTTAGTTAACTCAGCCACTGCGTGACGGTCTTTTTTTATTTTTATGAAAGTACCAAAATTAATTAATACTTTATTAAGAAGTTGTTGATGTAGTGATATTGTAGCTTTTCCTAGTGCATTCCCCTGATGGACTTTGTGTGTTAGAAAGATAGGGAGGGTTTTTATCGAGCCCTCGATCAACAAATTAATCATATCTTTCAAAACAGCGATTGAGTTCTCCTGTAGCTGATGGAATTTTTTCATTTCTCTCTCTCCACCCCCTCCTCCAATGGCCTACTTTATTGAGGATTTATATCCTTCCGATTTTTATGTAGGGCCTTGCATCATGAATCTTTACGAGGATGGAAATGGCTGAGATATTGTTTCATTTAGATACATCATGTCTGCTATAGGCCGTAAGAGAAAAAGAAAAAAGTAAATTTAATTCCAGTATTTTTCACATAATATTTTATAATTAATTGAGCATACACAGAAACATTATGTTATAGGAAAACTGTGAAAATAACCAGGATATATGTGAATGGCCTAGGCTATAGACCATACACCTCTGCTTCCAAGTTGAAGTTGACTGAATTACTAGAAATAAAAAAGACTTTTGTCTTGACTCCTCACAAAATGGCCCATATTTCAGGAAATAGAGCTATTAAAATAATAAAGTCTGCCACGCAAATGCTGCGTAACCCAAACAGATTTCCTGGAAAATGACACGCTAATGATATCATTTCAATATCTATTCTCTGTTACTCACATAGTAAGAAGTTACCCGGCATGAGATGTTTATTATGACTTATTTACTTAAAATGAAAATCGGATGAGTAGAATTGGGGGTTCACAAAAGGCTGAAACCAAAAAAAAAGTACAAAACTTCAGTTAATATTCATTATTTGGAAAACATGTATACAACAAAAGCTGCAGAAAATTAAAATTTCATCAACATTGATATGGTGATAATTTAGAATTTTCAATAATTCCCTACTGAAACTCACCCATTATCTGAATGATTTCAGCCATTATCTGATATAATCTTTAGTTTTCCATAAAATTTTTAAATATCAAGTATGGTGTTATTTAATAAAAATCTTGTAGGCAGATGAAAGAATTGGCTACGCTTCCACTGTAACAATTTCTTAAAACGACAGAGCGCTTTCGATGCAGTGCATCATCATCAGTGCCTTTTTGACACACAAAAACAATAATTACTTATCTCTATTAAAATATTTTAGATAATTTTATTTACTTATTTTAGATAAAGGGCAAAATAGATAACATATAACAATAAAAACTACCTTTCTTAGAATTAAATAACACATTCTAAGGAAGACTATTTTTATTGTTATATGTTACCCTTTATCTAAAATATTTTAATAGAGATAAGTAATTATTGTTTTTGTGTGTCAACAGGGCACTGACGATGTTGCACTGCATCGAAACCGCTCGGCCGTTTTAATAATTTTTTTCAGTGGAAGCATAGGCAAGTTTTCATTTACCTACATTAGAAGTCACTTCCACCTGCTAGAATACCAACTCAAAAATCATGTAGTTTAGGACGTAAAATCTCAAATAATAACGTCAAGCTAAAATATTTGCAAATATCACACACGGTAAAAACATATTTGGTATTTAAGCTTCAAATAAAGGAGTCCATGATATAACAGCTTAAAGTAAATATGACATGAGTAGGAGTGGGGGTTTACTGAAAGCCGAAAACTAAAAAATGCAAGTATTTCTGTTATCATATCAATTCAATTTGCTATGAGATTGGTCCTACATCAATTTTCTATCTGACGTATATTAACGTAGATATTTCGAATTAATCTACTTAGTTCATAGAAAAATCCTTGTATATCTACGGATGTGATACGTAGAGAAGATTATTTGGGGATAATAAGCAAGTGCGTTTGTGCATTCACTGTCAGTTATATCGGTTGGGTTACCAGCTGTTTCGAAGTAGATTGCTTGATCAAACATTCAATTTCTCACCTTGTTGTCGGATTGCCAGAAGCCTTGGCTGCCAATTGCATGTGTTATTAATGTCAGAGACTAGTTTCAGTGAGATCCGGCTTAGTTAGAGGTTGATTTGATTTCTTAGGACTGTTCTCAAGATCATTACTTAGCGTATTCGGTACTTACGGGATAACGGGAGGCCACACATTGAAAGACAATTATTAAATCATAATATTATTATTATTAAATCACTTTATTTTTTAAAATAACTCTTCTATAATTTGTAATTAAAGAAGATTATTATTATTATTTATTAACGTCCACTTTTGCAACTAAGGCTAATTGGGACGGGTTATGTACAGGTTACCACCCTTTTCTAGCCAGGGTGGGATTAGGATGTTATTTAATGAATTCCATCACTAAATAATTTCCTTTACCCAGGTAAGAATCGAACTCGCCGTTCTAAGACGATTATTAAATCACAATGAAAATAAAGTTAGTTTATTATATAAAATAAGACTTCTAGAAATTATAATTAATGAAGATTTTTAAATCATAGTTAAAAAGTTAATTAAAGGCAATTTTTAAATCATAATAAAAAGATAATTAAAGACGTTTATTGAATCATAATAAAAAGATAATTAAAGACGATTATTAAATTGTAATAAAAAGATAATTAAAAGTGATTATTAAATCATAATAAAAATATAATTAAAGACGATAGTTAAATCATAATAAAAAGATAATTAAGACGATTATTAAATCATAATCAAATGATAATTAAAGATAATTATTAAATCATAATAAAAAGGTAATTAAAGACGATTATATCTATAATAAAAATATGCTTAAATCATAATAAAAAGATAATAAAAATTAAAGACGATTATTAAATCGCAATTAAAAATTAATTAAAGGCGATTATTAAATCATAATAAAAAGATAATTAAAGGCGATTATTAAATCATAATAAAGAGAAAATCATTTTTATTATTTAAAATAATACTTCAAGAATTTATAAGACCATTTATAATTATACTAAACCATACCAGAAGAAACAAGATTGGAAGAAGTTTTTCCTGAAAAACCGAAGGTTGTAGGCTAGACCGCATACCCTTTTTATTTCCTTATATACGATAATGTATTATCGTATATTATATAAATTTTGACATTTATTTTGTTATCTTTTGCCAAATGTTAGTAATCAATGAAACACTATTTGAACAGTTTACTAAATTCGTATTTTAATGTAGAATAGTCATTTGTACAGCCATTTGTCCATCGATTGTACCTACGATTACGAAAATTAGGTCCGATCAAAATTATATATATATATATATATATATATATATATATATATATATATTAATTCGTTATCGGCTGAAATTGAACTAAAATGAGGGTGGATTAAGTTGAGGAAATTCGAAAATTTTAAATACCTCCGTTATTTTAAGTCGTATCGAAAAATTGTATTTAACCAATCTTATTGAAAATTAAATCACCTATAAATGCAGTTATATACATATTTTCTCTATAATTAATATTAATTGAAATAAGAGGGTTTTTTAGTTTTCATCCTTCAGTAAACATCACTACTACCCATGTCATTTTAACAATAAGCAGTTATATCTTGAACCACTTTATTCTAATCGTTAAATTCCAAATATCTCAGTTATAATGAATCGGATCGTAAAATATAGAACCAATCTTGTTAAGCTGTTGACGGTCTAGAATTGATGTTCTATGCATTTTTCGCAACTCAAGTATAAGCGAGGTGTTTTCAACCTTCAGTAGCCCTCCCGCTTTCTACTCATCGGTTACTTACACAGAAATAGAGAATATGTGGCGAGATAAAGAGTATGCTATACCAGCACGTGGGAAATCTGCTTAAATTAAGCAGCATCTGCGACATGGATTTTTATTATTAAATAAGAGAGGTTATCCCACAATTATGCTTATTCTTTACGTGTTATTTTCCATTCTATTAAGAAGAATTTTAAACTTGAAATTAAAATTCTTCTACCTAAAATTATTTCAATATGAGACTCATAGTTCCGCGTAGAGAAAAATGATTTCTGAACATTTATTTAAAAAAAATGGCGATAAACTGTGCTCTTTCATCAGTTCTGCAGAATTTCTTTAGAGAGAATGTTTAAAGATATTTAATTATTTCAATTAAAATCTTCCGGGAAGTTGGTGCAGCAAAACCCCTAGATAGACGGATGAAACCAATTTCAGGAATCTGGTTGAAAAAGTAGTGGAACGCGGTTTAATTATCAAGCTGAGAATGGTTTGGATTAGATTTTAGCAAGGACAAGGGGTTTTCAGCAGACAATTCTAAAGTCACTTCTCAAACTAACTAGTTTGTAATGAATTTAACTTAACGTTTAACTGTTTTAGCACATTTCACTTGGGAGAAATCAGCTATTGAAGTTGTATTCACGACGTGTTTTTCTTATTGTTTTCCAAAACTTCCACGGCTAAAAGAGAGTCCTTCAAAATTACTTAAGATACATTAAATTAAAATAAAATGAATACATTTATAGAAAATAAAATTCGAACATGAGAATATCATTCATGAACATGAGAATATGAGCAGTCAATCCCTCTTCTACATGACTCGGTGTAGTTACAATAACGAATAATGTTTAAAATGTTGATATTGTTAACTAATATGTCTGCAAAAAGAAATATTCTAGCAGTTCTTACAAAACTAATATAACCTCCATCCGTCCTTGGAAATATTCGACAAGAGACAACAGAAGAGATGAAGTTGTACCAGGAAGACTCCGAATAGGACACAGAAGATTTACGCATGGTTATCTTATGACAAAAAAAGAACCCCCGATGTGTAGAAGGTGTAACACAGACTTAACTATCTACCACATACTAATCGAATGCCATGCGTATACAAATATTCGAAACGAATGCAATATTTCCAATAATATAGCAGTGGCCCTTGGAGATGGCCCCAAAGATTTATTTATTTTGGAGCGTTCGCAGCGAGGCGATATTGCTCATAAAAAAAAAACAATGTATATAAACAAAATACAAAAATGAAAACATTAACAAGAAAAAATTAAACACTACAATTAGAACCGAACAAACTAAGGACGCAAACAAATAACAAAACGCAACTAAATAACAGAACGCAACCAAATAACAAAACGCAACTAAATAACAGAACGCAACCAAATAACAAAGCTCAACTAAATATCAAAACGCAACCAAATAACTAAACGCAACTAAATAACAGAATGCAACCAAATAACAAAGCTCAACTAAATATCAAAACGCAGTCAAATAACAGAACGCAACCAAATAACTAAACGCAACTAAATATCAGAACGCAATCATATAACAGAACGCAACCAAATAACAAAACGCAACCAAAGAAGCAAAAAAAACTACAAATAATCAACAAATAAATAAAAAAAACCTTGTAAGGAAACTAGATTATTAAAAACTATAAATACTAATAAAATTACGTAAACAATAATATACTTTCAATGGTTAAAAATAAAACTAAAATCAAATAAATAAACCCCAAAGAGATTAATAAATTGTTTAATTTTATGAAAATTGCTAATTTCTATAAAAAAAATTAAATTACAATTTTTTTGAATCCTCGTTTGTATTGTTAAAATTAGAACTACAATGCAAATGAGGATATAATTACAATAAAAATTTACGAAAATTGCAATATTGACAATTCACATAAGCACAGTTTACTCTCAAAATGCAGGTACTTAACCAAAACTAGAACCATCTATGGTTCTATCTATATAACAGGGCAATGATAACGCGTGACGGTCATTTTTTTTAAAAAATAAGTTCAATTATTTCCTGTTTCACTTTTTGATGGCGGCGAATAATCAAGAGTATGTTATGTTGACAGTTTCTCAATACACGGGCTAAGGGTTTTTTTGCATTTAGACAAATTCACGGCTAAGGAGTCCAACTGTTCTTGATTCGAAATTCACACCTGGGGCTCAGGTAATCCGTGTAAGCTAAGGCGTATGAGGTTTAGGTTCACATATGGTAAACCTAGAGTTGGATTTCCACCTGGGCAATTAGAATTTATTTACTGGCGAAATCATTAAATAAAATCCTTAGTCTAACCCTGGCTAGAAAAGGGTGGTAACCTATAGATAACCCGTTCCAATTAGCCATAGTAGCATAAAGTGGACGTAGAGGAGCGTAGTCTATATTCTTACAGTGTAGCTTCTTTCCTTAAACCCCATACGATATAAATAGCTCAACAATATTTTAAATGGAATAAATAAGCCATGTTGAAAATATAGCACTACAGATAAAAAAAGAGTTTAAAAAAAAAATCCCTATAATTACAGCTATAAATGGCGCCTAAAAAGGATATTAAACGCTTCTGAACGAGATTGGCGAATAGGCTGCTAAAGTCATGTTTTCCAGGCAAAGTGCTCTTGGGGGGGGGGCACCATCATTAAATTTTTAATCCCATTTATACGATGAGCAAAAGGAGAGACTCTACTATCTCTTCCACGAGCCCCAATTTTTTTTCTACCTCTTTGTCCATACTCTTTATCTTGTGTTTATCATTTGACTATACTGCCCAATTAGGTTAATTGGACTAATTTTTATATTCCCATAATTCGCAGATTTCTAATCCCCGTCTCTCCTACCTCAGTGGAAATTAGGCCTAATTTTTGAAGATACATGGACCTTGCCACTGGCCAAGAAAAGCCTCTCCGAAGGCTCGTGAGGTGAATATATTAAAATAAATTTAGCTTCTGTATAAAAGGACAGAAAGTAAGACATAAAGAGAGCATAACGATATTGTATTACACAAAAGAGTACATTTTTAAAGTCTTTGCTATACCCAGACATTTTTTTTTAAATATTTAATAAAAATACGCTAAATAGTTATTTTTAGTATTTAAATTGAAAGGTTTGCTGCAAAAAGGAGATAGCTCCAATTTTTCCACTTTTTGGGAAACCAAAAAAAACGTTTAAAAAATTCAAATTTTAAGTTATGTAAAAATATTGTTGTTGCTTACTCTCAATTATGGTGTTTACATATTATTATTAATTAACGTCCACTTTTTGCAACTTAGGCTAATTGGGACGGGTTATCTACAGGTTACCACCCTTTTCTAGCCAGGGTGGGATTTTAGGATGTTATTTAATGAATTCCGTCACTAAATAATTTCCATACATATTAGAACAGTATTTTCATTCAGAAAATATCATCCAAATGTTGGTGGTACGTGGATGATCCTTGGAGTTACCTCTTTTTTGCCCAAAAGAATGGAATATGAGGAATGGAGGAATATGTTATGTCTTGGAAAAAGGTGTAAAAATAAATAGAATGCACTATTATTATGTATTTTTTTATTCAAAGAAAACTGAAAAAAAAAAGTAGAACAAAATTATTGGTTATACAAACTGAAAATAACATCATTATAACGAATAACATAAAATACGAAAATAACACCATTATAACGAAAATAACTTCATAACGATTGAAGCTGCATCCTTTTTGTGCCAAATAAAAGAGTTTTTTTTTTGGCACAAGAAAGTGTTTATAACTCCCAACAGCTATGGGATGGAGCTACCTCCTTTTTGCAGCAAACCCTTCAATTGTCCGATTAGTACGATAAACCATACCAATGACTCATATGATTCATAGAAAGTCCGTCACAGCAGGTGCTGCGTAAACTATACGGATTTAACTAGGCACTTAGGAACTAGGCACTAGGAATTTATGTTCTCATTTTCCAGAATTACATAGGAAGCTACAATTACTAGAGTTCTAGAAAATCATGTAATATCCTTAAGTAAGAGTTCAAGAAAATCATGTTGTTCTCACATTTGATTTAATTGAACTAATTTTTTAAAAAAAAAAAATCCGTTACGCAGAGGCTGCGTTAACTTAGCAGATTTCCTACAGGAAGGTTTAGAATAAATAAATCTACTTACTGGTAACACCACCGGGAATGTCAAGAGAATAAAAACTAACTGTAATACGAAATCTTCCAGTCAGTTAATAATATTTACAACGGAAAACTTCTGAATTGTAAACAAACAGGACAGCCAACATCGCAGCGCTGAATAGATAGAATCTAGACCTGAAAGAAGAACAATTCATGAAATATATCTGAATATAACATATAAATTTTATTGAAAACTATTTGCTATATCTAGTACTGTAAATTACAATGAATCAGAAAAAATTTTATCTCAATCAATCAAATTTTAGTAGCCCAAAAACGTAAAAGGGGGGGGGGAGGGATGACCAGAACATATTTGCATGTATCTCGTATAATAAAGGTTTCTTGAAAACAATATTTGGTATTTAATCTTCGAATAATGTGGTTTACTATATAACAGAATATTGTTTATGTAACATACCCGTAAGTGGAAGTGAGGATTTGCTGAAGCCTGAAAACTGAACATGCATATATCTCGGTTAATAATGAAGATAGAGAATACGGGTAAATGTATATAACAATATTTGTAAACCATTCAATTTGCAATAAGATTGTTTCTATTCAAGTTTTCGATGTGACGTATAGTAATAAAGGTATTTGGAAACCCCCCCTTCTCCTCCTCCCTCCCACTGGTATTCAAATTGTTCGATTAGTAGGATAAACCTAAACAATGACTCATATGATTCATAAAAAGTCCGTCAGGCAGGGGTGGCGTAAACTAAGCAGATTTCCCACGTAAAGTTTTACAATAGAGAAATCCGCCTAATAACAACAGTATTAGTAAGGAATCCCTAAACCTATTCACGAGGGACGATTAGTTACCGAAAGGGCCCGCACTAGCTTTTGGCGGAGAGTCCCGAGCATAGCCGACTCCTGCCGACCACACACAAGCATACAAATGCAAATATCTCGGTTAATATTGAAGATAGTGAATAAATGTATATAACAATATTTATAGTAAATTTATTTTTCAATAAGATTGATTCTATACAATTTTTGTATCCGACGCAAAATAATGGAGATATTTCGAATTTTCAAAAATCCCCCCTCTAAACCCCCCCCTCCCACTGGTCCGATTTCAGCGATTTACGAACTTGATCTTTCTTTTTACGTAAAATGCTTAAATATGAAGTTTGGTAATGATCAAACAAAAATTTCGACCGCTAGAGCGTTAGCAAGCAAATATATATAATTTTGAACGGACCTCATGAATCTGCTAAAAGTCCGTCAGGCAGATGCTGCGTAAACTCTACAGATTTAACCAGGCTCTCACTGGAATATATGATCTCATTTTCCAGAATTAGATCGGAAAGGAAGCTGCAATTACTAGAGTACAAGAAAATCATATAATATCGTTTAGTAAGAGTACAAGAAAATCATGTTGTGGCCACATTGGATTTTTAGCAGATTTCCCTGAAGGGAAATCAGGTATTGTGGTCATACTCATGATGCGAGTTTCGAAACATTTCTTCAAAAATTATATATATATATATATATATATATATATATATATATTTGTATGTTAACGCTCTAGCGGTCGCAATTTTTGTTTGATCTTTACCAAACTCGGAATTTAATCGTTTTATGTAAAAAGGAAGATCAAGACCAGTGGGAGGGGGGGGGTTTAGAGGGGGGATTTTTGAAAATTCAAAATATCTCCGTTATTATGCGTCGGATCGAAAAATTATATAGAATAAATCTTATTGCAAATTAAATTTACTATAAATATTGTTCTATACATTTATTCTGTATCTTGAATATTAACCGAGATATTTGCATTTGTATTCTGCGTGTGGTCACCAGTAGGCTATGTTCGGACTTTCCGCCGAGAGCTCTGGCGGCCGTTTCTATAACTATTCGTCCCTCGTGAATAGGTTTAGAGGTTAGGATAACTGTTTTTTGTGGCTAGAAACTACTGGGTTATTACGGCCTAAATAATGTTTTAGGTTTAGAGGTTTCTTACTACTACAGTTGTTATTAGGCAGATTTCTCTATTGTAAAACTTCTCGTGGGAAATTTGCTTAGTTTACGCAGCCCCTGCGTGACGGACTTTATTTTATGTATACTCACATGTGATTAGATTCTCTCAACATCAATGGCCACTCGTAGGTATTTACTCTAAGAGTAGTTGATGCCATTGAGAATATAACCTTATTATTAGTTAACCTTTAATAAGTGGCTCTCTAATAATATCGGTGAGGCAGTGATGTAGATATTAATACTTTTGTGATGGCGGTGGCTAACCAGCCTAACAACTACCCCAGCCCCGCGAGTTGTCTCATTTAATTATGTTTTATTGTAAATTAAATGCAACCAAACATTTCGATTATTTAGTTTAGTAAGAGTACATAAAAATCATGTGGTGCCACATCCGATTTTTTTCTTTATTCCCTCAAGTGATTAGATTCCCTGAACATCAATGGGCACTCAGTAGGTTTTTACTCTAGGAGTAGGTGATGACATTAATAACATAACCTTATTATTAGTTAACCTTTAATAACTAGCAATCTAATAATATTGGTGAGGCAGTGATGTAGATATAAAATATTGAGATGGCGGTGGCTAACCAGCCTAACAGCTACCCCAGCCCCGTGAGTTGTCTCGTTTAATTTTAATTATTATTATTTATTAACGTCCACTTTTTGCAACTATGGCTAATTGGAACGGGTTATCTACAGGTTACCACCCTTTTCTAGCCAGGATGGGACTTAGGATTTTATTTAATGAATTTCGTCACTAAATAAATTCCCTTGCCCAAGAGTAAGTATAATTTATATTGTAAATTACATGCAACCAAACATTACGTTTATTTAATTTAGTAACAGTACATGAAAATCATGTGGTGCCCACTTCGTATTTGATTTTTTTTTTGTATAGCCGCCTGTGATTAGATTACCTGAGCATTAAAATGGTCACTCAGTAGGTATATAGTCCATGAGTAGGGGATGCCATTGTGAACATAATATAGTTACCCTTTAATAAGTGGCAGTCTAATAATATCGGTGAGGCAGTGATGTAGATATTAATAATATTGGGATGGCGGTGGCTAACCAGCCTAACAGCTACCCCAGCCCCGCGAGTTGTCTCGTTTACTTATAATTTATATTAATGGCCGTTGGGTGGTAATTTACCCTGCTTTATTAAATGCCCCGCCTTCTTAAAGCCAAGTATTCATTTACCTACCGTCAACCCTGTTTGTCTTTGCTCTCCCTTCTCTCAAAATTACTCTCTGGAAACTCTTTCATAATTTTTTTTTTCTTCTTCGTCTCTCGACTGCTCAATTTCACCCTTAATATTTCTCAGCTCACCGTAAAAATAATAAAAGCTGCGTGAACTAAGCAGATTTCCCATGTGATGGTCTAACACGCTTGTGATCTTATCACACCACATATTCTCTTTTTGTAAGTAAAAAACCGATGAGTAGAAGGAGGGAGGGGGCAGTTACTGAAGGCCAAAATCAACAAAGTAGGAATAATTCAGCTTAATTCAGTTACGAAAAAAATGTATAAAACAACAATTGTAGAACAAGATTGGTCCTACAACAATTTACGACCAACTCATAATAACGGAGATATTTGGAATTTTCCGTCAATAATAAGAATAATGATCTATAGTGTTAACTGAATCCGTTAAATAAGGGGGTATTGTATAGATCAAGGGGGTATTTTCGAAAATTTGAAATATCGCTGTTACTACACGTCGGATCGAAAAATTGTATAGAACTAATCGTATTTCAAATTAAATTTACAATAACTATTGTTATTATATTTGTTCTCTATTAGCAGATTTCCTTTAACCCTCCGTTGTGCGCGCTAAATATTTTACAAATTTGTACGCGCGCGGCCCTCTGTGCCCATCCCATGTTTTCATACATACATTATCACTAATATGAAAAGTATGTACCAATTATGAGATGAAATTATGTGGGACTTGAACAAAAATATTTGCTGATATTTATAACTTTATTTTGGAACAAAAAGTACCTAAGTAAAACATAAAAGCTAATTATTATTTGAAAAATCAACTTCTTTGGCAACGTTAATCTTCTTCTTCGTGCTTTCATTTCGGCCCTTGAAGTAGCATTGAAATCTCTTTCTCTAAATTCCTTTTTTTTTGTCTTTTTTTTGTGTTTAGCACTTTCTCTTCTGTTTCCAATGTTAAATATTTAAAGAACAGCTCCAATTCAGATGTAGCCCCTTTAGAATTTGAGGTTGGCCCAGGTAAAATTTTCAAAATATTTTTGATTTTGTTTTGGTGGAATGGAATGCAAGAGGATCACTGAGCCAAATAGTTTCATTATTTTTACTTAAAAATGCATCAAAATCTAACCTTTCTCTAACTTCAACAACCTCTTCGGCCGATAGTTCACTCTCACTTGAATGTTTGTCAACATCATAATACTCTTCTTCCCCTTCACTATCATCCGAAAAGTCCAAAACCGATTCGCCGTCAGAATCTTTTTCTAATTCTAGCAAAATCGAAGCAAGTTCATGGGGTTCGTAGAATCTTCGTGGTAGAGACATGGCAAAAAAAAAGTTCCGAGAAAGTACGCGTGCGGCCCTTCGTGCCAAAAGTTGAGTAACAAATAAGTACGCGCGCGGTCCTTAATGCCCAAGTAACGACCCCTTCACTTCAAACCTCCATGACTGACTGACAGATATTTTCTGAAGACCACGAGTGCGTTGACTGTGTGGGAGGGGAATTGAGAAAAGCATTTTGGTAGGGCATTGGCCCCTAAGTTGAATAGGCAGGAAATCCCACTACATTTTTGTGTGCTTGGGCACACAGGACCGCAGCGCGTACAACGGAGGGTTAAGGGGAAATCAGCTATTGAGGTCATACTCATGACGCGAGTTTCGAAAAATTTCTTCAAATATCCATCGATCCTACCCAGGAGATGACGAAAATGAGGTCCGTTCAAAATATATTATATATATAGTATATATATATATATATATAATATAAGCTCTAGCCGGTCTCAATTTTTGTTTGATCGTTACCAAACTCGGAATTTAATCGTTTTATGTAAAAAGGAAGATCAAGTTCGTTAATGGCTGAAATCGGTCCAGTGGGAGGGGGGTTTGAGGGGGGATTTTCGGAAAATTCGAAATATCTCAGTTATTATGCGTCGGATCGAAAAATTGTATAGAATCAATCTTCATTACAAATTAAATTACTTTATTTGTTCTATACATTTATTCCCTATCTTGAATATTAACCGAGGTATTTTTGTATTTAAATTTGGGCCGGTAACGGATTTTTGAGTTTCCCGCCAAAACCTAGTTCGGCCCTTCTGCCGTAAGTGTTGGGCTCTTGTATGGAGATTTCTCTATTGTATTACTTCACGTGGGAAATCTGCTTAGTTTACGCAGCCCCTGCGTGACGGACTTTTTTTGAATATTAATCCAGATATTTGCACTTGATTACTTCTCGGCTTTCAGCAAACCTCCACTCCTACTCATGTTATAATAATAATAAGCTGTTAAATCATGAACCACTTTATTCCGGATATTGTTTTCATTGAACTTGTACTTTGTGAGATACATGTAAATACATTCTGTTGCCCCCCCCCCCCCCCGTGTTATGTTCTTGTATTACTGTATGTGAGTGATTGAGATAAAAATTATTCTGAGTCTTTACAAATTACAGGACTACATATACTAGATAGTTGTCAATAAAATTAATATGTTATATACAGATATATTTCAGTAATTGTTTTTCTTTCTTGTGAAGAATATTTCTATATATCTGTTCAGCTCGGAGAGGTTGGAAGACATGTTTGTTTATACTTCAGACGCCTTCCGGCAGGAGGTTATAAAAACTGACTGAAAGATTTCTCAATCCAGTTTGTATTTATTCACTTAATTTTCAAGGTGGTGTTATGTTACCAGTATGTAAATTTATCTATTGTAAAACGTCACATGGGTAATCGGCTCAGTTTACGTGGTCCCTGCGTGACGGACTTTTATTTTACTTAGGCTCATTCCTGGTTGTGTTGACTGATATTTAGAAACTGCAGAATATAAAAGGAGAGAGAGAGGTGGGAAGAATGATAAAACGCATAGAGGAGTATTAAGGAAGTGGGAGAGATTTGGAGAGGGTTCAGCCATTGTCTGAAGGAGCTCATCAAGTGTGGGAGCATGATTAAAGGCGGTTAGCTCTTTTAAAACAGTGATTTCGAGTTTTGTACTCGTTGCCGAAGAACGGGAGGGGAAGGGGAAACTATATTTCACAGCTTCTGGGGGCCTTTCCTTACTAATGGCCCTGACCCGCAACCGGTGACGGATCGCTGTTACTTTTCACTGCTACTGTGCTCTTCCGAGAACAGATTCGTAGAACCACATTTCCCTTACCCCTCCTACCGCTATCTCCGTTCTGAGCTTTAACCTACTTTCGCAAATGTTTATGTGCTCTCTTTTGAACAGGTCATTAGGCATGTTGGTCTTTTACTTCTGGTCCCAGCAGATTCTTCTCTCATAACAGGATTTCTACTTTTATTTGTGGTGAGGAATTATGGTGGGTAGAACTAACTAGTTTCATTGGGTTTTTTTTTACTTTGCCTACGACAGTTACTTATTTAAAAAGAGTGATTTATCTTATTATTAAATTAATACTAGTGAAGAACAGGTGATTAAAGTAATGTATTTAACAAGCTTCAAATGTAAACAAAAATGATAATTTAATATACAATTCATTGAATTATTCATTTAGGGGCCCAATATGCTTTTAATGATTTAAAAATACATTTCCGTGTTTTATGAGATATTCCGATCCTTTGAAATGTCTTAAATGCCAATTCGTCTTATCAAAGAACACAACCCAGTTCTATCAGGTTCATTATTAACAAAAAAAAACTTCGACGTTTCTTATAATCTAGGTGGTTATAGGTTGGTAATCTCGTTCCTGTTTAATTTTTTTTCTTTCATTTAAAATATTTATTTATTATGTGGAGCTCCGCAACCATGGCGACTTGCTCTTTTTAAGCGTGGGGGAAAAACAAAACAAAAACAAAGAACAAGTAAACAAAATAACAAAACGTGGAACACGAATTAACAACAGGACATAGAATAATAACAAAACATGGAATACGAAATAACAACAGAACATAGAATAATAACAAATATTAACAAAGCATGGAACACGAAATAATATAAAGAACAAAACTAATGGAACTGAACTCAAAAGAAACAAGAAACACCAACATAACCAAGAACTAAAAATAGGCACATGTTATTAAATAACTGTATGATAAATCACTAATAATATCAAAAATCAACTGGCTAGAGTAAAAAATACCCGTTTCATTATTATCAGTTTCCTTAACTTTTGTGGGGGTGGTATTTTTATGTTCAATATTTATTTTATAAAGCTTGTGCGATGTGAAATAACTATTGTAATCGGTTTCCAGATTTCAACGGAATTAAAAGATTTGACCTTCCTTTGACTACTTTCGGCATAATTTGTGTACATGTGTCTGATATAACACAAAAAAAGTCCATCACGCAGGAGCAGAGTTAACTAAACAGATTTCCCTCGTTGGTCACGTATGTGCATTTATCTCGAAAAGTAAAAGTTCTATGAGAACAGTATTTAGTATTTTGGCTTCAAATAAAGTGGTTCATGATATAACAGCTTATTGTTATTATGGCATGAGTAGGAGTGGGGGTTTACTGGTGGGTAAAAGTTAAAAAATCCAAATATCAGTTAATATTCATATCAGAGAAAATGTGTACGTAACAACATTTATAGGCAGTTACATTTACAATAAGATTAGTCCATACAATTTTTCAATCCGACTTATAATAATGAAGATATTTCGAATTATCTAATTTCCCCCTCTAACTACCCCTTACCCCTGGCTGATTTCAGCCGTTAACGTACTTGATCTTTCATTCATCGCTTATATATCGAGTTTGGTTGCGATAAAACAAAAATTGCGACCCTTAGAGCGGTAACAGATAAATGTATATAAATTTTGAACGTCATCTACTAGATAGGATTGATGTACGCTTGAGGAAATGTTTCAATAATTACAACCTCAATAGCTGATTTCCCTTTAGGATATTGAAATTTCAAATTTTGGCTTCTTCTTATGTACACCTACCCTTGAGGAGGGTGGAAATACAATTAAGTCAAATTCCCCGAACGTATTAGAGATAAAAAAAAATTGTATAGGTTAATTACTTTTTGTCATAAAAACTTCAATAATATATTCTGTTATATACTTTGGTTGTATATTACTATCAAATGAAATTCAACCAAACATTTTTTTAATTTAATTTAATAGGAGCCTAGGGAAGACAACGTATAGTTTCCAGATCAGAATTTTATTAAGTCCCAGTGACGTGTAACCAGTGTCGGCAGTACGCGAACTAAGGTAGGCGGGAACGCATTGATTTCAAAATATTGAAATGTTTATCCAAAGTGTTTTAAATACTATCAAAGCTTAGACGTTATACGTTATCAGTAAGTCCTACCCTTGTTGTCAAAGGGGCAAGATACTTTTCAGTAAAGTCATTTCTTCCCTCCTCGTATCCAATATGTGTGTGTGTGTAAGGTGTCCCCTTCATAGGAGAAGCAGACACCAGGTAGAGCATGAGAAGTACGGAGAATGTTCATGTGGTAGGTAAAGAAAGTCGACTATCTTAAATTCACAGTTTGAACATTCAAGAAGAATAAATCTCACCCAAATTTACTCTAGAGTAGTCAATTAACTGTATAAATTGTTAATAAATTTCAGCTACTTCTCCAATGGCCCGTGTTTTTTTTTTTTTTTGTTTTTTTTAAATAATTGCTTATAAAGTGTTTCAATTGAAACGACAAATTGGAATCCTGCTTAAGTGAAACATCAGATAAGCCTGGTTCCTCAAAAGTCAATTAGTGAACTTTGCAGTCATAATGAAAGAAAAGTTAGGCCAGCGATGATTCACCTCCCTAAGGTCGTTCCGAAGCCATTAGAGGATTTGACGAAGAGCGAAAAGGATAATGGAGAAACCATTAAAATAATTTAAATAGAGGCATCGAGGCAACTAATAGCCCATTACCATAAGGCGCTGAGA
>CM032231.1:98130000-98267500 GCA_019009955.1 Riptortus pedestris | reverse complement strand
CGAAAATTCAGAATATCTCCGTTATTATGAGTCGTGTCGAAAAATCTATAGAGCCAATTTTGCTAAAGCGAGTCATTCGTGTCGGATTTTTACTTAGAAATAGAGAATATTTTGTAGGATGAAGTTGCTAATGTGTCTTTTCAGATACGTGGGAAATCTGTTTACCTTACTCAGTCTTTGCGTGAAGGGGTGTGCTTGATGTACACGAGATGCTTTCCCAAAACTTAAAATGCCAAGCCTCTTTAAAGAATCTAAAGTAAAACCGTTTAAAGGCAGGAAATGATGACTTTGGCTGGTAGAAAATCACTTTCCACTTTATGGAGCTAGATGTTCTGATTTATACGGTCATTCTTCTATCTCGAAATCGGCATCGTGGGTTGGGGTTCTTCCATTATTACTTCCGCTTCATATGTATAAGGACTGCTGTTGAAAATCAATCTCCCGGACGAAGGGACTATACAAATCAAGCAATAACGGGTGTGTGCGTGGGGATCGGCTCCCCTTCTGGAATAAAGAGATCCTGATAGGAGCCGCCAAAGCTATATTGTTTCCCCGACACACACATAATGAGAGAGGGTGTGGGACCTTGCTGTGATTGGAGTCCTGACGGATGCCCTCAGCTTCTTCTCGGCACCCTCTCCAAAGTCGACCCTCGACAATCAGCTGCTATATATTGGTGGCGCTCGATATTCCCGGAGGGAGACGACTCGCCAGACTATTTGTACCCTTCAGGAGAGGTGGAACTATTAATAATGCCACGGCCACGATAACTCATCTCCTGAGGCTTATTGTCGACGCCAAGCTGTCAAGAGAAGGGTTTTCTACAATCAATTAACAATTGTCATGGAATGGGAAATTGATAAGGGACGAGTTGTCTTAGATTGGATAACCTGATTAAAAGGAACCTCGTTGTCCATGTACAGAGTCCGTCACGCAAGGATTGCATAACCAATGCAGAGTTCCCACGTGCTGGAATCACACTCTATCATCTCAATCAGTTCTCCATTTCGCCCCTAGAGAGAAGCCTAAGTAAATAGAAATTGGCGTTACAGGAGGACATGAGGTGTTTAGTAAAAACAGGATTGGTAGAAGTGAGGACATACTGAAGGCTGATACCAAGAAATAATAAAATGTCCGTCAGGCAGTGGATGCGTAACATGCATCCCCTGCGTGATTTCCAACGTATTAGTATTATTCATCTCTTCTCCCTAAATATTTTCTATTCCTAACATAAAATTAGATGAATTGAAGTGGGCGTTTACTGAAATCTGAAAACGAGAAAGTACCACTAGCTCACGTAATATATAAACAAAGAATAAGTGGACCAATAGTATAACAAGATTATAGAGCCAATCTAACCTATATTTTCTTGTTTTTTAAAAGTTTTATTTTATATATAATGCATCATTCTATTTTTGTAATTTATATTAAGAAAACGTCTGTTACGCAGGGGCTGCGTAAACCAGGCAGATTTCCCAGTATCAATAGTTTAACAAGAATGGTTCTATAACACTTTTCGAGCACACTTATAATAAAGGAGATATTTAGAATTTTTGAATTCCCCCTCTACTTTCTTTCTTTGCATGAATCAGTAAAATTTTGAGTATAGAAATTATGAAATATTGATTTTGTAGTCCTGATCATAAAATCTTAATTGATCTACGCTAGCCACCTATCTATCTGTAGATATAGTTAAGATTAATGGATATTTGATTTTTTTTTTTTCGAAAATCGCGCCCTTAGAGGAAATAAGTTAAAAACTCTCAAATATACGTATTCTGTTCTACAGTGTAGTTATCAGTTACCCTTCCACGCCAGCGGAAAAATGACATTCGATAGAAGCTTATCACGAATTATACCACCTAAGTAAAATGTTTTTTTTATATTTGTTTGTTTATTATTATTTACGTCCACTTTACGCTACTATGGCTAATCGGAGCGGGTTATGTACAGGTTACCTCCCTTTTCTAGTCAGGGTGGGCCTAAGGAGTTTATTTAATGAGTCCGTCACTAAATAAATTTCTACTGCCCAGGGGGGGGGGGGATCGAACCCGCCACTATAGGTCTACCACGCGAGATTAAGACCAACCTGAGCCGCTAAAATTTTGTTATAAGAAGTAGCACAGTTGCCCACCAATGACTAAAATTTCACAAAAACACAGTATAACTAATGATAATTCGCAAACTAGGCAAGGTAGTTCTTGGAGGACCTGGCCCTGTGTCACCATCAATGTATACATATTCTACTGCCATGCTTTCCAGTTACACAATCACTGCAAGTCCTTCTCCAGGTTTTCCAGTCATCCTTTTCATACGCCATACCTTCGAATGCTACCAAACATGTCACACAACAATTACCTCTCGGGTTGGATTATGATTGGATACCACTTAAGGAAAGTTGGCAAGCAGCTGTTAGTGTAAGCATAGGACTTACTAATGAAGACGCCGTCACTTAACCGTTCGAATATCTTCGAACACTGTTTACTAATCAACTGGGTCTATAATGATGTTTGGAATACTCGTAAGAAGTTAACTGAACTATGTGTTAATGAGGCAATCGTAGAGTCTAGCGTTCGCAATATGAATTCATTATCTATTTAGCTTATTAATATTATGCTAACGTTCAACAAAGATTCCGGCTGAATGAACTGAAAACATAAATTATTAGCTTTTCGCTGAGCAAATATGGACTCCAAACGAGGGATTTATGTCATTCTTTTTGTAGAGAATAATTATTTTCGTATGTGGGTCTGTGGCAACTACATTATATTGAATGATATGGCCCATTTAGTTTTATTTAGAAATCGATATGAGGGAGAATGGAAAACTGTCAGTTTTAATGCCGTAAAGATTTAGTTAAGAGAATTTTAATTGAAAAACACTAAATTAATTAATTTAATTTTCTGGAATGAAGCCCCACCGCCAAATTGTAAGAAACTAACTGAATGAAACAAATAATTATGAATTGGAGAATAGACAGAATTGTACTATTTTGCTTAATGCTTGCTTTAATATTTAATAATATGCTATTTATTAACGCCCACTTTATACTAATTGGGATGGGCTATCCCTTTTAGCAGATTTCCCTTAAGGGAAATCAGCTATTGAGGTCGTACTCATGACGCGAGTTTCGAAAAATTTCTTCAAATGTCCATCGATCCTACCCAGGAGATGACGAAAATGAGGTCCGTTCAAAATTATATATATATATATATATATATTATATATATATATATATATAATATATTTGTCATATATATTATTATGTCATATTTATATAATAATTGGGATGGGCTAACCCTTTTCTAACTAGGGGAGCACTAAGAATTTTATTTAATGCGTTCATCGCAAATAAAATTCTCAGGCGGAAATCGAACCCACTACTCTAGGCTTACTGAGTGGGATTAAGAACAACACCTTAACTCACATGTCCAATCTGACCCCGCTGTTTATTGTAGATTAAACTTGCAATTAAAGTTTAATCTATTAAATTAAAATTTGAATTCATGTAATAAATAATATTTCGTTTAAAAGATAAATTTTAACTTGCCATGAAGTGGAGGGTCTTATTCTTTTTCTGAAAGTAATGTCATCTCACGAAGGCGTTTTAAAACCTTAGCCACTGATGATTGGTTTAATTTGGTGATGTAAGACACATTGATTTTCAGTGAAGAGAAATCATCTTTAAGCAGGATAATCATAAACGGTATAACACACAAATACTAATTCAAGTATCAACGTCCCTGTCAAAATAATTTAGGAATGAGAGGGAGAGAAGAAAAAGAAGAAGAGAGAGAGAGAGAGAGTGAGAGAGAGAGAGAGAGAGAGAGAGAGAGCAGCTTATTCTCCTTTGGCCCGTGCATCTACGATGCACTATTTGAAGTTTAATATTCTTAAGGAAGGTGAGGACCACGCTGGTGATTTCTTCATTGTCTCCTACTGCTTCAAACAGGGGTTTTGGAATCTGAAAATGATAACTTTCATTGAAACATTTCTCGCAATCCACGAGAATCTATTTCACTAACGCTTCTATCAAACATATGCGTGAAAAACATCGTTTAAATAATGCTAAATCTAGTGTGGCTAAATCATAGTCTAGCCAACACAACTCCCGGTCTTGCATTTCCAAGTATGTTAGTCCCTTAGCACAATCTTGATTAATAAATCAGTAAAAAATGATCTTCAATGAAATCTTCAAGCCTTATCGTTACAAATAGTTGTGCTTACAATTTTTTGAATTTAATTACTCCTTGATAACTTTATCTATAAATACATCTACAGTATTATTTCGTTAATGTGCGAGTGTGGTATTAATTTTGTTGTAGAAATAATATCTACACAAGAATTTAAATTAATATGTATAGTAAAAAAAGTCCGTCACGCAGGGTCTGCGTAAACTAAGCAGATTTCCCACGTGAAGTTATACAATAGAGAAATCTCCATACGAGAGCCGAACAGTTACGCCAAAGGGCCGAACTAGCTTTTGGCGGGAAACTCCGTCCTACGTTATCGGCCCAAATTTAATAAAAATGTCAATATCTCGGTTAATATTCAAGATAGAGAATAAATGTATAGAACAATATTTATAGTAAATTGAATTTACAATAAGATTGGTTCTATACACTTTTGTGATCCGACGTATGGTAACGGAGATATTTCGAATTTTCGAAAATCCCCCTCTAAACCCCCCCCCTCCCACTGGTCCGATTTCAGCCATTAACGAACTTGACCTGTCTTTTTGCATAAAACGTTTAAATATCGAGTTTGGTAACGATCAAACAAAAATTGCGACCGCTGGAGCGTTAACAGACATATATATGTATATATATATAATTTTGAACGGACCTCATTTTCGTCATCGCTTGGGTAAGATCGATGGACATTTGAAGAAAAGTTTTGAAAATCGCATGATGAGTACGACCTCAATAGCTGACTTCCCTTAAGGGAAATCTACTAAAATATTATTCTGAATAAAAGGACTAGCACCCAAAATGGAAAACCCCTATAGCTCTTGACGACAATACTCATGAAATTTATGAAAAAGTAGTAAATAAACTAAAACGGAATTGTATTAATAAATTTTGAAATGAAATAAAAAAAATGATTTTTATTGACGAAAGAAATAAAAGCTCAAAGAAAGGTAATGCAAATACGACCAGAATGTAGGGGAAAAAAAGATTAGAAAAGGAAACCGTTTTTTCCTCTTTCTGTCCCAAAGGAAATCATAGAGATACAGAGGATTTTCCTTCCATTTCTATATTTTTCCATTGTTCCAGGAAAAATATTATTTTGAAACCTACTGTATACACTATCGATGATTTAACCAATCTCCTACCTTATGCCATTAAAATAAAAGGGAAAAAAAGCGGCGAGACACCCAGATTCTGTCGTAGTTTGTACTATTACTAGTTGTTATCAGATAATTTTTTCTTCCTTATAATCGTTAGTAGTTTTTTTGTATTTTTTTCAGTTTTTTTTATTAGATATTGTTATCATAAATCTATATGGACCTTTTGAAACTCCTCTTTACCTGTTAAAATATTATGTTTGTTATTTTGTTATGGTTATGTACGGGTACTTACTTACTTCAAGCCAATATTCAAACTTGTAGGATCGGGGACTCTGCTCCCAATTTAGCACATTTACCTTAAGGGAAATCAGCTATTGAGGATTGTACTCATGTCGTGAGTTTCGAAAATTGTTTTCAAACGTCCATCGATCCTACCCAGCAGAAAACGAAAATGAAGTCCGTTCAAAACTATATATCTGTTAACGCTCTAGCGGACACAATTTTTGATACTAAACTCGATACCTGTACGTTTCACGTAAAATTAAAGATCAAGTTCATTAATGGCTGAAATCCGACCGCTAGGAGGGGGGGGGGCTTTAGAGGGAATTTCGAAAATTCAAAATATCTCCGATATTGTGCGTTGGATAGAAAAATTGTATAGAACCAATCTACAAATGAAATGTTCTACCAATGTTGTTATGTACGTACATTTTTTCTCTACGCGAAATATTGACTAAGATATTTCCATACTTTAATTTTTGGCCTTCAGTAAACCCCACTCCTACTCATGTCATATTAACAATAAGCTGTTATATCATCAACCAAGTCATACCAACCTTAAATAACTAGCATGGTTTTTATTGAATTTTTAGTTTGTGAGATAAAAGCGAATGCGTTGTGATAACGTTATCAATTAAGATTTCACGTTCTCAACTGGAAAATGTTTATTTGTTCTATACCATAATCAATTTTAAACTGTTTCATTCAACACTAAAGATTATATTACTTAGATTTTATTACTCGAAATTATTTATTTTATCTTTACCATACTCTATATTTAACCGTTTCAGCCAACACTAAAGATTCTATTAGTTATTGGCTGAAATCGGACCTCAAATAGGGGGGGGGGGTTTATTCGAAAATTCTATATATATTTTTTATTATAAGTCGGATCGTAAAATATAGATCCAATTTTGTTGAACTATTGATAGTGTACAAAGAGTTGTGTTCAGTCGTCACTTTGAATTTTAAATTTCCCGCGCTCGCGGGGTTCATAGACCCGCCACACACACATGCATATCGCCAAGGCCGTGGCTACAGCGGAAAAACACATGCAGTTCAAGAAGGCATCGGCCAGCAACAAGGAGTCGGTCAGTTGGTCTTGGCTGCGGTCGTTCCTACGGCCAGTGGGGCTTCGCCCCTCTTCTTCCGCTACAGATAACCGCTTCATAGATAACCGCAGTTGGAATTCACCCGTGATAGAGTCAGTCAGTTGTTTCATCTCTGCAACGCTACCAACATGTGTTTATCACCGCAACAATCGAGAAGACTCCATCATTTCAAGGAAAGTGCATGATTACCGCAAGTACCTATTTAATAATGCTACCATTATTTGCGGCAATATCGAATGAGTACTCATATCTTATAGGACCTATCGCTCATTTAGTGTATATAGTTATATGGCCGCCATATTAGTTCATAAAGTTACTTTCTTTTGTTTACTGCTCAAATTTCATTTTTTATTATAATATAATTCTATTGCCGATAAGTTAGTGCATAAAGTAAAGTTCTTTTGTCTTGTTCAACCTCTAGATATAACATGTAGTATATAGATATATAACGAACTATTTCAATATACCTAATTCTTAAGAGAACTCACATAGTTGTTTTGCTTCTTTTTTTTTTTCTTTTTCCCTCATCTCTCCAGGAGAAATAACAAATGGTTCAGTCTAATGCTCTCTCTTATTCTTGCCTTTAAAAAGCTTCCCGCCATTACATTTTAGTGCCGACATTTTTTATTATTGCCGCAAAACAAGCTTCCCGCCTAATCAAGTTGCTCTATGCATTTTTTCATAAGTCAAAGACTATTGATTTCATAATGAAACGAAATCAATGATAAGAATTTCCTGTGTGGAACTATACATATATTTATCAAGAAATTTTACTTAGTGTAGTGTAACTTTTAGTAGATTTCCCATAAGGGCAGCTATTGAGGTCGTACTCATGACGCAATTTTCGATATTTTTCGGTCGCAAGTTTTGTTTGATCGTTACCAAACTCGTTATTTAGTCGTTTTATATAAAAAAAAAGATGAAGTTCGTTAAAAGCTGAAATCGGACAAGGAGGAGGGGGTTTAGAGGGGGAATTTTGAAAATTCAAAATATCTCCGTTACCATAAGTCGGATCGAAAAACTGTATGGAATGAATCTTATTGCAAATTAAATGTACTATAAATATTGTTATATACATTTATTCTCTATCTTGAATTTTAGCCGAGATATTTGCATTTATCAGTTTTGAGCCTTGAGTAAACCCCCACTTCTACTTGTGTTACATAAGCATTACTCTGGTATACAATAAACCATATTATTTGAAGCTTAAATACCAAATATTGTTATCCAGAGTCCTTTATTATACGAGATACATGCGAATATGTTCATGTGCCACCCCCCCCAGGTCTTAAATTCTTGGACTGCTAAAATTTGATTGATTGACATAAAAATTATTCCGATTCATTATAAATTACAGTATAAGATTCAGTACATAGTTTTCAATGAAATTAATTTTATACTCAGATATGTTTCAGTTATTGTTTTTCTTTCCGGTGAGACGTTGGTGTTTCACTTTACATTTCAGACGCTTCCCGTCTGGAGTTGTCTTATAATCATTTGTATGTATTCATTTGATATTGATTGTGCTTTTGGCTTACCATTATATTGATTTATCTATTGTTAAACTTCACGACGGAAATCTATTTAGTTTCTATCTGCAACGAAATAATTATAAGAATGGAATTTTTGACCTATTTGAAATCCTATAGCTGATGATGGACCTCCCTTCACCGGCCAGACCATATCCCAAGGAACAAACCACTGTTTTGGAGTTTCGTTAACATTTCATTACTAATAGTTCTAACACACCGACAGACTAAATTAGACCCTGTTTTAATCAGAGCCCCCATTGTTCTCCGGTTCTGAGAACTACAGTCAACTCTGCGGTCAATGTCTGTGTAGGATTAGAACTGTTCAAAATTCATCTAGAATATTAATATAAAGGGCTGAACAATCTCAGCTGCCCTGGGCCCTTTCTTTTTGTTAAAATAAATAGAAAATGTATATTTGTTTTTGATTATATTCTACACAGGATATTAATTGACATAATATAGGACATAGCTTTAATGGTTAAAATTTGGTAGCTATGCAAAACTATGATGATATGCGAAATATTAGTTCCACTGAATAGGCCATGAGGAAATAATTGGACAGAAACGTTAAAAAGAAGTAATTATTAATACATATATATTCAACTTCAAGCCTCTATAAAAGGAAAGAAGTTTTATTTAAAGCCTTTAGGAAATAGGTCTGGGGACCCTGACACTTATTAAGGCTTTCCTTCAAATCTTAAACAAACAAGTCCGAACTAAACACTTTGAGCAAATTGTGATCTGAGATGCACAGATAGTCAATGGTCGAGGTGGCTGAAGCACTTCTCACTAGATCCTAGTAGCTACGATATAAAATTTAATCAAGAAATTAAATGAATGTTTTCATTGTATAAAACTAAATACAAATAATAAAATTATGCAGTAAACAACAATAAATAAAATCATTTGTTATATAAATAAGTTAATTAAAGCCAAGGGTAAATAAAGGAAGAAGAGGGTATCATGTGAAGATTGTACCTATTCAAATAATCCTGAATATCAGAAAAATCGAAGGCAAAATTGTATTCAGTTCATTTAGTCTAAGTAACAAAACTATGTACCGCCTCCTTGGTCTGATTATTTTCACACAAATAAATTCAACTTGTTGTTTTATATTAATCGATTAAATATTGAGTATGATGTCGACGAAGTAAAAATTCTTGACTCTGGAAAATATACTGTTTCTTGATAAAGTCACATCGATCATATTTATATGTAACTCGTATAGCGTTAGTTCTTGTTACTTTTTTATATTTTCTCTTTATTCTTTTTTTCAAGAGCATTATCGCCCAGCAGCAACAATAAATATAAAAATTAATTAGATTAAATACCATATATTAGTTTTACCATTTGGTTGCTTCATCTTGGGTGTAAATCACTTCAATTGCGAGTCATCGAAACAAAATATAGCATAGCTCCAATTAAAACAATATTTGCTATTTAACCTGCAAGTAACACATTCCTTGATATATTGGCGTATTTCTAATTTGTGATGAGGGTTTTAGAGAAGGCTGAAAACTAGGGTTCAAGTGGAGAAAAACTGTGTTGACAAGAGTTGTAGAAACTTAAAACAACATGGTTACAGATGAACTCAAAGTAACGAAATATATTGATTTTTTTTTATTTTCCCTCATTTAACTCCCACCCCCGAATGGTTGGTAACGCCCAAACACAATTTTTAACTATTTCTACAGTTTTTCGAAAATCACGTCATGAATTCAACCTGAATAGCTGAATTTTCCGACGGAAGATCTCCTAAAAAGGCTCAGAATCGAAAAAAAGTCCGTCACGGAGGGGTTGCGTAATCGCAGCAGATTCCCCACCTGCTGCACACTTGTGGTCTCATCTCTATTTATCTGTAAAAAACTGATGGTAAGAAGGAGTAGGGGGAGATTTTATGTGCAATAACATCGGTTCTTTACAATTTTTCGATCCGATAATATAATAACGGAGATATTTTCAATTTTCAAATTCCTCCACTTTAACCCCCATACCCACCTCTCACTGGTTGGATTTCAGAAATTATCAAACTTGATCTTTAATTTGACATGAAACGATTAAATATCGAGTTTAGTAACGATTAAACGAAAAATTGCTACCGCTAGAGCATTAACAGACAAATATACATGTATATAGTTTTGAATGGACCTCTTTTTCGTCATCTCATGGGTAGGATCGATGGATATTAGAAGAATCTTTTCGAAAATCGCGTAGTGAGTACAATCCCCGGTGGCTGATTTCCCTTAAGGGAAATCTGCTAATAACACCATGCATAATTCATATATTATAACCTTGACAATGTGAACATAAATTGCAGTCAGTTTGAAGAGCTAGTTGAGGCTTAGAATCTCAGTTTGCTGGGTGTTAGTGCTTTCCTACTAAAAGTGTGCACTTTACTAAAGCCCTGCCTTTTGCTACAATAAACCTAGCAGAGATTGAGAAAGGAGCCGTAAAGCAACTTTTACAGGCGCCTTATCTCTTTTCTGCAGAATAACCCCTCTATAAGGCTATAAGAGTTTACATCTTTTACAGCTGATTTCCACTGTTGTTCGGAAGAGAGGTTTCACAGTGGCTTTACGCCTCGGCATGTGATCCGGCTAAGTTATGATAGCTCTAAAACAGCTGTATCCTGTGACGTTATTTAATAGATCACATTCAGAAAATCGGGACGCCAAGGCTAAGCAGAACCCCTCCTACCTGCTTGAAACAATGTTTAAATTTATCACACGGACCGTAGAGGTGTCCATTCCTTGGATTTTATATTGGGGGTTTGAGTTGGATTTACTGCTGGCTATAACATAGTGGAGAGTAGAAGGTTTACATTTACAATGTAACGTTATGCACAGCTTAGACAGTCAGAATCTGTAAATAATGAGTGTTCCAGAGGTCAGTATAATGTTTAAATATAATTAGAAGCAATTACGAACAGGCAAGTAGAGTTCTGGACTCGGTGACGAAGCTGTGAGATGAATAGAAGTGGAGAATTATGGATAATAATATTGTGGTTATGGAAACTGACCATTGAATACCACTGAATGAATTAATGACACCTTTTCCCTTAAAGCAGTATTTTTTTCAGGATTGCCATGTTCAATTTAAACCAGTCACGTCAGATGAATGGGTTCTGTGATCTCCTTGTTGCTTTTACTGTGACTCGATGCGTCCTAGGAGACAATCTATATTTATCAACAACCAGAATATTTTGTTGGTAGAGGTGATTCGGTACACATATGGTTTGTCAATTGACTTGCTTATAATTATAAGCTCCCAAAGAACGAAAGGGTTGTTCCCTAACCATTGGACTGACCTCATCTGGTTGTAGCGGGGCCATTGAATGGTCAATATAGGTTTGTCGGAATTTACGGGTATCCAAGTGGGAAGGAGAGGAATGAAGAGGATAACCTCATCAGATGTCATACATCGTCTAAGGCAGTGGCACGTCAGTTACACAGCTGGGACACATATATCCGACAACAAAACAATCTTTGGAAGACGTCTGCCAGCCACCCTAGACCGCATGAAGCACGATTTTTGGGAAGAGGTTGACAAACCTTGACGGCAAAAACTTTACCACGACAGGAAAATGATGCCTCGAGAGTTTGGACGAGGTCAAGATGTCTGGGTAGAAAACGAGTCATCCATAGGTTGATGGACGGGAGTCGTTGGTGGGACCTCGATCCGCATGGTTCTGGTTGGAAGGGTGAGGAATCCTAGAAACCAGCTAAGAGCCAAGAGAAGGAGCCGAAGATGAAGATCATCGAAAGAGAGGTCCAAATGTCCAAATGTGGAAAGTGCAGGAATAACTATTATAGTTCTTTGAATTGTGGAGTGTTAATCATATGTTTTCTATGAGATCCCTCGCGTTTTCCGGCAGGGCTTCTCCAAATACAGGCGCTCAAGCTAATCACATCCAAGACATAAGTCACTATTTCCAAAGCCTATCTCTTTTCCTACATCTTCCTGGTGTGCCGAATAGTAGTCTTGAGCAGCAATATGATGGCTTTCATTCTCTCAACATACTCCAACCAACGTGGCCAAATAACTGAAAACTATTTTGGTTCTCTTGGCCCCTTGACGTCTCAAATTATTCTTTAATCTTTCACCGCCATACACTAGACTATGGGTCTAATCATCTTTCAACCTAAAGGAAAGATGTATCAATAACTTGTCTTCAATAAACAGTGATAGGGAGGAGGGGGGATAAGAGCTTATATTTTAACTCTTTCTCTGGCATGAATATTAACCAAAATTATTGCATTTTATTTTTTTTAATTTTCAGCAATCAGTAGTTACCTTTTAGTCATAAGCGAGTAAAAGTAAAAACCAAATACTGTTTTCAACAGATCTTTAGTAGATATGATACATAATTTTTTTATTAAAACCATTTTAAATTGTTGTCTTTATTACTAGTATAATGTTTATTCATGTTTGTTTATCTTGTGTTTATTAATTGTCTTTATTACTAGTATTTAATTATTATATGTTGTATTTAATTTTTTATTTGTTATTTCAGTTTTTGTTATTTTTCTATAATTTTGTTTTCATTTTACATTGTGAAACTTTGAGCCAAATCGCCAAGATGCGGGTGCTCCTAAATAAAAAATAAATAAATAAAAGAAGTAGATATGATAGATGGATTAATATATATCGTGTGTGATGACCTAGTTCGTCCGTTTCCGTAACTGTTCGTCCCTCGTGAATTGGTTTAGAGATTCGTTACTACTACTGTTATTAGTAGGCAGATTTCTCTATTGTAAAACTTCTTAGTTACGCAGCCCCTGTGGGACGGACGTTTATAGTACAAGGTAATCAATACCAATTTTAGTGAAATAAGTGACAGTATTCAGGAGGCCATGAGCTAGCCATGCAGAGACCGTTTAGCTGCAGCTCCCTCCATACTGACTCTACCCCCGACGAATGTAACTGGAAGGAAGTGATTTGGAGGAGGGGGGAAAGAACGCGTGCGAGTGAGTGCTCCGAAGTACGTTAAACGAGGTACTGATGAGCCGGGAGAACAAAGCCCCGCTCCACCCCAGATGGACAATCAGTCCGTCTGTCTGTTCCCCCAGATGGGGGACGTTGGTGAGAGGGGGAGGGAGAGTGGGAGAGAGAGAGAGAGAGAGAGAGAGAGGGAGAGAGAGAGAGAGAGAGAGAGGGAGAGAGTGGAAGAGAGAGAGAGAGAGAGAGAGAGAGAGAAAAGAGAGAGAACTTTTTTTGTTGCCGAACAGTCTTCTTCTTGTTAGTGAGAACCCCGGGATCTTGTTAAACTCTCTTCATTTGCCGTAAGCTACTCAATTGCAGGAGAGATTCCCCTATTCAATCAGCTGCCGCCCTCCGGCCATTCAGCTCGGCCTTTACTGCTACAGACTTCTATTTCATAAAGGACATTTTTTTTTTATTATTATTTCATACACGAAGGGCTCAAATGGAGACCAATTACTCGACTCAACTATGTCCACCCACGCGTCCATTTATCAAACCCTCAAATTGGGAAGGAAAACGAAAAGTTTGATCAAAATATAAAAGACGAAATTCTATACATTTATATATTTTTTTTCATTTACATTAAACACTCTTGTGGGGATAAAAAAATTAATTTCTTCTCCATTTTATATTTTGACATTTAAAACATTAATTACTTCTAGAAATGTAGAAATTTATTGCATGGGAATATTTTATGAATTGTATATTTCTTGTAAAGTAATTGTATTTTATGAGGTTAATAGCTGCATTAAAATTAAATGTGGACAGGATTGACGCAGAAGAAGATGATTTATGTAAAAAACAACAAATAACAATAAAACTGCTTTGGTATAACACTGTAATGTTGTAAAACACTATTTTGGATTAGACAATTTAAAAATATTACTCAAGGAACCAAGGTCTGGTAGGAGGAAAATTCTAAATGCGATGTACGTACGCAAAGACCTGAAGAACGTAGTTAATTTTCAAATAGACATGAGGAATTTAAACACTTATTAAGTAGAACTAAAAATAAATCTGCTAAATGAAAGGTTAAGTTGGTTTAGGGGTGATATATATTTATTATTCCAAAGTGATATTTATAATTTGTAAAAACAGTCTAGGATTTTTATTAGTGAATTAATTACTTAATTAATTAATTAGTGATTAATTACAGTTAAGTATGTCATAAAACTTATTAGGGTTATATATCCTACCAATGTTAACGATTAGATAGTGTTCACAAATCACCTGTTGATTTAAAACAGTTTATAAAAGTTTTTTTTTCTCCTGTGGAGATTTATGGTTAAATAAACTTTAACCGGAATAATTTTAAATATTGGTTAGTGATCTTATTGTATAAGAAAATTATGGATTGCCTTAATGGATGAGAGACCAAAATTACGAATTTGCCCCCATTTTTTAGGCTTGTAAATGTCCAGGAGGGTGAAATGTCTCCCAGTGGAAAATAATAATGATGTCTTACTTTCGAAACCTGAGATGCTTTTTTGGCCTAAAATAATTTATCAAAGTTTTCTTGATTCAGGAATTTGGGGTGGAAAGGCGAAACGGAGAAAGTGATGGATACAGCACCGGAGTCAGGGCTTAGAAAAAGGGGACAGTTGTCAGTCAGCCGAACGATTGGAGAACAGTCGCCCCGATTTATGTGTTTTTGGCCCAAAGGAAGGACAGTTAATTTTCAGCAACACCCCGACCACTCTCTCTCTCTCTCCCTCTCTCTCTCTCTCTCTCTCTCTCTCTCTCTCTCTCTCTCTCTCGCTCTCTCTCTCTCTCTCTCTCTCTCTCTCTCTCTCCCTCTCATCTCCTCTCTCTCCTCTCTCTCTCTCCTCTCTCTTCTCTCTCTCCTCCTCTCTCTCCTCTCTCTCTCCTCTCTCTCTCTCATCTCTCTCTCTCCTCTCCTCTCTCTCTCTCTCTCTCTCTCTCTCTCTCTCTCTCTCTCTCACTCACTCTCTCCCTCCCACGCTTCCTCTCCTTCTCTCTTACTATCCAGCTATCTATCTATCTCTTTCTCTGGATCTTCTCCTAACCCCAACCCCTGTACCATCTCTTGCAATTAGAGTAATGGCAGAATAGCCCCGGGTAAATCCCATCCTTCAATATTCTGGTTCTCTCCATCACCTTGGACTTACAAATCCCTAACTGCATACGCGAACACATTTAGAGGTTATAAGTTAATAATTAGTTAAATTAAGTTTTGCCAAAACGGGTGACCTAACTCTTGTTGCCTTTCGGTAATCTCAGGAAACATTTGACATTTGGAAAAAGTGATTATGGTATTATTTGTAATTTGTAGTTAGACAATTTAACCATATTTATTCATTAAAAGATTCAAAAAACGAAATCTGTTTTTTAATTGCTGCAAGGTATTTCAAAGTCTACTTCTGCTATTTTACCCCATTTGCAGAAGAATAAAGAAATAAAGGAGAGAGAGGTTCCATCCTACTACATCCTTCCGTTAAGTCCTTCTGCAACAAAGAGAAGAGCTATTTTAGAGAAAGTGCTTCGTTAAATCCACGTAATTAAGATATTCTTCAATAAAAGGATCTCAATGTCGGCGCTTTAAGAATGAATGGGGCTTCCAACTTGTTCGATTACTTTGGACTTCCATTTTCAAACTCCTTTTCTACTTCCTTTGTCGCGCTCTTTAATGGCTACTGTTTTTGAAAAGATGACGAAAAAGTTTTGGTTCGAAGTAGAATCCACTGTAAAACGCCTTGCCAAAAAAAAAAAGTATATACGTATAAAGGAGACTCCCTCCTACTGTCTCAGTAAGTATAAAAGGGTCAGAAGTACTTCCCATCGATTTGTGTTGAGAAGTTTACGAAAGAAATTAGTGCTACTTCTCCTCAGGCTGTGTCTCAGAGAAAATAACCGATTGTCTATAAACCTTTCCTTTCCAACTTTGGGGTATAAAAGTTTAAGTCACAGAACCTCCGGGACTTTTCCGAGATTAATTCCTAAAGACCGGTGTTTGGCTTTGAAAAATGATTCGTAAAAGGTCTCACCTCAAAACCTCAAGTGGCAAGAAATTTATTGATTTCTGTTCAAGCTGAAACCTGGCAGTTATTTCCATCTGAGTGCATAATGTGAACGAACTAACATTTAATTCAAAGTGTGCACACGTCTAGGAAACTTCATCGTGGTCGGAAGACGAGATTCCGGTACCTTCAGGAATTCTGGCATGATTTTCATCCATTCTCGGAAATAGAAAATATTTTAAGGACTCATATGATTTTGCTTTCCCTCCTATATCCCAACACATTATTTCCTGCAAAAAGTACTTTTTTTTTTTTTTTTACTATTTAATACTTAATATGCCATAAATAGATAAGCTAGAGGTTATTTTAGGCATATCGTTTTGGAACAGTTATGCTGTCAAATGAAAACTAGTCTACAACTAAAACTCTTTATTGCTTCAAAAAGTGTAATTAATATATATATTATCCTTAGGTATTTCTAAAACCTCAGGACCGAGGATCACATAACAATGAATGGACACACAATGAGAGCCAAGACGAACTTAATAATGAATTTCATACTCCTATGAATCTAAGTCCATGTAGGAATTAAGGATGAACCACTATCTTGACTCATTAACTGAGGTAGTCATTTAGATTCCTACATCTGCATACTTCTTGCTTAACTTAAGCTAACTGCAAGCTTCTTAAGTCTTTCCTTGTTATCCAAACACCTTTGCTTGAGCGTACCTCTTCTGCTTCATCTGACATACTATACAACTATCCATTGTGGAAACTGTTAGGGCATGGTTCTTCCTACAAGAATCGGCAACGGCAATTCACTAATATCAAACGTGATAACAGGTTCGCTATACAAATCCATTGACGTTATTTGTGGTCTTCATTTGCCGTAAGAGCTTTCCCGACTGGTATTTTTTTTTTTGTATTATTTTATGTTTCATTGTACTTTATGTACAAAGTAGACCTGTTCTCCTCTACAATGCGTTCATTAAGACGTGATAGTGGACTTTCAGAACAACAGCACCATCTTGAGTACCTGTTGAAATAAACATATTTGTTTATGAAAATCATGCAACCAACAGTATTTAAATTATTCAACACATTCAAAAACAACATTAACCTAAAGAAGAAAGAAGCACCAAATTAATGCCAACTGTAGAACTTAAAATAGAAATAAATATCACAGAAAAATCGGGTGCTGCCATTACTTAACAGCATAACCTTAGCTAGTCAACATATAAAAAGATTTAAAACCAAATTACTAGTATTAACTACTAAAAGTGTTAAAAATAAGTCCACATCTTTCACACTTAATAGAGATTTTTTTAAAACAAAAAACCAATAACACTAAATCCTAAAACTGCTATTATTTCTAAAACTTGATATAAAAACAAGCTAAAAAGAATGAAAGAACTGAGGTATGTGTCCAAGGAAGAAACAACGTAGAGTAGAAAACCAATATGTTATAATCTTATATATTTCAGTAATTGTTTACATTTCCGGTCTAGAATATTTCTATCTCAGAGGTTGGCTGGCCTGTTTGTTTACAATTCAGACGTTTTCCGTGGGGAGATTATTAAAATTAACTGAAAGATTTCTCATTGCCGTTTCTATTTATTCATTAAATATTCAAGGTGGTGTTAAGTGTTAGTTATTATTATGTAGATTTATCTATTGTAAAACTTCAATCTGCTTAGTTTACGCACTTTTTGAGTAATGGGGTCAATTCTGTTTTTCGTTAACTGTGGTTTTCTCACGGAAAAAGAACATTTTTTTGTAAATTTGATTTAAAAAATAAATAATTAAGACTTTAGGCACTAAAGTTCACAAGAATTACTTAAAATATTCTAAAATTTCCTAAAATTCACTAATGGTGTTAAAACATCACGTTATTTCAGTACATTCGTAAAAAAACCACCAAGGTGATGAACCTTGTGTGCATTCAAGTCGAAGAGATTGTGGAAGGGCCATTAAAAACGTTAAAGCTGCATGCAATTTATTTCTTTTCTATCTCAATAGCTCCATTAAAGGAGACTCGTTAAAATAACGACAACTGGAGGTTTACCTATTACTCTCGCTCTGACTGACTTCTCGCCCTTCAAAAAATATTATTCTCCAACCCCCCTTTTTAGAGCCACAATTTAGGGCTGCAAAAGGCTGTCAACAGTTCTTATCAACCGCACGGTTTATTATCCATTTTATTATTATTTTTTTTATTTAATGTCCTTGCTTCAGGGGTTGGACTGTTCGCCAAGAAACCATAGTTAGAATTCATGGGCTCGTCCACTTCCAGGCTAGGATTAATATAAGAATAAATTGAACAGTTCCCGTGTTGCAGTCTTCCCATTCCCCCATCCCCAACTTTCTTTTTAAAAGATTACTCTTAAGGGAAATCATCTATTGAGGTTGTATGCATGAGTCGATTTTCGAACAATGTCTTCAAATGTCCATCGATCGTACCCAGGGTACCACGAATATGAGGTCCGTTCAAAATAATATATATACATCAATATCAAAATTGATATTTAAAATCAAGATAGTTAATGGCAGAAATCGGACGGGGGAGGGGGTTTAGAGCAGGGAGATTTCGAAAATTCAAAATATCTCTGTTACTATACGTCGGATCGAAAATTGTATAGAAACATTCTTGTTGCAAATTAAAAGATCTATAAATGCTGTTCCCTGCATATATTCTGTATCATGAATATTAACCGAGATATTTAGATTTTATAGTTTTCTGCTTTCAGTAAACCCCCAACTCTTATCATTGGATTAGTAAAATTTAAGTGGTTTAGATAAAAATTATTCTGATTCATTATAAATTACAGCACAATCTATATTAAATAGTTTTCAATGATATTAATATGATTCGTTCAGATATATTTCAGTAAGTGTTTTTTCCCCGGTAAAGAATATTTGTATCTGTCAGTTCAGCTCTGAGAGGTTGGCTGTTTGTTTACATTTCAGACGCTTTCCGTTGTAGAGTTTATTAACTTGTAAATTGACTGAAAAATTTCTCATTACCGTTCGTATTTATTCACTTAATACACACGGTGGTGTTACCAATATGTAGATTTGTCTATCGTAAACCTTCTTATGGAAAATCTGCTTAGTTTACGAAGCCTCTTCATGGCGAACTTTTTATTCTTTAAGTTATCTTTGTTGTCGGATTGAAATTGTATAGTGTCATATTATAGACAATTTTCCCTAACTGCCGAAGTGATAATCAGTGGCAATGGTTATCTGCAAACCTCAAGAAAGTATTTGAATTTCAATACATAATGACAGTCTACTCCATAAATGTTTGGAGAGTCATATTCGCAGCAAAAAGACAAAACATTGATGTCTGTGTTAAATATCTTTAATAACTGTCTAAAGTGTTGCTTACGATAATCCACGCACATTTAAGATTTCATCATGGTAACATAATTGATTCGTGAGAATCTCCAGCTGTTCTGGCTAGTTTGTCCAAAGTTACAGTGGCTTTTATGGCCGAGTGGGATGATAGTCCGTAGGTCATTAATAATTTGGTGCTTTTAGCTACGTTCCATAATGAATTAATTATTCACTTTCGTGAATTTTCTATTCTAAGCTTTCTGTTATTGAAGGGTTTCTAAAGTTCTATTAATTAGTAAATTCTCCCTCTATTAATCTACCTGAATTGTTAATTATTAGCAAATTTCCCTAAAGGGAGATCAGCTATTCAGTTCATACTCAAGACAAGATTTCCGAAAAGTTTCTCAAATGGCCATCGATTCTACACAGGAGACGAAGAAAATGAGGTCCTTTAAAAATTATATATATATATATATATATATATATATATATATATATATATATTGCTTATTATTATTTACGCCCACTTTATGCTACTATGGCTAATCGGGACGGGTTATCTACAGGTTGCCACCCTTTTCAGCCAGGGTGGCCCTAAGGAGTTTATTTAATGAATAACTAAATAAATTTCTATTGCCCATGGCGGGAATCGAACCCGCCACTCTAGGTCTATCACGCGAGATTAAGACCACCGCCTTAACTCGCACAGCGAACCTGAGCCCATATAAAAGTATATGTATATATACAAATATTTGTCCGTTAACGCTCTAGCGGTCGGGATTTTTGTTTCATCGGTACCATACTAGATATTTAAACGTTTTATGTAAAAATCAAGCTCAAGTTCGTGAACGGCTAAAATCGGAGAAGTGGGAGGAGGCTTTAGAGGAGGAGAATTTCTAAAATTCTTAATATCTCCGTTATTATGCGTTGGATCGAAAAACTGTATAAAACCAATATTATTGCAAATCTACTGTTCTATAAACGTTGTTATGTACCTACATTTATTCAATATCTTTACTATTAACCGAGATATTGTCATTTTTAAGTTTTTGGCCTTCAGTAAACCCCCACTCCTACTCATGTCATATTAACAATAAGCTGCTGTATTATGAGCCACATTATTCTAAGGTTAAATATCTAATATGGTTTTCATTGAACGATTACTTTGTGAGACACATGCAAATACGTCACCAATTAAGATTTTTCGTTTTTTACTTAGAAATGTTTATTTGATCTATACCATACTCCATGTTTAGGGGGAGGGGGTTGGTTAGGGGGGGGGCGAATTATAAAATTCATAATGTCATCGTTATTGTGAATCGGATCATAAAATCTTATAGAACCAGTATTGTTAGACTTTTGATTTTCTACAATTGTTGTTCTGTACATTTTAGCAGATTTCCCTTAAGGGAAATCAGCTATTGAGGTCGTACTCATGACGCGAGTTTCGAAAAATTTCTTCAAATGGCCATCGATCCTACCCAGGAGATGACGAAAATGAGGTCCGTTCAAAATTATATATATATATTTGTCTGTTAACGCTCTAGCGGTCGCAATTCTTGTTTGATCTTTACCAAACTCGGAATTTAATCGTTTTATGTAAAAAGGAAGATCAAGTTCGTTAATGGCTGAAATCGGACCAGTGGGAGGGGGGGTTTAGAGGGGGGATTTTTGAAAATTCAAAATATCTCCGTTATTATGCATCGGATCGAAAAATTGTATAGAACAATTCTTATTGAAAATTAAATTTAATATAAATATTGTTCTATTCATTTATTCTGTATCTTGAATATTAACAGAGATATTTGCATTTGTATTCTGCGTGATACTGGTCACCAGTAGGCTATGTTCGAACTTTCCGGCGAGAGCTCTGGCGGCCGTTTCTATAACTTCGCCCCTCGTGAATAGGTTTAGAGGTTAGGTCAACTGTTTTTTGGGGCTAGATACTACTGGGTTGTTACGCCCTAAATAATGTTTTAGGTTTAGAGGTTTCTTACTATTACAGTTGTTATTAGGCAGATTTCCCTATTGTAAAACTTCACGTGGGAAATCTGCTTAGTTAACGCAGCCCCTGCGTGACGGACTTTTTTTTGTTAAGTCAAGTATTAAGCTAGTTATTCGTTCTTTCTTGATTCCGCCTTAAGTAAACCCCTTTCTAGTAATCATTTTTTGCATATAATAGACAATATGCGGTGATATGAGACAACACTTGGAAAATCTGCTTAGCTGCGGGCTTTTAGCAGATTTCCCTTGTGGGAAATTGGCTATTGGTACTCATGACGCGATTTTCGAAAAGTTTCTTCAGAAATCCATCGATCTTAAACAGAAGATGACAAAAATGAGGTCCTTTCAAAACTATATATATATATATATATATATATATATATATATATATATATTTGTCTGTTAACACTCTAGCGGTCGTAATTTTTGTTTAATCGTCACCAAACTCGGTATTTAATCGTTTTATGTAAAAAGAAAGATCAGGTTCATTAACGGCTGAAATCGAACCAGAGGGTGGGGTGGGTTTAGAGGGGGGATATCGAAAATTCGAAATACCTCCGTTGCTATACGTCGGATCGAAAAATTGTATCGTACTAATCTTATTGCAAATTAAATTTATTATAAATATTGTTATATACATTTATTCTCTATCTTACATATTAACTGAGATAGTTGCATTTTTATTAAGTGTAACGGACGAGTTATGGTCGCTTCTAATCGTTCCCGCCGAAAGCTAGTTCGACCATTTCCGTAACTGTTCGGCACTCGTATGGAGACTTCTCTATTTCATAACTTTCTGTGGGAAATCTGCTTAGTTTACGCAGCTCCTGTGTGACGGGCTTTCTCTTATTCAATCGTATAACCTCCCCCCCCCACCTCAGTTATAATTATTCTTTTCGTTTTCTTTGTAAGCTAAAACGTTTAGCGAAAAGTGAAATATCTCCTGGAGGTTTGTTCTATCCCTGTACCTAAATCCATAGAGGTATAATACTGTGTATGGAGCGTGGCCGTCAACAGTGACGTCACCTGCCTATCACAGCCCGCCTTTCCGCCCCGGATTCACTTCCATTTCCTCTCGCCCTATCTCCCTCCAAAAGCAAACGTAAATTATATTTATCTCTAATGCCGACATATTTTTGCCAAAATCAAAGCTTCCACGTTTGCCTCTAAACTGATGCACATAGCATGTATATAGGAATAAATATACTCCTCAGTCGACCGTAAATAACTCTGCTTATTAATAACTTCTGAGTATTAAAAAATATCTCGCGTAAGGGCTGCGTTAACTAAGCAGATTTCCTCACATGTTGTTATGACTCACTATTGATCTCATCTCACTAGACATTATATATTATTGTGAAAATTATATACATGAAAAATTAAATATAGATAGTCACGTATTTAGGAAGTACGAAGGAAATGAAAGGAGCCGATCGAGGAAAGACTATTGGCGCCTGAAGTGCCTAGTCAAGCCTGGATTGTGTTCCAGACTAAGAGCCCAGTACGTTCAAGACAGCTTCCTATGATGTTTCCGCTCCTCTATATAAGCTTGTACAACTCGCCGGAATTAGTTTGTTCTCAACTGTCTTCAAGTGATCATCAGTGCGTTCAGTGCGACTTAGTGTAGTGCGGTAAAGTGTTTTATGTGAAGAACAGTGTTGTGCCGTGACCCCGTAAAGGACAGTATAGTGCCGTGTTTAAGACAGTGCAGCGCCGTGTTTTTGTGTACTTCGGTGATTGTGAGTGAATTATTGGACTGTGTAATCTAATGAACAGTGAAGCTATCAGTGCATACTGTGAGTAATAATTAATTAATTAAGTGTGTAGTGCATTGTTAAATAAATTGTGCAGTGATAAAAACTGTGAAGCTTGTGTGTGTTTAATTTTGCAACCCAAAATAACTCTAATAAACAACGTTTATTACTGATTTTGCAATAAACGTAACAACATTTTTAATTAAAAATTCAATGGCAACAAGTGAAAGAATAGTTACTAGATTTGTGAAAAATTTCCTCAAATGTCCATCGATCCTACACAGGAAATGAGGTGCGATTAAAATTATATATATATACTTATTTGTTACCGCTCTGGCGGTCGCAATTCTTATTTGATCGTAACCAAACTTGGTGCATAAGCTTTTCATACGAAACGCTTTATGGCTGAAATTGAACCAGGGAGGGTTTTCTATACAGATGTACGTGTGTTGCGACAAGACATATTTGATCACTGCTCATGCATTATTGTAAATTTAAGAGCTCTGCTACTACCATAAACCAATTTGGGATGCTGCCAGACTTTGGCCACTTACATTGGGCAAGTCCACCACACCTGCCTAGGAATGTCTCATTTCTATTCAACAACACCAGATGCTCCATACATCACTCAACGTGGCCACACGTTCGACGTGCAACATTTTCTAATGGCACCCTGCAACACAGGCTAAGCCAAGTAAGACCTGAAACTTTCATTTTCCAACCTTTTGGACACCAATCTTATCAAAAATCGTAGATTCTTTATATATAACATGTCACATAGATGAACAGGTGACATCGAAGGGGAGATTTCACAATTGTACGCAGAAAATATATGAGACTTTATAATTTAATAAAATAATTTCATTTCCAAGAATGTTTTTTCTTAAAAGCAGAGTCCAAGAAAGCATGAAAGAACTGCATTGAAGTTAGGTCCTGGAGAGCTGACTCTACAAACCATCTAATGTTGGGGTTCGGACCCCGAAAGTACTTCGCGATAATAAAAACGTCAGTCAGGCACGGTGTGGGTCCCAAGTGAAGTTTTACAATAGAGAAATCTACATACTTTTACACTTCACGCCACCGTGATTGAGGAATCATTCAGTCAATTTACATTTTAATAACCTCTACAACGGAAAGCGTCTGAATTGTAAACAAAAGGTCAGCCAACCTCTCTTGAAGTTGAAATATTCTTGACCGGAAAGAAAAATAATTACTGAAATATATCCGATATAGAGCCTCCTAGGATGCCCACAGCTGATATAGAGCCTCCTAGGATGCTCGCAGCTGATATAGAGCCTCCTAGGATGCTCGCAGCTGATATAGAGCCTCCTAGGATGCTCACAGCTGATATAGAGCCTCCTAGGATGCGTACGTGATCGATAGATGGCTGTCCCCTCGCAGGCCCTGCCTCATTAATATTATCGCTTTGTACAGCCATTGGTATTCAGTCCGCTCACTCCACACTCCTCTCCACTCCGCAGCCACCAAAAATATAAAATATTAAACAGAAAAAAAAATCAGAGCACTTTGTCCGTCGAATTTCAATTTATAATTAAAAGAATACATAACAAATTTATTTCTACCTTCACTTGGTTTAAATATTCCAATGCTTCAAAGACAAAATATTTTAAATTGAAAAGCCAACGAGGCCAAGAAATTAAACATCCACTCTGAGAAGATGAATAGTCCGCCACACAGGGTCGGCGTAAACTGAGTAGGGTTCACTCGTGAAGTTTTACAATAGATATATCTGCTCTATAACAATAGATATATGTACTGATGACAAATACACCACCGTCAATATTAAGTGAATAAATACAAACGGTAATGAGAAATCTTTCAGTTAAATTTAATAATCTCCCAACGGATAGCGCCAGAACTTTAAACAAACAGGTCATCCAACCTCTGAGAGTTTAACAGATTGGTAGAAATATTCTAGAGCGGAAATAAAAACAATTACTGAAATATTAATATTACTATATTATATTATATTATTATATTTATATTAATATTAATATTTGAATATAACATATTAATTTTATTTAAAACTATTTACTGTAGCTCGTTCTGTAATTCACAATGAATCAGAATAATTTTTATCTCAATTACTCAAATTTCAATAATCTAAGAACAAAAGAAAGTGGGGGGGGTCAACATAAAATATTTGTATCATATATCTCACAAAGTAAAAGTTCAATGAAGACAATATTTTGTATTTAATCCTGGAATAAAATGGCTCGTGACATAACAGCTTATTATTAATATGACATGTGTTGGAGTAGGGGATTACTGAAAGCCAAAAACTATAAAATCCAAATATCTTAACATTCATGATACAGAAAATATGTATAGAACAACATTTGTATATCTTTTAATTTGCTATAAGATTGGTTTTATGCAAGTTTTTGATCCGACGTATTGTAACGAAGATACTTCGAATTTTCGATATTCCCTCCTCTAAACCCCACTCCTCACCCACGGACTGGTACGATTTCAGCCGTTAACAAAAAATATAAGTATATACCCTAAACCCAACAATACAGATGAAATATTTGGAGGAAGGGGGACCCAAGCTCTACAATATTTAAATTATTAGACTAAAATATTAATAATACTCCGCTGGGGTCAATCAAGTGCATTCTGTTCAAGAAGAATCTTTTAAAATAAATAAGTTCAATTGAAAATTAAAAATAAACTTTTTTTTTTCTTTCTTTCCATGTTCACTTTTATTTACTCATTTTCATTTTGTGGGATAAATTTTATTTTGGCTGTTACGTTTATTTTGCTTCCCGATATTTTATTGAGAATTATTTTGTCTCTCGTGGTTGATTATTTTGCTGTGTAGCCTGCCTGCTGTGTTGCTGCATCGATGAAAAGCCCGACATAATTCCTAAATAAAGTGTTTTTTTTTATTTTTCTTCTTCTAATCACAATAGGATAAGTTGTTAAAAAATAATTATAATTGATAGATGTCTACATCATGAAATATAAATGATTAGTCTGTATCTTATATTTTTATATATTATATTATAAGATATACTGTCAGCATGACGTTTGGGTTTTGCGGGTCTAACATGTCTTTAGAGCCATTAGAGAGACTTGCTTCCACATAATTGGCTTGGAAATCCTCTTCATAAAAAGGAATATCATTGTGCCAGTTCTGGTATTATTCAGAATAACTCTACAATGTGTTCTTGTCGCAAAATTCAGAAAGACATTTTATTATAATGTGGGGCTGAATATTTTATTTAGTAAGTTAGTCACTACATAAATTTCGATTGCCACGCAGAACAGTACAGAATGTGAGGTAAATTAAACCTACAATCCACGACTAGAAAGAAACATTGCATTTGCACGAAAAGAGCAAGTAATTATTACAATACTTTGTGTAGGTCTTTTCTATGTCACACATGCATTCCTAATAGAAAAGAAGGAACAGCCAATGTAAATGTGATGTATACAATGTACCTCTTTTTATAAACAACTTACTTACTGACTTCAGAAAACATGTACATTTACAGATACCCCATGAATTACACGACATACTGACTGAATACTAGTACTTAAAAAAACACGAACACAAAAACAAAATTTAACACGCTCTAATTTTAAACTCGCATTTTTAACAAAATTAAATAATTTTCGAATTCAAAATATGTGAGTTTAAATGTTCCTTTGTGTGTGTGTGTATGTGTGTGTGTGTGTGTGTGTGTGTGTGTGTGTGTGTGTGTGTGTGTGTGTGTGTGTGTGTGAGTAAGACTTTTTTGCAATTTATATTATAGAAATGTGTTTAAAATAACTTTGAAAACCATTTTAACTTTTATTACTATGTAATTTAATAATTTTTAATACTCTTTTATCATCTATTTCCATGTACATTAGTGGTGGAGGGGGGAGGGGTTTTGGAAATGTTTTAAAAAATCCTTAGCTATAGCTGATTTACCTTAAAGGGAATGTTTTTAAGTATTTAAGAAATAATGGGTTATTTGATGAAATATAAAAACTATTATTTATCATTATGAAAGTTATATATAGCAAGATCTGTACATGGAATATAAGTTTTGCCTCCTTCCTGTTTAACTATTTATAATTTTTTCGTTTTATTTTTTTTTTCCTCATGTTGTAAACATACTAACAATTTATATTTAGTTTAGTCCATACTATTTATTTTGTACATTTGTAAAATTTACCTTTGTTAAAATTTTAATATTTATTTAATTTGGAAAAATTATATTCTAACATGTTAAAAGATAAATCGCCATTGTAGCGGCATGGTTCTATTTATTTTGTACATTTGTAAAATTTATTGATTTATTTGTTTGTTAGGTGTATTTCAATTAGTTAATAAAAATTCATAGCTGCTGCTGGGCGATAACATTAGTGGAAAATAAAATAGGAAATAAAAACTATTAAAACAGAGAAAATTATTGAACACGGAAAGTTATGAAAAGGAAACAGAAACAGAATATGAATTATTGATAAAAAACAAAGACGACACAAAAACGTAATATTAAATTCGGAAAATAAAAATATTTTATAAAAGTTAATAAAAGTATAATTAGTAATAATTTATAAACAAGGATTTATTTAAAATTTTGTAAAATCTTATACAAGCATTCAGAATTTCACGCCTGCATTCACACACACACATATGAATGTTCACACAAGGTAGCACAAAATGTAATTTTGTATTACCTTGTGTCGGAATTAAACATTTAAACAGAATTGTAAAATTTAGCTATGTAAAAATTTTAATATTTATTTAATTTTGTAAAATAATATTCAAACATGTTAAAAGATGAATCGGCATCTCAAATTAATTAATATTAATAATAATTAAGGGGAATCTATAAATAAATAGAATTTGTGATAATTTTGCCAGAGTGGTATTGCAGCAGGTGGGAAATCTACTCAGTTTACGAGGCACCTGTGTGACGGACGTCAGAGACCTAGCACGTTGGAGAGTTAACACTTAACACAGCTCGGCAGTTATATAAGGAGCTCCGTAGGCAAATGGCGGAGATAAGGCAGTTCCGGAGAACCTAATTCTCAGGTTAATCTGGCAAATCTTTAATGGGCACAATGGGGCGATTGTTATAAAAGCAAAGCGTTTTCTCCCCCACAGATGGGAGAGTGGGGGCTGCGGTGAGGGATTGGGTGAGGCAGACTTGGGTAGTTGGGTAGGCGGGGGTGGAGAGAGAGAACCCAAGCTTATAGCTCCCCTCACTACTTTTATACTGTCTTCACTTCTCTTTATAGCCGGCCTGTTTAGAACGGTCCTTCCCCTCCCCACGGACACTCTTAACTCACTCTCTCCTTAAGCCCGACAATAGATTTCCTAGCTTAACTCACGCCCACACCAGATTGATGGCTGGTTAAGCTACCGACTCGGCATAAAGTTACATTTTGACTTATGAATTGCGCTAACAAGTTGAAAAGCAGATACATCACACAATCACTTGTGGCGATCTGTCTTAGAAATGTGCAATGGGCTGCGTAAACTAAGCAGACTTCCCTCTTAGAAAATCAGGGTATTAAATGAATAAATACAGACGGTAATAAGAAACTGCCAACCTCTCAGAGCTACTACAGATAGATCGAAATATTCTCCACTGAAAAGAAAAGCAATTAATGAAATATATCTGAATATAACTTATTAATTTTACTAAAAACTATTTATTAGAGCTAGTGCTGGAATTTGTAATGTATAAGAATAATTGTTATCTCAATCAATCAAACTTTAATAGTCCTAGAACTTAAAACAAGGGGGGTAGATGTGTGTGTGTGTGTGTGTGTGTGTGTGTGTGTGTGTGTATATACAGTTTCGGACGGACTTCTACTCATGTGATATTAACAATATACTGTTATAACATGAACTATTTCATTCCTAGGTTAAATAAAAAATATTGTTTTCATTGAGCTTTTACTTTCTGTGATATATGAAAATACGTTCAGAATGTTGAAAACTAAAAAAATCCAAATATCTCGGTCATTATCCAAATTAGAGAAAATATGTTAAAAACAATTTAATTTACAACAAGATAAAATTTTTCGATCCGACGTACAGTAACGAAGATATTTCGAATTTTCGAATATTTGCTATATATATATATATATATATATATATATATATATATATATATATATATATAGTTTTAAACGGACCTCATTTTTCTCATGTCTTGGGTAGGATAAATGGCACATTTGATGAAAATCACGTTATGAGTACAACGTCAATAGCTTATTTCCCTTACGGACAATCTGCTGAAATGCAACAACCGAACCTACTTCAAGCAAAAGCCCGTCAAGCAGGGGCTGCGTAAACTAAGCAGAGTTCCCAATTTTTGGCATAACATTTGTGATCTCCTCTCATCACTTGTTTTTCTCTCTCTATTACTATATTTTTTTAAAAAAATGATGAGTAGAAAGTGGTGGGCGGGGTTTCAAATTGTAGTTTTGTTCACTGGCCATGTTTCACAAGTATAGGACAACGTGTGTGTATATATATATATATATATATATATATATATATATATATATATATATATAAAATTGTAACCTCTGTCTGTACATTGATTTTTTTCTCGAAATTTCACGATAACTTTTCGTTTCACATGTCATAGACACCATAACTGCATTTTGTTTCTTTGGTGTCTGTTTGTTTGTTTGTTTGTTTGTTTATTTGTTTGTTTGTTTGTTACCTTTTCACGCATAAACGGCTGAACCGAATTTTATGAAACTTGGTATGTATATTACTACTAGCCCAACTTAGACTTTAGGCTATATTAATATTCTCTAAGACAAACAGGAGTGGGGGTTATAAGGGAGGCCTGAAATTAAAAATAGCGATATTTCGTTTCCTATTGCTTTTTCAGCAAATATGCCCATAACAAAAGTTGTTTATTTTGTAATTTAGAGTAACTTTTGTCATATACACTTTTGCCGTATACGGAAGTATAAATGAGTTATACGCTAAAAACTATAGCGGGAGTCAACAATTTATTAGGCCCAAAAGACTCAACCGAACTACACCAAACTCGGTATGTGAATTAGTACTAACGCCTTCCTTATAATAAGTCATACTAACATGTCTAGGGACGGGCAGGAGTGGGGGTTATAAGGGAAGCCTGAAATTAAAAATAGCGATATTTCGTTTCCTATTGGTTTTTCCGCAAATATAAACATAACAAAAGTTGTTTATTTTGTTATTTGGAGTAACTTTTGTTATATACACTTTTGCCGTATACCTAAGTATAAATGAGTTATACGTTAAAACTTTAGCGGGCACTAACGGCTGAACCGAACTTAACAAAACTCGGTATGTCAATTAGCATTAATTCTTCCATGATTATAAGTTATATTAAAATTGTTAGGTTCGAACGGGAGGGGGGTTATAAGGGAGGCCTGAAATAAAAATTCACCATATTTACATGTATAAAAGACGGGGAATATAAAAATATCGAAGACTGTGAAGAATTATGGAATAAATAATTCTATTATTAGCAAATCACCGGCAACGACGGTATCAATCCTAAACACTGGGACGGGCAAATGTCAAAATATTGTGCAATGTAAAGCCTGCTAAAAATTACCATCACCATTCAGCCTCAAATGAATTCCCGGGCGAAGCCGGGTATCTGAGCTAGTATATATATATATATATATATATATATATATATATATATATATATTTCTCTGTTACTGCTCTAGCGGTGCACTTTTTCTTTTATAGTTAACAAACTCGATATAGAAGTCGATACCATGGAAAACTAATGATCAAATTCATTAATTGCTTAAACAGGTCAGCCAATCTTGATAAAATATCGATGCTGTTCAATTGTTGCTGTATACATTTTTTCGTAACTCAAATATTAAGCGAGTACATTCCTAAGTTCTGGGGATCTATCAGGATATGTGCTGAAATATCACTAGTGTGTTTTATCATAACATTGGAAATCTGCTTAGCAAACGCAACCACCGCCTTTTTTTGTCCCCTGGACAAGAGTAACGCGGCATTATATCCAGTTGTAATCCACTCTCATTGAAAGTAGGTTAACCTCTTGCTTTATATCGCCGTAACAATAAGTTTTATCTACCTGGGGAAAACAAACTTATCTATAAAATGTTTGCTAGATAGTGGCAATAATTTGTTATGAAACTTTAATGGTGTCCCAAGATACTTAGCCTCCTTAATCTATGGTGTTTCCTTGCAAATTTCTGATATCTTCTCGTTACTTCAAGTGCTGACTTGTTGGATTTTATATACATATACATATATACATACATACATACGTATATACACACACGCACACATATACATTTGTCAGTTCCAAGAATGGAAATGTGTCCCCTGAGAAAGTTGTTGTGACCTGGAAAAATGTCACGGCTGGTGGCTGCAAATACACAGGGCCCTTGCTTGGGCAGTTAGGCTCAATAGACCAACCGCTGTTAGGGACAAATTACATTTACATATCAGGATCAGCTGGCTGGCACCCCTGTTAGCCCCGATTGAATTAAGGTGGACACGCTTCCCAAACTTCATGTTCCTTTTTTTCCCCCCTCCTCGCCCCCCTTCCCCCAACTCTCACTACTTCCTGATAAATGTCTGCTCGTGCGCACCTACCCGCGCAGGAATGAAAACACATTGACACAAAATAAAAAGTCCGTCACGCATGGGCTGCGTAAAGTAAGTAATTTCCGTTGGTAACACAACCACCATCAAGAGAATAAATACCAACGGTAATGAGAAATCCTTCTGTCGATTTTAATCATTTCTCAACGGGGAGCGTACTGCAAACAAACAAGTCCGCCAACCTCTCAGAGCTGAACAGGAAGATAGAAATATTCTTCACCGGAAAGAAAAACAACTACTGAAATATACTTAATAAAACATATTAATTTTATTGAAAACTATTTACTATATCTAGTACAGTAATTTATAATGAATCAGAATAATTATTATCTCAAACACTCTAGTTTTAGTTATCCTAGAACTTAAGACGGGGTCTCTCGTATAATAAAGGTCTCCTGAAAACAATATTTGGTATTTAAGCTTGGAATAAAGTGTTTTATTATTTAACAGAGCGTATACTTTTTGCTAATAAAGCTAATTGAGATGGGTTGCCTACAGGTTACTTACTACCTTTTTACCTTTTCAACACAGGCTGAATTAAGGATTTTATTTAGCGACTTCATCACTAAATAAATTCATATTACCCAGGTGAGAATTCTAGGTTTACCAACACCAATGCCTTAAGCAGAAGGTATAAGTAAGAAAAGTTGTTTCATGCATGTAAAGTAATATGTTTTACATAATTAAATTGATTTAAACTTTTCTAGAGTACTCTATGGTTTACAATTTTTTGTAGAAGGATAAATTAATCCATTCCCTTTCACTTTTAGCAGATTTCCCTTAATGAAAATCAGCTATTGAGGTTGTACTCATGAAAGCTTTCCTCAAACATCTATCAACCCTTCCTAGTAGATGACGAAAATGAGGTCTGTTCAAAATTATATGTATATATATATATATATATATATATATATATATATATATATATGTGTGTATATATATATATATATATATATATATATATATATATATATATTCGTCTCCGAACGCTCTATTGGTAGTAATTTTTGTTTAATCGTTAACAAACTCAACAATCAATTTAAGTAAAAATAATGGTCAAGTTTGTTAACGGCTGAAATCGGACAGAGGAGAGGAGGGGTTTAGGGAAGGGAATTTCCAAAATTCCAAATATCTCCGTTATACGTCAGATGAAAAATCGTATAGATTCAATCTCTCTTCAATTTTCTTTAAATTTTGTTACATTTGCTATAAGATTGGAATTTTCTATAAATGTTGTGGGGCTCAAGTTAGCTATGTGAGTTAAAGCGTTGACCTTAATGTCATATGGTAAAGCTAGAGTGGCGAGTTCGATTCTCGCCTGGACAAATGAAATTATTTAGTGGCGAAATTCATTAGATAAAATCCTTTTTCTGTAATCGTTGAATAATGGTAACATTACTAAACTGAAATGAGTGAAGTAAGTGAAACATTTTGCAATAGAGTGAAGAAAGTAATCACTTTCTTCACAAGTGAATTGCCTTCTTAATTAGTAATAAGTATAAATTAAAAAATAATTTGAAGTTGGAAATTAAATGTTTCTTAACGTTGTAAGAATTTATTTTAACAAAATAAATTGAAATGTGAATGAATTATTGGTGGAAATAATCAATATATTTTAAAATTTAAATATAATAATAATTACCTTCCTTGTTTATAACCTGCACTTGTTTATAACTGCACTACTTCACAATCATCACTAGTTGTTTTATAAGTATGCTTATAACCTTTCACAACCATGCTTATAACCTACCAACAACACACCATAATCTTCACAACATCCTAATTTTGTTCATATTCTGGTTAGATCTGATCATGTATTACACGATTACAGAAAAAAATTTAATATTAAACTCGTGACGAAAGTAGAATTTACAACTCTCCTGAAATTACCACACTCGCTTCGCTCGTGTAAACGTTTCACTCGAGTTGTAAAATGATCTACTTTCGTCACTTGTATAATAAATAACTATAGTCCCACTCTGGTTAGAAAGGGGAGATACCCCGTCCCAATTAGCCTTAATTGCAAAAAGTGGACTTTTATAAATAAATTTTGTTACTTACATGTTTGCTCTGTATTGAATATTAACCGAGATATTTCCGTATTTTAGTTTTCGGCCATCAATGAGCCCCCATTCCTACTCTGGACATATTAACCATAAGCTGTTATATCATGAACCACTTCCTTCCAAGGTTAAATACCTTAGTGCTCTTAAAGCGCTCTTTAAATAAATATCTGTGAAGGAACGAGGTCTTTTAGGCAGCTTCTTTTCTTTAAGGTACACAGAGGTACAAAACTCATGCTATGAATGGACTTTTCAATGATGTAATATAGAGGAATAGAATTTAAAGCGAGGAAATAGGAACTGTGAGTGACTGCCAGACATGAATGGAGAGAAACTAAATTCTCAAATTGGGTGTTACACTAAAGAAATCCACGACCTGTTAATTGTATTGTTCTGCCAGCCAATTACTGAGTTTTGTAATTACACAGCTGGCTAAATAGCTTCGAAATCCGGACAATTCCCTACAATATCTGCCCCTATTTAGGACATTATATAACAAATTAAAATAAAATGAAGGAGCTCTGTAATTCTATTCGTTTGTAAATAAAACAATGCGATTTCTCCCTCTACTGTACTGTCAATATCAAACATTTTCTCAAATAAGGTGTACACAAATTAAATCTAGTTTGAATTTTGAATTAACTCTATATAACGAATAATTTAAACTTAATTTTATCTCATAGTGCTACAATTAATTTGTATTTTATATTTCCTAGGAACTGAATTCATGTGTTCATGAATGGATAAATGTATTTAAATAAATCTGCGAAACAAAATCAATGTTTGTTTTTTGGACAATATACAATAAATCCAAAAAATAAGTTAATTTATTGTTGCCAAAAGCTACTAGAAAACTCGAATGTTCCTACAGAACTGACCATGTCACACTAAAACCTCGCCATTTAATCTCTATTTCTCCCATAGTGAACACCCCAAGTAAACAAGTCTAAAAATTCCGTCACGCAGGAGCTGCGTAAACTAAGCAGATTCCCCTCGTGATGTTTAACAATTGATAAATCTACATATTGGTAACACAACACCACAGTCAACATCAAGTAAATAAATACAAACGATAAGAAACCTCCAGACGGGAAGTACCAGAAACGTAAACAAACATGTGTGCCGACTTCTCACAGAAAAGAAAAACAATTATTGAAATACGAGTACATCAGAATATAACATATTCATTTTATTGAAAACTATTTACTATATCTAGTATTGTAATTTATAATGGGTCAGAATAATTTTCATCTCAATCATTCAAATTTTATAGTCCAAGAACTAAAGAAGGGGGGTCGCCATAACATATTTCCATTTATCTTGTATAATAAAGGTCTCTTGAAAACAATTTACGGTATTTAAGCATCCAATAATGTGGTTCATTACATAGCAGAGTATTGTTTATGTAACATGAGTACAAGGGGGGGGGGGTTAGCTGAAGGCTGGAAAATGCAAATTCCTCGGTTAATATTCAAGATAGAGAATATATATATCAATATTTATAGTACATTTAATTTGCAATAAGATTGGTTCTATACAATTCTTTGATCCGTCATATGGTAACGGAGATATTTCGAATTTTCGAAAATCCCGCCTCTAGCCCCCCCCCCCCCCTACCACTAGTCTGATTTCAGCCATTAACGAACTTGATCTGTTTTTTTTCCATAAAACGTTTAGTTATCGCGTTTGGTAACGATTAATCAAAAATTTGCAACCGCTAAAGCGTTAACAGACATATATATATATATATATATATATATATATATATATATATATATATATATATATATTGCAAGTATTGCATGGACTTCATTTTCGTCATATTCTGAGTAGGATCTATGGACATTTGAAAATATTTTTCGAAAATCGTGTCATGAGAACGACCTCAATAGCTGATTTCCCTTAAGGGATATCTGCTAAAACAAACTAGATATTGGATGTATGGCACATAATCGCTTAAAATGAGAATCTTATTACTAAGAGGAAAACTAAAAATGAAAAATTCCGTCACTCAGGCTGCGTTAAATAGACAGATTTCCCACATGCCCCCGTCCTTGCAGTTATCTCAAAACATTTACTTTTTACTCAATGAAAACAATATTTAAAATTTATGGTTCAAACAAAGCGTTTAAAAATATAACAGCCTATTTTTAGTATGGCATGAGGGGAGGAGTTTTCAAAAGGCCGAAAACTGAATAATCAACATTAATAATCAACATAGTGAAAACATACATAACAACATTTATAGAACATTTGCCATAAGATTGGTTAAAAGCCATACGATTAGAAAGCCCATAATTTGGAGATGTATTATCTAAACTGAACGCATAATTTTATTTTCAAGCTAAAACAAGTTAACTTCAACTTTTTTTCAAATTAAGGTAACGTTCAGAATCGCATATGAATAAGAATTCACCATTACTTTTCACAGTGAAGTCTGTAATTTTTAATTAAAATTCAGCTCTTGTTTGACGTTTAAATTAATTTTTCTAAAGGTTTGTCGTCTTTCAAAAATAAAATAAATATTATGATTTATAAATTCTTTGCGGTGGCCTACTGATCTTTATAGATTCGTGTGAAATACTATTTTCATTACTTATGCACATTGCTTTTTTCAACGTTGATTCATGTTGATTGTTACTGATTGCGAAAGTAAGCTTTCCCCCTCATACTCCATATTTTTATGTTCGGTCTCGTGATATTCATTATCGTGACTCAGTTCCTTTCACTGTTGCACACCGCCAGATCGTGTCTTCATTATAATACCCCACTTATGATATATACATGAGATAAAATGCTCTTTCTTCCTCTTCCGACCTCAAAAGGAAACTGTCCAACTAAAAAAGGCCAAAGGAAATCTGCTAATAAACACGCCTAGCCTTATGTGAAGTACTTAACAAGAGTTTCTCCCCAATTCATGCCCGAACTACCTTCCAGTGCACGATCAAAGTGCCAATGCCCATCTCCTACAATTGTCTCTCCGTTTCTCTCGTTTACTTATTAGAAGATTTCCCAGAACGGAAAGGTTGTACTAATGACGAGGTTTTCAAAAACATTCTCCAAGTGTCCATCGATCCCTACATAGCCGATGACGAAAATGAGCATCTTATAATATTGTATATATATATATATATATAGTTTTAAATAGTTTTAAACGGACCACATTTTCGTCATCTCCTGAGTAGGATCGATGGACATTTGAAGAAATGTTTCAAAAATCGCGTCATGGGATACGACGTCAATAGCTGATTTCCCTTAAGGGAAATCTGCTAAAATATACAGAGCAGCGTTTGTGGAGCATCAATGTTCTAACAAGATTGGTCGTATAACATTTTCCGACCCATCTCATTAACGACAGAATTTTGAATTTTTGAATTCCTCTCGCCCAAAATCCCCACAATTCCAGGTCCGAATTCCACCAACTGTTCCTGTTGACTGAAACAGTTAAATCGTGGTATAAATTAAGTAAACATATTCGAAACCAGAACGTAAAATCTTAATGATGAGGTCATCACGAAAGGAAATAGCGTGTACCTCGCATAATAAAGGTCTCTTGAAAACAATATTTGGCATTGAAGCTTCGAATGGAGAGGTTCATGTTATAACAGCTTATTGTTAATATGAGATGAGTGCGCTCTAAGGTTCGCAATTATTGTTACCAAATTCCAATATCCTTCTACCAAACTCGATATTTAATCGTTTCATGTAAAAAGAAAGGTCAAGTTCGTTAACGGCTGAAATCTGAACAGGGGAGGGTGGTTTAAAGGGGACGAAATTTAAAAAATCGAAATTGGTCCGTTACTATACGTTTTATTGAAATACATATATATATATATATATATATATATATATATATATATATATATATATACATATACATATATACTTTTTTGCTCTTGCGGTTGGCTGAAATCGGACCAGGAAGGGGGGGAGGGAAGGGTTTAAAGGGGTTAACTTTGAAAAGTGTATAACTCTCCGCTATTATAAGTCAGATTGAAAAATGTTACCTACAACAATTGTTATACGCATATTTTCTCTATCTTGAATACTACCTGAGATATTTGGATTTTTTAGATTTCAGCCTTAGTAAACCCTCTTTCTTTTTGTCATTGCACTTAATGAATAAGCCAACATATCATGAACCATCTTAAATAACAAATATTGAGTTCTACAAATCATTTCACGACGAGAGACGTGCAAATATTTTCTGGTGAGCCCCCCCCTCGTTTCTTGTTCTTGAATTACTAAAATCAGAGTGATTTAGTTAAAAATTATTATTATATATATATATATATATATATATATATATAATAAATAGTTTTCAAGAATATTTCTGTCCATCTATTCAACTGAGAGCTTGGCTGATTTGTTTGTTTATTATTCAGACGCGTTCTGTTAATTAAATTATTAAAATGTAAACTGACTGAAATATTTCTGGTTGTCGTTTGTATATTTTTATTATATTTCTTGTTTGCTAACAAACAAAACAAAAAAGAACATGTTTATGGTCATGCAATATATCCAAAAATTACATTTGACATATTTTAACCTCAATACAATTACTAACATCAGCATTATAAATTGTCCTAACTTAAAAATATAAAAATCAAAGTCAATCATATGAAACTAGTAAACTATAGTTTTATTAGTTAAAAATATATATATATTTTTTTTTTATTTATTTCCTCTACATATTAATATGTGGAGGAATTTTATTTTTCTGCACATCCCATGCATATTTGCATTTTGTCAAAATTTTTAACATTTTTTATATAATAATATATATATACATATTAAATGTAAATAAGATTATAAAAATTAAACTTGATAAAATAAACAAAAAATATTAAATAGTACAATTAAATAACCAATAAAAATTACATAATATTAATTTTATATTATTTTTTCCTCTCTCAGCTTAAGGATATTGTAGGCTATTTCTTTTAATAAATGTATGTGTTTTGAAAATAAAATATCAGGACTGATAGGCCATCCGGGAATATGAGTCTTTAACAGTCTTCGTATGTTTTGAGTCAGTCTACATTCATAAATCAGGTGGGTGAATGTCTGTTCAATGTAACTGTCGCATTTACAAGTATTTGAGTCAGTAAGTTCGAATCTGTATAAGTAAGAGTTTGTATTACCGTGTCCAGTTAGTATTTGCGTGAGATAAAATGTATGTTGGGATAGCGGGATATTGGTTTTTAAAACTGGTATATATAATTTTAGATGTGATCCCTTATACGTATGATTCCGTCTCTGTTGCCACAAATTCATACTTTTTTCTCTCAGTAAAGATTTTAACACAGTCGGAGTAATTTTATTGTAAATTACCTCTTCTCTACTTTTAGAGGCACTTTTGGCGTGGATATCAACTATTAAAAATATACTTAAAATTAGATAAAACCTAAATAAATATATTCAGTTTTTAGCTGACCTGTTTCCCAGATCTGAACTCCCACATCCAGCAACATGCGAGTTATCAAGACTTTGCTTTGCCGTGCATAACCTCTTAAATGGCCATATACCCACAATATATGTGGTGTATAAATTCATTCATATCTTCAATCGGATAAAGATAACTTCAAAGCTACAGGTAAAACACTGTATCAATACCTTTACTCTTAGCTCTATAAACCCAATAATCTTTTCAAAGATCCACTTTGAAAAGTTGACTCCAATCTGCTATTCAGAAGCTTGTCGTGTAACTCCCAGAACTTTTAAAGGTATCGAATTGACGAACACAAATTAAGATATAAAGGCCTCAGTAAGGCAAGTTGACATTACAACCATCTCTCCCCTTCTACCTCTCCCTACCGCCTTCTCTCTTCTGCATGAATCAAACGCCCCCTTTTAGCAGATTTCCCTTAGTGTCAAATGTCCTTCGATCCTTTCTAGAAGATGACGAAAATGAGGTCCGTTCAAAATTGTATGTATATATATATATATATATATATATATACAGAGAGAGAGAGAGAGAGAGAGAGAGAGTGAGTGGGAGAGAGAGAGAGAGAGAGAGAGAGAGAGTAGGGGAGAGAGAGAGAGAGAGAGAGAGAGAGAGAGAGAGAGAGAGAGAGAGAGAGAGAGAGAGAGAGAGAGAGAGAGAGAGAGAGAGAGAGAGAGAGAGAGAGAGAGAGAGAGAGAGAGAGAGAGAGAGAGAGAGAGAGAGAGAGAGAGAGAGAGAGAGAGAGAGAGAGAGAGAGAGAGAGAGAGAGAGAGAGAGAGAGAGAGATCTTTATATTTGTTTGATACCACTCTTGCGGTCGACATTTTTGTCTTATCGTTATCAAACTTGATATATAATCGTTTTATACAAAAAAAAGATCAAGTTCGTTAACGGCTGAAATCGGACCAGTGGGGGGGGCATAGAGGGGGACAATTTAAAAACTTCGTAATATCTCCGTTGTTATGCGTCGGATCGACAAATTTATATAATCAATCTTATTGTAAATATAATGTTCTATAAATACTGTTATTTACATGGTTTCACTGTCTTGAATATTAACTGAGATATTTGCATTTTTTTAGTTTTCGGTCTTTAGTAAACCCTCACTCCTACTCATCTCATATTAACAATATCCTATTATGTTATGAAGCACTTTATTTGAAGCTAAAATACCAAATATTATTCTCATTGAACTTTTACGTTTTGAGATAAATGCAAATACGAGACGCATGTGGGAAATCTGCTTAGTTAACACAGTCCCTGCGTGACAGACTTATTTAGGTTCTATTCTATATTCTATTGAAGAAGTACACATATGGTGATCTTCGAAAAATTCTTCATGAGGTGTGTTCAAAATTACACACACACAATCGATATATAAGCGTTTCACGTAAAAAGAAATATCAATCTCATTAACGGCTGAAAGATGTGGGGAGGGGGAGGGTTGAGAGACACATTTAGAAAAGGCGAAACATCTCCGTTATTATGAGCACAATCGAAAAAGTTTATATAACTAATCTTAATGCAAATGTAATTTTCTCTAAATCATATCATATACATATTTTCTCTAAGATTAATATTAACCGAGATATTTGGAATGTTTAGTTTTCAGCATTCAATAAACCCCCCACTCCTACTCATCACATATTAACAATAAGCTGTTATAACATGAACCTCTCCATTCGAAGTTTAAAAACCAAATATTGTTTTCAAGAGAGCTTTATTATGCGAGGTACACGCAAATTCGTTTCGTGAAATGACCTCATCAATTAAGATTTTACGTCCTTGTTTCGAATATGTTTCCTTGATTTATACCACGATTTAACTGTTTCAGTCATCAGGAACAGTTGATGGAATTAGGACTTGGAATAGTGGGAGAGGAATTCGAAAATTCAAAATTCTGTCGTTAATGAGTCGGATCGTAAAATGTTTTAGGACCAATCTTGATAGAATATTGATGCTCTACAAACGCTGCTATGTATATTTTAGCAGATTTCCCTTAAGGGAAATCAGCTATTGAGGTCGTACCCCATAACGCGATTTTTGAAACATTTCTTCAAATGTCCATCGATCCTACCCAGGAGATGACGAAAATGAGGTCCGTTCAAAACTATATATGTGTATATATATTGGTCTGTTAACACTCTAGTGGTTGCAATTTTTGTTTAATCGTCGCCAAACTCGGTATTTAATCGTTTTATGTGAAAAGAAAGATCAAGTTCGTTAACGGCTGAAATCGGACCAGTGGGGGTTAGAGGGTGGGGGGGGTCGAAAATTCGAAATATCTCCGTTACTATACGTCGGATCGAAAAACTGTATAGAACCAATCTTATTTCAAATTAAATGTACTATAAATATTGTTATATACATTTATTCTCTATCTTGAACATTAACCGAGACATTTGTATTTTTGTTAACTGTAACAGATGAGCTATGGTGGCTTCTAATCGTTCCCGCCGAAAGCTAGTTCGACCGTTTCCGTAACTGTTCGGTACTCGTATGGATATTTCACTATTCTATAACTTTACGTGGGAAATCGGCTTAGTTTACGCAGCCCCTGCGTGACTCAAATATTAAGCGAGAAACACGTACTTACTAGTTTTCAGGCAGCAAATTTGGTGAGATATCACTAGTGTGTCATACCAGCGCGTGTGAAATCTGCTTAGTTTACACAGCCCCTGCGCGACGGACCTTATATATTTTTTAAGGCATCATTAATAAATAATTGGGAAATTAGCTTTTAGTTATAATTACACCGCAGCTACTAAAAGGCTGGTTGAATCAAAGCGAGGGAGTAATTTATTCATGAAGTGTGATCAGCAAACAGGATTGGACTGGCCCTTGGGTGCTTTCTTATTAATAATGTGCGCCAGCCATTGAGTGTTGGAACACATTACATTCACATCGAGTGTTGGCACACGTTCACGTTGAGCGCAGACATTCAGAGCGACTCCTCCCGCCTGTCCTTCCCCAGCCAGCACTCAGCTGGTCTTTAATTATTCCCATAACATATCCAAACCTACTGCTGACTTGATCAAACAACCCCTTCTCCACCCCTAACTAAGTACTCAATGGCTGGAGCTTTACCGCACATGTGGTTATATCTCGTATATAGGATTTACTCTTGCTCGACTTTTCCATTTCCGCCGTGCATACATTCTGTCTGACACCATTCCAGTGGAGAGAGGCTGAATAATACATGAAATTCGTAGTATTTACTAATGGATTTTAGCAATTTTTTTATCGTAACCAAACTCCAGATATAAGCGTTTCATCTAAAACTAATTCTAAGAAGTGTGTCACGCAGGGTCTGCATAAGCTAAGCAGATTTCCCACATGCTGGAATAATACACATGTGATCTCATTCTTTATTTCTATGTAAAAAAGCCGACGAATAAAAGGGTTGTGGGGATGATGGGGGGGGGAGGAGATAAAGGCTCAAAACAATAGTGCAAATAACTCGCTTAATTAATACTTTAGTTACGAAAAAATGTATAGAACATCAAGAGCTTAACAAGATTAGTTCTATAACATTTTGCGATACGACTCATAATATCGGCGATATATTGATTTTTCAAAATTGCACTCCTCTAAAACCCTTCTCCCGCCTATTTCACCCCTGATTTCAGCCATTAACTAATATTATCTATATTGGGTAATGGGGGTTTACTGAAGGCTGAAAAATAAAAAATGCCGTCACGCAGGGGCTGGGTAAACTAGTCAGATAGATAGATAGATCTATATATACATACACACACGATTTTGAACGAACCTCATTTTCGTCATCTCCTGGGTAGGATCGATGGACATTTGAAGAACAATTTACAAAAATTGCGTCATGAGTACGACCTCAATAGCTGATCCCCCTTAAAGGAAATCTGCTAAAATACAATATATCTCCGTTAATACTAAAGATAGAGAATAAATGTCTAAACAAGCTTTGTAGTTCATTTTATTTACAATAAGTAATTATCACACCGGAGATATTTCGAATTTTCGAAATTCCCCCTCTAAACCCCACTTTCACTGGTTTGATTTGAGCCATTAACGAACTCAATCTTTAGTTTTGTATGAAACACTTATATTTCAAGTTTGGCTTCGATCAAATATGAATTGCGACAGTCAAGTATATATATATATATATATATATATATATATATATATATATATATATATATATGATTTTGTAAAGAAAATAGTATCTTGTTGGTAGGTTATAAGCATGGTTGTTAAAGGTTATAAGCATAGTTATAAAACAACTAGTGATGATTGTGAAGTAGTGCAGTTATAAACAAGTGCAGGTTATAAACAAGGAAGGTACTTATTATTATTTTTAAATTTTAAAATATATTGATTATTTCCACCAATAATTCATTCACATTTCAATTTATTTTGTTAAAATAAATTCTTACAATGTTAAGAAACATTTAAAAGCATTTAATTTCCAACTTCAAATTATTTTTTAATTTATACTTATTACTTATTACTCTATTGCAAAATGTTTCACTTTCTTCACTCATTTCAGTTTAGAAATGTTACCATTATTCAACGATTACAGAAAAAAGTACTTTTTCATATTAATCTAATTGGATCTTTGTTCGGCAATGAAGCGATGTCTTTAATATTCCTCTTGGTTTAAAATTTTATTTTTAACGACTACATCAAACAATATTTTTTTAATGTTCTAACGTATAATATTATTCATTAGTATGCGCTTATTAATATTATTTAATTTTTTATGACAAAATTAGCAAAATGTTGTTAGCATTTGTAAACGACTGCATCAAACAATATTTTTTCATTAGTATGAGCCTATTAAAACAATTCATTCATATTTTTTGTAATTGTAAAATCCGCAGATAAACATGAATCGTTGTGGCCAAGTAACAAAGGTAATTTGTTTTTTTTTGTAATCCTTTATTACACATTGCTCATTTTCTTTCTCATGAATGAAGTCCTTGGTTGTTTACTATTATATGGATCGATGTATTTTATTATCTGCAATGTCCATTTTTAGACATTAAACATTTCTTTAATGATGCACATATTCTTAAATGGCGCACATAAAAAATACATTGGATGTCATGTAAAAAATTATGTTAATTTTAGCGGATTTCTGTTAAGGGAAATCAGCTATTGAGGTCCTACTCATGTCGCGAATTTCAAAAAATGTCTTCAATTGTCCATCGATACTTATATATATTTGTCTGTTGACGCTCTAGCTGTCGCAATATTCATACTAAAGTCCAATATCCTTGTACCAAACCCGACATTAAATCGTTTCATGTAAAAAGAAAGGTCAAGTTCGTTAACGGCTGAAATCTGACCAGGGGAGGGGCGGGGAGGGGATTTAGAGGGGGAGAAATTTGAAAATTCGAATTACCCCCGTTACTATGCGTCGGATTGAAACATTGCATATAACCAAGGTTATTGCAAATTAAATGTACTATAAATATTGGTATAAACATGTATCCTCTATCTTGAATTTTAACCGAGATATTTGCCTTCTTCAGTTTTCGGCCTTCAGCAAAACCCCATTTCTGCTATGTTACATAAACAATACTCTATTATATAATAAACCACATCATTCGAAGCTTAAATACCACATATAGTTTTCAAGTGAGCTTTATTATACTAGATGCATGAAAATATATTCTGGTGACACCCCGCCCCCGTCATAAGTTCTTGGTCTACTAAAATTTGATTGATTGAAATACAAATTATTCTGATTCATTACAAATTACAGTACTAGATGCAACAAATAGTTTTCAATAATATTAATATATAATATTCTGATATATTTTAGTAATTGTTTTTCTTTTCGGTGAGAGGTTAGCAGACCTCTTTGTTTATATTACAATATTGAAAAATGTCTTTAAATGCCCATCGATCCAAAACCATATATATATTTATAATTCCACTCAAGAGGAATAGGAATTTTTTTAGTCACCAAATAAAATCCTTAGTTCCACCATGTTTACTAATCTGTAGACAACTCCCCCCCCCCCCAATTAACCGTAGAAGCACAAACAAAATGTTAAAATATAACATTATATTCAATCTGTCTTCAGTCTGAAATAATAACACTTTTTTTTTTATCTAGAGTTTCTGAATTCATAGTGGCGAGTGATGTATAGTGGATTACACACCAGCCTCCTGCGTTGTCTTATCAATAATATACCAGCCCGTCTATCTGATGTCCAATCTATAAGCTGAAACGTCGTGTCGTTTCGCCACCTTCAATTATTAAAATCCCCTACCTATTGGCTCGTTCCGCGACAAAAAGTGCCAACACAGGCAGAGAGGCGGACGACGTAAATACGTCAATGAACTATTCATTGTATGAGACTTATAAATGTATTTCGAATACATATTAATTATAATAATTATATTTAGGCAACGTTTTGAAACAAGGCAGATAACCCATACATAAATAGAGGCTCCAATATATATGCATATATACACATACTAGAGGAACCGACAGACTTTGTCCTGCATGATATTGCAAGTGATTAGGATATTAAATTTAATGATATTATGTTTAAAACTACTTTTAATAACACAAAATACAACTTTTCTTATGTGCACGTTTGACTTAAAACAAATAGAAAATGAAATATCACGAATTGTTTATTGAGGCCTCCCTTATAACCCCCACTCCCGTTCGAACCTAAAAAATTTAATATAGCTTATAATCATGGAAGAATTAATGCTAATTTACATATAGAGTTTTGTTAATTTCGGTTCAATCGTTAGTGCCCAATAAAATTGTTGGCTCCCACTTTAATTTTTTAGTGTATATCTCGTTTATACTTTGTTATACGACAAAAAAAGAAAAACCAAAGTTACTCTAAATAACAAAATAAACAACTTGTATCCTGTGCATATTTGCCGAAAAACCAATGGGAAACAAAATATCACTATTTTTAGTTTTAGGCTTCCCTTACAACCTCCATCCCTGCTCCATCTGCCGGGCTGATTTGTAAATCTAGGACGTCACCCAAACGCATACAAAAAAAAATAATTCAAATCGATCCAGCCGTTTAGGAGGAGTTCAGTGACATACACACGCACAGTAGAATTGTATATATAAAGATATATATATATATATATATATATATATATATATATATATAGAGAGAGAGAGAGAGAGAGAGAGAGAGAGAGAGAGAGAGAGAGAGAGAGAGAGAGAGAAAGAGAGCGAGAGAGAGAGAGAGAGAGAGAGAGAGAGAGAGAGAGAGAGATTTCTTTTATCCCTTTTAAATCCTTAGTCATCCCGAGGGGCTGTCAGACATGTATATAATCTACAGATCTACAAACTCCCGCTGATCCATACGCACTGTGACACTAGTGCGCTCTATTAGCGATCTCGTGAACTAATGTTCTCCCATGAGCAATTTTGTCAAATGAGCAAACTCAATATGACCTTTTCCTCAAGAAAACCCGCTAACAGCTGATTTCCAAGAATGGAGACCTAGTAAAAGGTGCTAATGGGCACAGGTTAGGTGCTATGTAATAATTTTATCGTTAACGAATATAATAATTCAAGTCTTGAAAAAAAAAAAAAAATTAGACAAAGTTAAAATAAAACTGTTGCTTTTAAATACTTTCTTAATTCTTACTAAGAAAAGTAATTTGCGAGTAATTAATTATATCCCTGTGTCTGTTAATTGCTTTCTCTTCCCGAGGGAAATAACATTGTCTTGCCTGCTCCTATTATATTTGGAAAAAATATCCACTATAAAATAAAACGAAAGAAGAAAAAAAAAAAACTTTTCTGCGCTGACATCTTGTATGTAGGAGGCTCTTCCATACGTTCCTGAGACGTGTTCACAGGATCGTCTGGCTTTGGAGCAGCTGTTTGAGTAAATAAGTATGGAAATTTTGTATCTAAGGGCATACCCGTATGAACAAGAGGAAACGTCAAGAAGCCATGTGAGAATCCCTATGCCACAACAAAGCTGTTACATAGAAAAGTCCGTCACGCAGGGGCTGCGTAAAATAAGCAGATTTCCCACGGGAAGTTTTACAATAAACAAATAAAAATGCAAACATCTCGGTTAATATTCAAGATAGAGAATAAGTGTATATAACAATATTTATAGTAAATTTCATTTGCAATAAGATTGGTTGTATACAAGTTTTCGATCCAATGTAAAGTAACGAAGATATATCGAATTTTCGAAAATCCCCCCTCCCACTGGTCCGATTTCATCCATTAACGAACTTGATCTTTATTTTTACATAAAACGTTTGAATATAGATTTTGGTAACGATCAAGCAAAAATTTATATATATATATATTTACACACACATATATATCTGCTAACGCTCTAGCGGTAGCAAATTTTTGTTATTATATATATATATATAATTTTATACGGGTCTCATTTTCGTCATCTCCTGGATAGGAGTTTTTTTACAAAAAATAAGTTTTATGGAATAAAACAGTTATTTATTGTAAACAGCCAGGTGTAATAAATATACTGTGTAATATTTACCTCTAATTTGTTTAACAGAGTGTTTTTAGGTCGTTATATTGTTGTTTTCGCACTTGATGATGGCAGCAGTCTGGCGAAAACATTATTGTGTGACAAAATATAAATATATCCAGCATACATAGTTCGTACTCGTTAACGGCTGAAATCAGACCGGGGGGGGGGGATTTCGAAAATTCAAAATATCTCCGTTACTATACGTCGGATCGAAAAATTGTATAAAACCAGTCTTATTGCAAATTAAATTTACTATAAATATTGTTATATACATTTATTCTCTATTTTCAATATTAACCGAGATATTGGCAATTTGCAAGTGCAACGGACGAGCTATGGTCGCTTCTATTCATTCCCGCCGAAAGTTAGTTTGGTCGTTTCCATAACTGTTCGGCACTCGTATGGGGATTCTCTATTGTATAACTTTACGCGGGAAATCTGCTTAGTTTACGCAGGCCCTGCGTGAGGGACTTTTTATCATTTATCGCAAAATTATAGTCAATTCTACTACAGTCAATCAAGTCAAGACGTTCGATCGGACGATATGCAACTGGACGGCTTTACCATTCCGAAAATATCCTGCATTATGAAGTAGAAGAAAGAAATTGACCTTGTTTCAATTCAATAGAATTACCAGGAATGGAAGACAATTTGCATAAAATGGTTCTCCTTTTTATCAAAAAGCATTCAATCTTCTCTGATCGCCCCATCATTTAGTTATTCATCTTCAGTTCTTTATTTTCAACCCAGATATAAAAATTCTAATTGCTCGTCATTGAATTGTAAGAAAGTGGGTCAGGCATCTCGTTCTTCAGACAAGTAGAATTGATTTCCTTTGAGAGGAAAATATTAAATACAAAGCCCAGATTCTTAAATAGTAACTAAATAGATCACATTTATTAGTATTTGCGAAGAAGGTGGCGCAGGAGGTGAAAACGAAAAGCAAGACGAATTTCCGTTTTTCTTCAGACGGATTCTTATATATTTTTAAAAATGGAACTTAGATCTACTATGATCATTAATATACTTTCAACTTAAAAAAAGTCCGTCATTCAGAGGCTGCGTTAACTAAGCAAATTTCCCAAGTGCGTCACGTTTTTGCATTTATCTCAAAAATTAAAAGTTCAACGAGAACAATATTTGGTATTTAAGCTTCAAATAAATTGCTTCATAACATAATAGGATATTGTTAATATGAGATGAGGAGTGGGGGTTAACTGAAGACTGAAAACTAAAAAATGCAAATATCTCAGTTAATAATCAAGATAATGAAAACAATGTACATAACATCATTTATAAAACATTAAAACTGCAATATAATTGATATATATATATATATATATATATATATATATATATATATATATATATATATGTATGTATGTATACTGTTTTGAACAGACCTCATTTTCGTCATCTCCTGGGTAGGAGATATGGACATTTGAAGAAAAATTTCGAAAATCGCGTCATGAGCACGACCTCAATAGCTGATTTCCCTTAAGGGAATTCTGCTAAAACTAAAATTGAGAGAGATATTTATATATTTGTCTGTTAACGTTCTAGCGGTCGTAATCTTTGTTTGATTGATACCAAACTCGATATTTAAACCTTTTATGCAAAAATAAAAATCGAGTTCGTTAATGGCTGAAATCTAAAAAGGGAGTGGGGGGGGTTAGTGGTTGAGAATTTTGAAAATTCCTAATATCTCCGATATTATGCGTCGGATAGAGAAATTGTATAGAACCAATCTTATTGAAAATGTTATGCTCTTTAAAAGTTGTTAAGTACGTAATTTCACTATCTTTAGTATTAACCTAGATATTTGCATTTTTTTTAGTTTTTGGTTCCTGGTGAACCCCCCATTCCTACTCAAGCCATATTAACAATACGCTGTTATTTTATGAAACACTTTATTTGAAGCATAAATACCTAATATTGTTCTTTTTGAACTTTTCCGTCTTAATATAAATGCATATATATTAAGGGAAATCTGCTTATTTAGAGCAGCCCCTGCGTGACGGACTTTTTTAGATCAGACTCATAACCATTGAGATATGTAGAATTTTCGAGTCCACCCTCCCTTTACACCACCCCCCCTTCCGAACCAGCACCTTCATATAATGACAGGTCTTTGAAAGTTAATTGGTCATTTTTATCAGTTCCTTCCGTAAATCTGTCAGTTTAATATATAGCAATTGACGAGCACAAAACCGGGTTTTTAAAACTTTCCTATTTACTCTCGCAAGTTCCAATTCAGAACCGGAAATTCGAGAGAAGGTGGCACTGCCGTCATTATTAAATCCGAAGGCAATTACCCGATGAGATGTATATTGGACCAAGGGGGAGGTGAGAACCCCTGCTTGGACTTTACGTCCGAGCGATTAGCCCAACTAACTAGGGGTTAATTTGAATAAATTGGTTTAGCCCACCTCAAAAGCAGTCTCTCCACTCGTGCCAACTTGTCCCCTCATAATTCCCAGTTTACCGACCCTGTCGGCGAAATATTGCATTAACGCCGTCTAACGAGACCGGCGATCGCACAAAGGAACTTCTTCACCTTGTTGCAGTGCTCCCATTATATTACCTATATATTTGTTTTCTAATGCTCTAGCTGTCACAATTTTTGTCTGATCGCTAACAAACTCGATATTTAATCGTTTTATGTAAAAAGAAAGATCGAGTTCGTTAATAACAGAAATCGGACCAGAGAAGGAGGGGGCTAGAGGAGAGAAATTTTGAAAATTTGAAATATCTCCGTAGCTATACGTCTGATCGAAATAATTTTTTTAGCAATATTATTGAATATTAAATTACTGAACTAATTATAAATGTTGTTACTTTATTTCTCTATCTTCAATATTAACCAAGATATTTGCATTATTTTTGCAGATTTCCCGAAAGGGGAAGCGGAATTCGAAAATTCAAAATATCTCCATTAAGTGGATCGTAAAATATTAAAGAACCAATCTTCTTTAAATATTGATAGTCTACAATTGTTGCTACATGCATTTTAGCAGATTTCCCCTAAGGGAAATTAGCTATTGAGATTGTACTTACCTACTAGATGACGAAAATGATGTCCGTTCAAAATTATATATATATATATATATATATATATATATATATATATATATATATATATATATAGAGAGAGAGAGAGAAGAGAGAGAGAGAGAGAGAGAGAGAGAGAGAGAGAGAGAGAGAGAGAGAGAGATTATCTGTATTGATGCGTCTGTTACCGCTCTTGCGGTCCCAATTTTTGTTTATCGTTACCAAATTCGATATATGAGCGTTTTAAGAAAGATCAAGTTCGTTAATGGCTGAAATCGGACAAGTGGGAGGGGAGGGGGGTTAGAGGGGGAGAATTTCAAAAATTCGAAATATCTCAATTATTGTGCGTCAGATCGGAAACTTGTATAGAACCAATCTTATTTCAAATGAAATGTTATATAAATGTTGTTATGTACGTTTTTTCGCTTGCTAGATTATTAACCGAGATATACGCGTTTTTTTTAGTTTTCGGCCATCAGTAAACCCCCACTCCTACTCATGTCATATTAGCAATAAACTGTTATATTAGAAGCAGTTTATTTAGAGCCTAAATACCAAATATTGTTCTCACTGAACTTTCACGCTTTGAGTTAAACGCAAACACGTGACGCACGTGAGAAATCTGCTTTGGAAACGCAGCCCCTGCGTGGCGGACCTTTTTCACTATGTTGATCATTAACCCAGATATTTGCATTTTTTTTAATTTTCAGCCTTCAGTAAACCCTCACTCCTACTCATGTAATATTAACAATAAGCGTTTATATCATAAAGCAGTTCATTTGAAGCCTAAATACCGAATATTATTCTCATTGAACTATCACGCTTTGAGTTAAACATTTATATTTGTCTGTCCGCTCTAGAGGTCGCAATTAATGTGTTATCGTTCCAAACTGGAATATGAAAATTCGAAATATCTCCTTTACTAAACGCTGGATCGAAAAAATGTATAGAATCAATTTATAGACAATTGAATGTACAATGAATATTGTTATATACATTTATTCTCTATCTTGAATATTACCGAGAGTTTTGCATTTTTCAGTCTTCAGCCTTCAGCAAATCCCCACTTCTACTCATGTAACATAAACAATACTCGGTTCTGTAATAAACCATCATTCGAAGCTTAAATACCTAATATTGTTTTCGAGACATTTATTATACGAGATACATGCAAATATGTTCTGGTGACCCTCCCTTCCTACGTTTTTAGACAACTGAAATTTGATTGATTGAGATAAAAATTATTCTGATTCATTATAAATTACAGTCCTAGGATATAGTAAATAGTTTCTAATGAAATTAATACGTTATATTCAGATATACAGTAATTGTATTTCTTGCGGGTAAGAAGTTGGCATAACTGTTTGTTTACATTTCAGATGCTTTCCGTCGGAAGATTTCTTATTATCGTTTGTATTTATTAACTGAATATTCACGTTGGTGTTGCGTTACCGGTATGTATTTTATCTATTGTTAAACTTCTTGCGAGAAATCTGCTTAGTTTACGCAGCCCCTGCGTGACGGACTTTTGTAAGAGAACTTGGCGACACTAAAAATGGATGACTCCTTCCTCTCCCCTAAGCCAATTTGGAAGTGGCTGAAATCTCCCCTCCTTCTCTCTGAGAATTACATCTCAGTTCCACTCGTGGCAAATTAACTGCCTAGCTCCGTGATGGAGGAAGTACACAATTTGCTGTGCTAAGTTATTTTGCTAAACCTGCTTAGGATTCATGGAGTGGAGTACCTCCCAACAATCTGCACTGTGTATAGAAGTTAGAGGTTAGGACGATGGTGGAGAAACCTTTGCCAGCTAACAATATTACTTCCGCCAGAAATGTCGTTCACCTCATCACTGTTTGGAACTGCACAAAATACAACTCGCTTTATAATAATAAAAATGATAATGTCGTAATATACGTCTTTTCAACAGATTTCCCTTAGGGGAAATCAGCTACTTAGGTCGTACTCATGACGCGACTTTGAAAAAATTTCTTCAAACGGCCATCGACCTTACCCAGGAGATGACGAATATGAGGTCCGTTAAAACTATATATATATATATATATATATATATATATATATATATAATTCTACTGTACGTGTGTATGTCACTGAACTCCTAAACAGCTGGGCCGACTTGAATGATTATTTTCTTTTTGGATGCGTTTGGGTGATGCCCTGCATGGTTTAGATTCACAAATCAGCCAGGCAGACGGAGCAGGAGTGGAGGTTGTAAGGGATGCCTAAAATTAAAATTAGCGATATTTCGTTTCCTATTGGTTTTTTGGAAAATATGCACGGGATAAAAGTTGTTCATTTGGTTATTTAGAGTAACTTTTGTATAACAAAGTATAAACGAGATATAAAATTAAAGTGGGAGCCAACAATTGTATTGGACACTAACGATTGAACCAAATTTAACGAAACTCTATAGTTCGATTCTTGCCTGGGCAAAGGAAATTATTTAGTGACGAAATTCATTAAATAACATCCTAAAATCCCACCCTGGATAGAAAAGGGTGGTAACCTGTAGATAACCCGTCCCGATTAGCCTAAGTTGCAAAAAGTGGACGTTAATAAATAATAATAATATACGTAAATTAGCATTAATTCATCCATGATTATAAGCTATATTCAATTTTTTAGGTTTGAACGGGAGTGGGAGTTATAAGGGAGGTCTGAATAAAAAATTCGCAATATTTCATTTTCTATTTGTTTTTAGGCAAGCTTGCACATAAATGATTTTTTTTTTGTATGTTGTTAAAAGTAGCCTTTGTTTTAAAAATAATATTATTAAATTTAATATCCTAATCGCTTGAAATATCATGCAGGACAACGTCTGTCGGGCCCGCTAGTATATATATACTCTAGCGGTCACAATTTTTGTTTGATCGTTACCAAACTCGATATTAAAAATCGGACCAGGTTGGGGGGGGGGTGAGAGGGTAATTTTCGAAATATCTCCGTTACTGTACGTCGGATAGAAAAACTTCATAGAATCAATCTTATTACAAATCAAATGTACTATAAATATTGTTATATAGATTTATTCTCATCTTGAATATTAACCGAGAGCCATGTGAGTTAAAGCGTCGACCTTAATCTCACATGGTAAACCTAGAGTGACCAGTTCAATTCCCACCCTGGCTAGAAAAGGGTGGTAGCCTGTAGGTAACTCATCCCAATTAGCCTTAGTTTCAAAAAGTGGACGTAAATAAATAATTTAATTTATTTACTAAGATATTTTGGATAAAGTGCATTTTAGTCCCCCCCTAGCCGCCATCTTGTTACGTCACTGTCCGACATCTTGTTTCTTGCTTGTTTTAAGGATCCAACAAATTAGGTGAGTTAACAAAATTTAAGTTAAAATTACCCCCCTCCCTCTCCTCCCCTGGTTTTAACCGCCGATGGCGTATTTTGGACATTTTAAAGTGTTAAAAAAGATAAAGTAAGAAAAACAAAACCCCCACCCTCGGTGTTAGAAAAACAAGATGGCCGCCGTCATCATCGTGCGCCATCAAGGGGCGGACTAAAATGCACTTTCACCGATATTTTTATTTTTCAGTTTTCTTAGAATGAAGTCCTTCGTGATATAACAGCTTGATAATGATGAGTTAATGATTAGTGAAATCCGAAAACAATAAAATCCAAGAATCTCATTTAATAGTCACGATACAGAAAATATGTATAGAGTAACATTTATAGATCATTCAATTTGCAATAAGATTGGTTCTATACATTTCTTCCATGGACATATAATAGCAGAAATATTTCGAATTTTTAACCCTCCCCCCATGTAAAATAACAGCTTATTGTTAATATGATATGACATGAGTAGGAGTGGGGGTTTACTGGAGGCCGAAAACTAATAAAAGCAAATATCTCTGCTAATAATCAAGATTAGACCCCATTTCCCATGATTTCATCCGTTAACTAACTTAATCTGTAAGTTTTAGACAAAACATTGAAATGTCAAGTTTGTTGTTGCTGTTGGGCATTTGAAGACATTTTTTCCAAAATCACGCGATAAAAGGGGAAGAAGTTAACCAGAGAAAATATTGAGTTGACTAAAAAAACAAATTAAACAAAAGAGAAAATTGTTGAGGAAAAAGAGAGATGTTCAGATATAGCTTAACTGCTGAGGGACCACTCCTCTTTCTAGGAACTTCCAACAACTTTCATTAATATTTCTCCCGCCCACTCAAAAAATTAATGAGCTCTTCCTATCCTGAGTTTAACTTCTTGTTCAAAACTTACTTTAATAAATATTTCATAGGGCTTTTTGACAATTATTATATTATACTTTGCTATTTGGTCAATCCATAAAGTTCCCACTGTGAGTACTGAATTAAATATTGTTCTTCAGGTTTATATATTTTAAAAATAAGCCACAGTTGAATGATTAGTTAAATATTATGAAGAATGAATTCAAATTTCATCAAAAAAAAATGTCAAGGAAATACTATTGTCCTTCAAGCCATCATCATTTTGGTATCACTTTCATAATTTTGAATACCCTTTGAAAATATTTAACTACTGTTACTAAAACTACTGTGTATGTTTATCAGGTTTTTTTTAATAGTAAGTATATTTAGAAAGGTTCTCTGATTTTTCTCAATTTTACATTTATTATAAAAGTTTAATTTTAAAAAAAGAAGTAGCTAATCAGGTTTTCCATTTGCTGGAATAGTACGCTGATGTAGTCATCTAAAATTCAATTTTCTATTTCACCCTAATTAGAAGCTACACAACATTAAATTTAAGTTGGACATTTGCTGATAAATGAAAATCCCATTAGAGGGAGTTAGAGTTAACTGAGGGCTGAAAACAAATAATATATATAACTCATTTTCAATCACTTATATTCCGATTTCAGTCATTATCGAGCTTGATCTTTACTTTGAAATAAAACGTTTAAATATCAAACTTGGTGACGATCAAAGCTACATTGTTACTATCACCATATATATTAAATATGTAAGGTTGTAGTCACTGAATGTGACAATATTGAGCTAAAGAAAAAATGCTCAGGGATAAACAGCAAAGAAAATTTCACACTAAAAGCTGAAGAAATAAAAAATAAATAAATAATAAAATAAAACTCGTATAATAATCACAGACATTCCAGAAGAAATAGATTAGGCTAAAATTATTTCATACCTGAAGAAAATTAATTAAATGAGACCAACATGAAACTGAAAATAATACCTAAATACACAATGGAATAACAGATGGTCGAATACAAATAATGATAGACTTTTATAAGCATATTTATATAGTATAGAACCAGGAAAATTAGAAGTAATTAATAAGTCAAATACTGACTATACGAGGACTAACAAAGGTTTAAATTTTGGGAAACAACCTCATCATATTTGACAGTAAACCAATGGAAAGACTAAGACAAAAAATTGTTAAAAGAATACAGGTTAGTGGACGTCATTGGCCTGTTGCAAGTTATGGACTTGCTTTTCATTTGTATGAATTATTTTAAGTTATTTATAGGAATTTATACAGGATAAGTAAAATCTGAACATTAACATCATTTATCCACATTATTTTTTATTTCCTTTATTATTAATATGTTTCTTTTTTATTTTGGTTTATTATTGACTAAAATGAATATATTTTGTTTCAGACTGTCTTCACCTCCAATTATATCGAGACAGCAAGGACCGTTACAAGCAGGGGCAAACTAAAGCGTCTCTCTCCCTCCAACACTTCTTAGGAGTTGAAACAGGTAACTAGCACTATGTCTTTTTTATAGGCCAAACATTTGGTATTTATTCTATTTCTTCTAGTTTTAGGCAATATGTAAATCCTACTGACTTTCTTAGTGCTCTTGTTTCAAAAATGGGTTTCCTTACACAGCCACCTTGCTTTACATAATAAGAGGATAGTTCTCCATTTTTATATAGGTCACTGGAAACAATTGTTGTTGGCTTATCGTCAAGTATATTACGCTATTGCTTTTTATGTAGAAACACCTTCTTTAAGCCAGTCATATCTTGTATCCAACAGCCTATAACAATAATTCCCACTGCCACATAGAACAAAAATATTACATATGCTAGCAGTTCAAACTCATTATGCCAAATACAATTTTATACTGGTCAGCTATGATCTATTATTAAGAGTATAAGTTTACTATCCACCACAAACATCTTATTAGCTCAACACTTCAAGAAATAACAATTCTGTAACAGTATAACGATAAAATATAATTTTCAGTAGCTAAAATTCATTTAAATAACAGTTCAATTTAGTTGTTAAAATTCATTCCTAAATCACTTTTCCACAGATTGTCTTTCACATAACTACAAAGCAAAAATTCTTTTAAATAATCTGATGATGACACTACATGACCCTTATTAAATTAAATAAACGAAATGTTTTGATACACTTTATTTAAAATTATTTCGTTTGAAAGTAATATCAGGTATATCCGTTCCAATACTTCAGATCAAAAGATTCCATCATGGCATCTATAAACATTTATAGATACTTTCATGAAAAATAAAAATGGTTCTACTTGATTTTTTGTATCTTCTTTCTTTGACAAAGAAATTCACAATTTTTTTATTTCCGCCCTTTCTAAAACCCCTCCCCTCCCCACTGTTCTTTTTGATCAAAAGGAGATGTATTTTACTCAACTAGATGGTACAACAATCTTAAATATGAAATTATGATATTCAGGGGAGGTCAAAACAGATAATTTTGTTGAAAACTGAAGATTTTTGCAATTTCATTACTTCCTTTAATCCATAAAAATTCTCATTTTACACTATGAATTTCCATTCATAGTCTTTAATTAAGCATGGAATATAAGTACTTTGTGTCATCATTCTGTAATAGTGTTGTCATCAAATTGGCAAACTTCCTGAAAAAATGATTGCATTGAAAAAAGATAAATTTGTCATGATACTTTAAATGAAATGGAAATTTCTATTTTCACTACTAATTTGCTTGCTGTATTACTGTGGAGAATCTAATAGTTTATTCTTCCTCTTGGTATTATTAGTGTTGGGGAAATTTACATCATAAGTTTGATTTCCTCATGGGAATCATTATTTTTTTTTATTTATTTATTGAAATGAGTTCCGCAACACTGGCGATTTACTCATAATTCAATTATGCACAAAGAAGCGAGTAGCAAAAAAAATAGAAAGAAACGGAAAAGCAGCGAACTATGATGGTATTTGATGCGGTTCATTGGCATACCAGTTTTATATGAAACAAACAATATTGTATATGGGGCTCAGGTTAGCCATGTGAGTTAAAGCGTTGCCTTTAATCTCACATGGTAAACCTAGAGTGGCGAGTTCGATTCTTGCCTGGACAAAGGAATTTATTTAGTGACGGAATTCATTAAATAAAATCCTGAGTGCCACCCTGGCTAGAAAAGGGTGGTAACCTGTAGATAACCCGTCCCAATTAGCCTCAGTTGCAAAAAGTGGACTTTAATAAATAATAATATTGTATATGGAAACATCAGGGTGGTGAAAATAATATAAATGAAAATGTAAGAAACAACGGGAGAACAAAAAAAAATAATAATAAAATAAAGAAAAGAAAAAAACAAAGAAATGAATAAATAAAAATAATTTTAAAATAAGGAAAAGAGAAAACAAAAAAAAAATGAATAAATAAAAAAAGGGGAAAGAGAGACCAGAAAAAAAAAAATAATAAAATTAAAGTGTATACACCCTGCAAATGTAGGAAATAAGTGCTAATGAAGGAAGAAATTTAATTATACTAAAAAGTTAATTTAATAACCATGGATATACTACTACTAATAATAATACTAATAGCATAATTATAATACCAATAATAATAATAATAATAGCAGGCACCAAGAACTTGAATCTGCTAACAACAATTATAAAAGAAGCACAGCAAGGGGTACTTCTTGATACTGCCAGAATCATGCAAAAAATTTTAAATTCCCCATAACATATCACAATCACAAACTCCATATCGGTTGGATTTTCCCCCGATATGGATTTTACTCCAATTTTTACTGAGTATAAACCTCCCCCATAATAATAATAATAATAATACTAAGCTTCTCAATTATTTTATTACGCGTCACGTTTAGCATGTCTATTATATTTAAATGTTTTCTGTCCAAAAAAATTCCAAATTTTGGAATTTTGTAGGAATATTTTTTTTTTTGGTAATGCAATATTTTAATTTTTGTTTTCTTACTCTTTATAGGTTTCACTCTTGATAAAGAGTCAAATACCATTGCTATCCTTTGCCAGGATGTTACAGTTGTCCTAGCATTTGATACCAGGGAGCGGCTAATTCAGTGGCAAGTCAAAATTGCCAACAATCTTGGTGAAGGTAAGAGATATAATGATTTCCTGAAATTTTCAAAATCCTAAAGAAACCTCTATACAAAACTATTAAATATTATTTTACATTAAATATTATTAAAGCATATTCATAAAGAAGATCAAATAACTAAGTATTTGAGTAGAAAAATATATCAATTTGTTTTAGTATTTTTTAAACTCATTTACACATATCCAAAAATGTCTTCAATTTAGTCAGTATTTGACTTTAGTTTAAAAAAAGAAGATGTTTGATTAATTCCATCAATACACAATTTTCTGTTTTTTCCCAGAAATAACTCATTTTTAAAAAGTTTTTTAGTTGTTACAAACAAACCTACAATTTACTGCCGTATTTGGTATCAATATGTCTTTATGTATTTGATACATTCTTGTTATTTTTTTTTTTTAAAATAGCTATTATTCTATACATTTATAAATTTCTATTGTCCATGTAACAACCGAAGCTGTAACTCTAAGGACATTAAATGAAATCCTAGAAAAGGGTGGTAACTTGTAGACGAACCATCCTGATTAGCCATAGTAGCATAAAGTGGGTGTTAATAAGTAACACATTATTAAACATTTTAAAGTCTTTATTACTTTAAATTAAACAGTGCCTGTTCAGCAATTAATACATTCTTCTCTCTCCATCACCCACCTAAATCTTATTGGTTTCCTCCATTCGTACTTGTTTTATGGATTAGGTGGAATTCTTTAATTTCTCAGTATGGCTTTTTCTATGAACTTACACATATTTCATGTCCCAAATGCCAAATATCAACAATGGAAAGCCACAAACTCCAGTGCTAGATTCATCATTAGCTTGCTGACACCACCAAAATTACTCGATATCCCTTTATTCCTTAAAGAGTTATTTAAAACCTGGAAGACATTTTTAATCGTTCTTCTAATGGTGGAAGTAAATCTTAAAACCTTACAGTTGTATAATGCCCACTCTTTCTGCCATTCTTGGACAACAGTACTTCAATCTTCCCTTGCACCTGACCTGGTGCAATGTTCCAAAGAATTTAGGCTACCATATTGGGACAATTGAACAGGTGTCACTCCTCTATAAAAGGAGTATGTATGATGCCTTTCAAGATCAAAAAATAAGAAAATAAATCCAGAGAGTAACTTTGTATAGAATAATCAAACGATTCAGAGGTACTGAATATATTTAATTACATTCCCAACACTCCGTAATCCAATTTTTATATCAACCCTATTAGCAGTCAATAGTTTTGACTGATTTAGTTTTATTTTGAAAAAAACTACTTTTAAAAAATTTCAGAATCATTGTCCTTTCTGAGTGCCCGTGAATCTATAATGTTTATCATGGTCTGAAAGTTCTTTCTATCATTTATAAAATTTCTGGAGGAAAACCCCTACTCATGAAATTAGAAATCTTTACTTCACCATCAGGTTTCAAAATAAGAAAGTTCAAGTTTTCTTATTTATTGACCACAACCTCATAACTCGTATCTATACGAATTCTTCCTTTTTTTAATTTTGTATTTTGACTGAGTAACTTTTATAGATCAACAATACCTAATACAAGTTGGTGCTGCGCCAGCTCGGGCTAAGATAGCACCTGGACCAGCCAGACTACACATTCAGGAGTACAGGTTCTCTCTCACGATGGGAGTTCCACCAAGGCTTATTGGTGTCTGGAATATATCCCAACTAAGGTCTGTAGATTTATCATTTTTATTTAATAATTCATTATCGGTTGTTAAATATAAGGTCCTCCATAAAATACAAATCATTTCTACGCATTTACCTTCAGAGGATGTTTAGTTTTATTTGAAGACTTCCCTTAGGGGAAATCAGCTATTGAGGTTGTACTCATGATGGGATTTTCAAAACATTTCTACACATGTCCATGAATCCTACCTAGGAGATGACGAAAATGTGGTTCGTTCCAAATTATATATAATATATATATATATATATATATATATATATATATATATATATATATATATATATATATGTTTGTCTGTTTATGCTCAAGTGGTCGCAATTTTTTTTTTATCGATATTTAAATGTTTTACGTAAAAGTGAATACCAGGTTGCTTAACGGCTGAAATCGGACCAGTGCAAGAGTGTCTTTAGAGGGGGAATTTCTAAAATTCAAAATATCTCCGTTATTATGTGTTGGATCGAAAATTTGTATAAAACCAATCTTATTGCAAATGTGATGTTCTATAAATCTTGTTATGAACTTATTTTCATTATCTTGCTTATTAACCGAGATATTCCTATTTTTTTATTTTTCAGCCTTCAGTATTCCACCACTCCTACTCATGTCATACGTATAAACAATGAGCTGTCGTATTGCAAAGCCCATTATTTAAATCCTAAATACTAATTATTGTTCTCATTGAACTTTTATGTTTTGAGATAAATGCAAATATGTAAAATAATTATAATTATTATTCATATGAGAACATCTTAACTTTCTTAATTTACTCATTTTGGTTTTGAGCTGATATTAGTAAATATTATTTTAACAATTGGCATGAAACGTTTACCTTTTAAGGGGAGGTGTTAACATTTGACTTTTTAGATTATTAATATTTAATTACATTTACTAAGTAGATATCCCACATGCGTCACGTATTTGCATTTATCTCCAAAAGTAAAGGCTTAATGAGAACAATATTTGGTATTTAGGCTCCAAATAAAGAGCTTAATAATAAAACAGCTTATTGTTAATATGATATGAGTCGGAGTGGAGGTTTAAGAATTGAAAATGCTAGAGTAGTAACAGACAAATATATATATATATATATATATATATATATATATATATATATATATATATATATATATATATATATATATATATATATACTAGCTCAGATACCCGGCTTCGCCCGGGAGTTGATTTGAGGCTGAATGGTGATGGTATTTTTTTGGCAAGGCTTTACTTTGCACAATATTTTGACATTTACCCGTCCCAGTGTTTAGGGTTAATACCCGTTGTTGGCATTTGTTAATAATAAAATTTATTTTTTATGTAAGTTTTCATTGTCCTACAAATTGACATATTTCCCGTCTCCTGTGCATTATGCATAGATTTAAATTATTAAGCACAAAATATTAACATACATTTGAATTAATTTTTCCCGGTGAGGCACCTGGTAGTTCCAAAGAATTGTTGAGCAAATTTCTCTAAATAACAAATTAAACAACTTTTGTTATGTGCATAGTTGCTGAAACCCCAATAGGAAAGGAAATATCACTATTTTTAATTTCAGGCCTCCCTCACAACCCCCACTCCTGCTCGTCCCTAGAAATGTTAGTATGGCTTATTATAAGGAAGGTGTTAGTGCTAATACACATACCGAGTGTTTTATTTAGTTCGGTTGAGTCCTTTGTGCCAAATAAAATTGTTGACTCCCGCTATCATTTTTAGCGTATAACGTCTTTATACTTCGGTATACGACGATAGTGTATATGACAAAAGTTTCTCTAAATAACAAAATAAACAACTTTCGCTATGTTCATATTTGCCGAAACCCCAATAGGAAATGAAATATCACTATTTTTAATTTCTGGCTTCCCTTATAACCCCCACTCCTGCCCGTCCCTAGAAATGTTGGTATGGCTTGTTATAATGAAAGCGTTAGTGCTAATACATATACCGAGTTTTATTTGTTTCGGATGGGTCTTTTGTCCCAAATAAAATTATTCACTTCCGCTATAGGTTTTAGCATATATCTCGTTTATAATTTGGTATACGAAAAAAGTGTATATAACAAAAGTTACTCTAAATAACAAAATAAACAACTTTTGTTATGTTTATATTTGCCGAAAAACCAATAGGAAACGAAATATCGCTATTTTTAATTTCAGGCCTCCCTTATAACCCCTACCCCTGCCCGTCCCTAAAAATGTTAGTATGGCTTGTTATAATGATAGCGTTAGTGGTAATACACATACTGAACTTCCGCTATAGTTTTTAGCGTATAACTCATTTATACTTCGGTATACGAAAAAAGTTTAAATAACAAAAGTTACTCTAAATAACAAAATAAACAACTTTTGTTATGTTTATATTTGCCGAAAAACCAATAGGAAACGAAATATCGCTATTTTTAATTTCTGGCTTCCCTTATAACCCCCACTCCTGTTCGTCGTGAGGATATTAATATAGCCTAAAGTCTAAGTTGGGTTAGTAGTAATATACATACCAAGTTTCATAAAATTCGGTTCAGCCGTTTATGCGTGAAAAGGTAACAAACAAACAAACAAATAAACAAACAAACAAACAAATAAACAAACAAACAGACACCAAAGGAACAAAATGCAGTTATGGTGTCTATGACATGTGAAACGAAAAGTTATCGTGAAATTTTGCGAAAAAAATCAATGTACAGACAGAGGTTACAATTTTATATATATATATATATATGTATATATATATATAATTTTGAACGGGCCTCATTTTTGTCATCTACTAGGTTGGATCAATGGACATTTGAGGAACTTTTTTGAAAAATCACGTCATGAGTACGACCTCATTAGCTGGTTTCCCTTATGGGAAATCTGATAAAAATTATGCATTCTTCAGAAACTGAAAAGATAATGTCTCAGAAAACTTGTATTTCTCATTTATTATAATAAATAAGTATCAGTATTTTGTTAGATCATCTACAATTATTTTTTTAAAAAATTATAGTTATTTATATAGTTTAATTAACAAATTCCTTTGTTAACCATTTACAGGAAGTATGGTGTGGTGGAAAGCAGGTTTGTGTTTGAAGGTGGCTCTGGATGTGGGAGGTATGAAGGAGTTTATGTCCTAGTCACAGACCAAGGTGAAGAGATAAGCCAGGCATTTCGTGCTGCTAGTCAGGGAAAGCTCATACCTAAAAGAAAACAAGTCTCTCGAAATATGTCAGGTAAGAGTGTCTTTAATTTACAAATGTATTTTCTTGAACATAATAAAGTTCATAATTATAGGAGGAGATGTTCTAATTATTTTTTTGGATCCTACAGGAGACAGTGTACTCCCATCAGAGTGCACGTATACCCATATTTCAGCAAAATTTCAAAATATTCTGCTGCTAATTAGACAAATTTGGACAAAAATAAAGTTAGTTAAATATAAAAGTTCAGTAGTAGATGGGTTCCGCCAGTATTATTATACCATTGTTAAATCTATCAGTAGCAGCTCTGATTACTGGCTGTTGATCATCTAGTGCACAAAGAGAGTGCTTTTGATGCAAGAGAAGCATGTATGAAGCCTGTCCAACACTGTATTGAGTAGTTGTAAAAAACTCTAGTTTTAGCAGATTTCCCTTAAGGGAAATCAGCTATTGAGGTTGTACTCATGACGCGATTTTCAAAACATTTCTTCAAATGTCCATTGATCCTACCCAGGAGATGACGAAAATGAGGTCCGTTCAAAACTATATATATATATATATTCTGTTACCGCTCTAGTGGTCGCAATTATTGTTTAATCGTTACCAAATTCGATATTCAGTCATTTTATGTAAAGTCGAGTTCGTTAACGGCTGAAATCAGTTCAGGGGGAGGGGGGTTATAGAGGGGAGGATTTTCAAAAATTCGAAATATCTCCATTAATTCGTCAGATCGTAAAATTGCACAGAACCAATCTTATCGTACATTACATTTACTATAATTATTGTTATGTGCATTTATTCTCTATCTTGAAAATTAACCGTGATATTTGCTTTTTTCAGCCTTCAGCAAACCCGCAATTCTACTCATAGTACATAAGCAATACTCGGTTATGTAATAAACAACAACATTCGAAGCTTAAATTCCAAATGTGGTATTTAAGAGACCTTTATTATATGAGATACATGCAAGTATGTCCTGGTAACCCCCCCCCCATCTTAAGATCTTTGTCTACTGGACTTTGATTCATTGAGATAACAATTATTGTGGCTCATTATTAATAACAGTACTAGATTTAGTAAATATTTTTCAATAAAAGTAATAAGCTACATTCAGATATATTCCAGTAATTGATTTTATTTTCGGTGTGAGGCTGGCAGACCTGTTTGTTTACATTTCAAATGCTTCCTGTCCCGTTGGCAGGTTATCGAAATTGACTGGAACATTTCTTATTTCCGTTTATATTTATTCACGTTGGTGTTGTGTTACCATTATGTAGATTTATTTATTACTAAACTTCGCGAGGGAAATCTGCTTAGTTTATGCAGCCCCTGTGTGACAGACTTTTATGTAATTGTCCAGTAGTCAGGCATTGGCTGTTTACATTTAATCTGGGGAAGTGTGTCATTCACAGCTTTACACGTGTGTGGAGGTGAGCTGCCCTTTCCTCTGTATTCTTCAACCAATGTAGGTAATGAAGTCTTCTTTCCAATGTCATGTATTTCGCATGGTTGTTTCTATTTATTTGTTATTATTTATTTATTTTTATTATTATCCATTTTTTTTATTTATATAACCTATATTCTTTGTCTTTTTTGTCTACCTGTTATATTAGTATGACTGTTCATCTATTGGAGTCCTCCTTCTTGTTCAATTTTAATGTTTTCAGTGGTAAACCAATATTTTACCTGAGCTAATGTTGAGTTTTAGCAGATTTCCCTTAACGGAAATCAGCTATTGAAGTTGTACATGATGCAATTTTTGATACATTTCTTTTAATTACCGATCCTACCTTGTAGATGATGAAGATGAGGTCCGTTCAAAATTATATATATATATATATATATATATATATATATATATATATATATATATATATATATATATATTTGTATGTTACCGCACTAGTGGTCACAATTTTAATTTAATCGTTACGAAACTTGATATTTAATCTGTTTATGTAAAAAGAAAGATCAAGTTCGTTAATGGCTAAAATCTGACAAGTGGGAGGGGGGATTTAGAGGGAGGAATTTTAAAAATTCTTTATATCTCCGTTATTGTAATTCGGATCGAAAAATTGTCTAAAAATCCTATTGAAAATGTAGTGTTCCATAAATGTTGTTATGTCCTTTTTTTCACTATCTTGATTATTAACTGAGATATTTGCATTTTATAGTTTTTGGTCTTCAGTAAATCCCTTTTCCACTCGTGTAATATTAACAATAAGCTGTCATATTATGAACCACATTTTTTGAAGCCTAAATACCAAATATTGTTTTCATTGAATTTTTATTTTTTGAGATAAATGAAAATATAAGGCATACATGGGAAATCTGTTCAGTTTAAGCAGCCCCTGCATGACAGAGGTTATTTTTTGTTGATACCTGTGTTTAATGTCTTTTCTTTTTTTCACGTTTCGCAGTTTTCTAGTATATTCAGTCTGCGCCCTCAGTCTCATGATCCTTCAAGTTAATTATTTTTAAAGATGCAATATATGAACAAAAAGACTTCCCCAAAATTATAACATGAAAGTGTAATGAAGAAAAGATATTGATAGATACTGTTACTTCATTTTATTAATAAAATAATTGAAACAAATCTACATCTGTATTGTTAAATTTTAATGAGAAACACCTTATATGTTCTTAAAGTAGATAGTATTAAATTAATACCCATTCATTAGTTAATGTCTTTTCAAAATAATTATACTTTTTTGGTAAATCAATTTGGGTTTCAATGTATAATTTTTAATTTATCATTTATATTTTATTTATAATTATTTGGTTTCCATTCTATCTAGTAGTACTTAAGTTTCTTATATTTCAGTAATGGAAAGTCCAAGGAAACTTCAGGCAAGGCTGAAGTCAACTGTCAGTACAGATCTCGAATGCAATAGACCAGATCCATTATGGGAATCGTCAGAGATCCACAGTTCTGATTTTGGCGACACTGTTTCTGTGTCTGATTTAGTTTTGGAATCACAGGTAGGAATAACATAGTCTAGAAATGATTATGTTCCATTACGCAAATCAATGGTATATTCAGTGCTTTTATTGTTCTCAGGATGGTTGGAACCCACAGGATTTGGCTCGATGCAGAGGTTGCCATACAACAAAAGTAGGCACCATGACAAGGTCACTAACCGTATCAAACACTCCTGGGACAGGATTCAACCCTGCTTGGATTATGGAATCTACAAGTAATTTTTCTATTGATAATAAACATTTCTATTAATATAAGAAAATGTGCAAACAACTTTTATACTACTTCCCTTTCTTTTTAAAATTCAGAGACATATGTGAAGTTATCAATGCCCAATATATGGTCTTTGAAATACAATTATACTAAATTGGCTAATATCATATTCACTTTCTGTCTTTCCCCAATGAGTGCATGCAAGTAGTTCTGAAGATGGAGACAATATCTTTGAAAGTGCTGAAATAAAAAATGTGTGAAGAATTGGACGTTTTCTTCTCTCCAAGTACACAATATACTTCACTTCCAATAACACTACTGTGAAATATCATATAGTTTACAAATTGATGTTACTCATGTATAGGAAGCGAATCATTACAAACACCATAACTGTTGACTCAATATGAGCTGTCGGTATCCCAAATAATATATTAATTAGAAACCTAGAACCAACACAGGAATATATATGGAGGTGCAGAGCAAATATACCTACTCCTTCATACAACTTTATTCAAAGCTAAGGAGTTTCAGCATCTCGGATCACTATCTTCTGATTGGATGTTCAAACATTGGAAGTAGAGAATACACTTTAAAAAAATGAGTGTACCCTCTAATTTTTCAACATGTGCCAAATCTGAAAGCAGAGTGGTGGACCCAAGTCATAGAAAGCTGCTCAGTTCATGAGAGCATGAATTCCTTAGAAATTGCCCATGAGTTCTTCTCTCATTGCCATAGTTTTGTGAAAGAAGGTATCTATTAATATGAGCCTTACTCTAATGTCATTACTAAAAATTAAAAAATCTGATTGGGCACCACATACTTCTTTGTGGTCCAATTGAATTAACTAATACAATTTCATTTAATAGTCACTTAAAACAAATTCACTTGAAAGTAATTCACGATATATCTCCGTTCCAATGCATTGGGTTGAACATAATTTATATATACTCTGATTTTTTGTATCTTCTTTCTTTGACGAAGAAATTACCAATTTTTTTTATTTTTGGCCTCTCTAAACCCCCTCCCCTCCCCACTGTTCGATTTTGATTGAAAGGAGATGCATTGTACACAACTAGATGGTACAACAGTCTTAAATATGAAATGACACTCAGGGAAGGTCAAAACAGATAATTTTGTTGAAATCTGAAAACCAAAGATTTTTGCAAAAAAGGTCCTATACAATTTTTTTGTAACTCTAATAAGTTCAGAGAAATTTGAATTTTTTATTTATTTTTGTCCTCTAATGAACCTTCCCTACCCCATTTTTTCTTAGCTATGATACATACAGATTCCATGGATTTTGCGAACCAAATATTTTTGCTTTCCTTTACTTTGTACATGGAAGTAGAATTCAACTCATCTCATATTTCTTTTTTAAATTAAATACACCTATACAGTAGAAATGTTTATATTTGTGGAAGGTGCCTTTTTATAATAAAAAAAAAATACAGATCAACTCAATAAAAATAAAGCCTATTATAGTATAATATACTAAAGTTGTAATTTTTTTTAAAACTTGTCAGGTTTGTATAAATTATTTTAGAAAAAAACTTTAATTTTTAGGCTGTGAGCATCACATCAGGAACACAATTTGTTGTAATATATCTGTCATTTCGCACACCTGCCATTCTGATATGACATCCTCTAAGTCAACAAGTGATGATTCTGGATGCAGGTAAATATTTTTTCCCATTATCAAAGTACATATACTGTCTTGGTGTCGAAACTGCCTTTAAAATCAGAAGTAAGCTAATTGTGAATTCATTTAGTTATTCCATTTGAACAGGTCTCGTGCAATATCTCCATGTGGTACAACTCAAACATGTATTCATCAAAGTGAACATATGAAACTGGCAGCTTTGCAGCAAAAGCAAATACCTCCAGAACCAGCCCAGTATGAAAATTATGATACCCCACGATCACTCTGTATAAACCTGAAAGTAAGTGTCACTGTTTGTTTATATATATATATATATATATATATATATATATATTCCGGTGAAACACCGAAATCTGGAGAATGTCGACAATCACCAGTGAATGTCTACATTCACACAGTTGCTTGGTGTATGTCCGAAATATTTGCTAAATACCCTTATTTCTGACTTTCTGACCGGTGAATGTCGACATTCACCACGAACTAAGTGTCGACCTACACTGGTGAGGGTGTGCGTACGTACAAGAATGTAACGAAATATTCGATCTTTCACCGACGTATTTGGTGTTTGTTGACATCCTCTGATTTTGGTCTTTCACGGTAATATATATATATATATATATATATATATATATATATATATATATATATAGAGAGAGAGAGAGTGAGAGAGAGAGAGAGAGAGAGAGAGAGAGAGAAAGTTTTATTGCAACCATTAAAAACCACCCAGATGCTAAGACTGGACTGCTGTGTAATGTCTGAATGTGGATTAATTGTATTAAGTACTAATTCTATTTAGCAATAAGTAAAAAATGCAAAATTAAATTGACTCTCTATACTTAATTATTATCATTGTCATTTTTACGGTGAATAGAATAGTAATGCAGATATAATGTTGATATTCCTTCACAAATAGTGAGCTAAGTTGGTTTTTAAAATGCAGATTTTTTATTTTACCTTCATACTGAGTGTTTGGTAATTAGTGAGACAAACGTCTACAGGTATTTCTACTCTTCAAAAGGAACAAAATTGCCCATATGATGTATGTTCCTATTCCTAATAGTATTGGAGAAAAGTCAATTTTTGTGATTTTTCAATATACCTATGTTTTATTGCATAAATTCAGCTGCAGCAGATAAAATATTGCTATTGGATGTTTTCTTGGTATGACACTTTGAAGGACAACAAATTCTCTTTAATCATTAATTCTTATTTGCAATTTTGGTTTAACAAAAACAGAATCTGAAAAAAAAATTAATTAAAAAACTCTTAATTTGAAACTTCAAAATCCATTCTCTGAATAAACTTAGAGCTTTAAGATTTTAAGGAAAACTTCTTCAGTCAATATGCTTTTCTTCAGCCATAGTCTTATTCCAAGAGACTTTAAGTGACGAGAAGTGTTGAAAAGCAGCAAATTTATTTTAAAAACAACGGCCATTCTACAGTTCAGTTTCTCTTTCTTATTGTTGTGCTTCAAATACTTTTTACTTTATTATTTCTAATTATTTTTGCTTTAATTCATATCTAAAAACCGTTCTTAAACAAAAAAATAAAATGAAGAAACAGGAAATAAATACTTAAGATCCTCCTTTTCCCTTCCTTATTCCTGTATTGATGCTTCAAGAATAACAACATTCTGCCGTTTTCTATTCTATGTTGATATTGAGGATGGGCTTTTTCTTGAAAGCATATATATTATGCACTGATGATCAACATTTACACGAGAGGAATAACAAATTTCTACAATCTGCATTCTTGGGCAGATATTGGTGAAAACACTCATAAGAAAAGGCAAACTTCTTTGCAACATAGATTTAGAATTAAATTGTGGTGAGGTATCATTGGTAACACTGGTCACACATTCTCATGGGCAATTTAAATGGAGATAATTACGAGTTTTGAGAAGATTTCTTGCCAGAATATTTTGAAAATACTCCCTTAGACCTAACATAAAATTAAATTTTCCAAAATATTAGTTATCTAGCAGAAAAGAGACTCACTGTGAGTAGAAACGCCAGTAGAAGGTTGTCTATCTACTTACCAAACACCCTGTATAGCCCAAGAAAAGTTTTTATAAATTGATAATTTAGTGCTGCCGTGGAAATTAAAACTAACACAACTTCAAAAATTGCATTTTTTTTTTCTTAAGAAACAAAAACAACAATTGCCCCTTCGCCATATAATTTGCTAAAAGAATGAATTCTTCATTAGCAGTTGAGCTATGAGTTTACTTTAAATTGAGTGAAAAACTAATTTTATACTTCAAGTAACTGTTCACTACATTGCTTATGACAACAAGGAATATTTAATTCTCACAATTTTTCCCTTTTTATGAGAAAAACTGAAAATAAAGAAAAGTACTGAAGTACAATCTGAATATATTCGTTACCATTATTCATTTACATAGATTTAGATGAAGCTTAGTTTTATAAAACCCAGAAATTTCAACCTTTTCCATAACATGTGCACATTTTGCTTCCTCAATTTTTAAGTGCTCTAGCCCTTTAGTCCTTTATCCTCTGAGGTCCCAGTGGCCTGATAGTTACAAAACTGTATAGATAAATCTTTGTAACTTTACCATGTCCTATTTACTGTTTGGATTTTCAGGATGACCGAACACCAGGAAATAGAAACTCAGTGGCTTCTTCTGGTTCAGAACTTGAGTACTATGACACTCCTAAGAAGATTAAAGAAACAATATCGACAGGATCGTGCCAAATATGTTCATTAAGGTGTACATCTCCTCCGCCTTCTATCTGCCATCCACCTCTACCAAAGTATGTAAAGTTAAATGTACAACAAATGTATATATATGGATGTTTCTTATTCTTACTTTTTTCCCGTGTGTTAAATAACATAACCCTTTTAGCAGATTTCCTTTAAGGGAAATCATCTATTGAAGTTGTAATCAAGGCACAATTTTTTAAAAAAAATTTCACATGTTCAATGATCCTAACTAGAGAAGGTGATGAATATAATCAAAGTGGAAGAGGGAGGAGGGGGGGGGGGAGTAGAGGATGAAAACAAAAATATATGAAATATCTCCATTATTATGAGACGGAATTTTCTGTAATTTTTTTTTACATTTTTTTTCTTTAAATGCAATATTAACAGTGATATTTGTATTTTTTTATTTTCACCCTTTAGTGAACGCCACTCTTACTCATCTTATACTACCAATCAATCAATCAATTCAGGATAGGGGCACAATGAAGGAATAAAGTCTAATTTTGAAATATCTCTGTTATTATAAGCCGAAACTTAAAATGTTATGTAACTAATCATGTTGGAAATGTAATATTCTACATTGTTCTATACATTTTATCTCTAAACCAAATATTAAACGAGTTATTTTTACATCTATTCTTGGTGTGTAACTCGAATATTATCGAGTTGTTTCAGTTCTCAGCCTTCAGTAAACAGCCGCCTCTATTCATCATTCACTTTGAGTTACTGATCACATCATGTCCAACATAATTTCAGTTTGTATTACATAGACTTCTTATTACGAGAGAATTGGATAATCGAATTTCATATGACATCACCGCCCTATTATTCCAGCTCTTGAGAAATCTTCTTAGTTTCTGAACACCTGAATGGCAGACTTTTTATAGTAAATTTGATCACCTGAAGGAATTAGTTTACACTCACACCTAGTGAAGTAATTTTTTAATCCGTCAAGAAAAGATATAGTTCACATGGATATTTTTTGTAGAGGATTCAGTGTCGTTCAACTTATTCATGGGAGGTCCAAATTTTGACTAAACATGAGTCCTCAGCTATTTCTCAGGTCATAAAAGCCCGCCAAGTAACATGCTTTTCACAAGGTGTAAAATGGTAATCCATGACCTGTGATATACCAAGTACTCATTTAAGATGAATACCCTAATCTATGTAGGGAAAGTTAATTATTCCCAATATTATTTATTTCATTGTTTCTAGATGTCACACCACTCACAAGAGTTCCCCAACTTCGGCTAATCTTGTGATCTTTCTTCATGTAACTACATCATCAGTATGTATATATATATATATATATATGTTACTGTAAAACCCCGAAGTCTGGTAAATGTCAGGACTTACCGGTAAATCCTAGGATTTACCAAGAGCACTGGTATAAAGTTCGAAATTTAGATGAAATTCGAGCTTTTACATCATGGCAGGAGGTCAAGCCCGGATTTACCGTCTAGCTTGGTAAATGCCCGAAAAACATTAAATAAATGTGAGATTTCGTACTTTTACCAATGCTGTTTGGTAAATGTGCCGATTTGCCAAGGCTCATTGGCAAATGTCCAGTGAAGAGGAGTGGGGACAGGGTTACTCCCCCCCAGCTCATTTTCATGTCTCCTGATGAAGTGCCCGACGAAGAGATAAGCCTTCGCACCGCAGTTCGTCAACATTCATTGGTTGGTGGCCATGGTTTAAAAAAATGCAAATGCTTAAAAAAATGTTCAAATAAGAAATGTTTGTACAAGTTAGCTAATATGAAGTGCAATTCAAAGTGCTACAATTCTCTCCCATGCTATCACATATAACAATAAAACTTATTCTAAAGTTTTCATTTCAAATAACCTTTATTCCATCTTTTACCAAAAGACGCTGGGAAATGTTAGGATTTACCAAAATCTGTTGGTAAGAGTCCGAAAAATGCATCCTGATTGAGTTAATTCTAGCTTTTACCGAGCCTCTTGGGAAATCCTAAGATATACTGGCTAAAGTCCGATTTGAAAGACAAAATCGGACATTTACCAACGCTTCTGGTAAATCCTAAGATTTTCCGGTAAATCTTAGGATTTACCACACTCCAGGGTTTTACAGTAACACACACACATATATATATATATATAGGGTAAAACCAGAATTTTCTGGATTTCGATAATTGTCTAAGGCCAAGTTGAAACATGAAAATTGAGTGAGTTTCATTGTCTTAAGCGGCAATCCAACTTGCTTGGTTAAGGTGTTTACAACCCTAGTGCGGCCAGCGAACCAAAAGACCCATAACCTATTACACTTGCCAAATGTTTTTAGTTTCTGTGAAATTGTTCCTTCGCGATATTTCACTAATTACGCTAATTTATTTTTTTAATGTGTTTATAGGCTTGACTGCAGTTGCCATGCTGTGTTTGTTTGCCCATGCCAGAAAGTTCTCTGTCAGCCTAAGCCCATTGTAATATGCCCTTGTGCACAGGACGTTAAGCTCAGAGCAGCACAAGTACAACAGGTGTGTGTTTATAAATATATCATGATTTTTATAGTTCTGTTTTCTTATGATTATATATTCCAATCTTAATCTTAAGTCTACTAGTGGCATAACAATTAATCTGACAATATTATTATTATTATTACTTTAAAATCAAAATTAATAGGCATAAACATGTATATCGTCGCAACTGTTTTACCTGCAGTTATGATTTGAAATTTAAATTCACATCAAATGTAATTTTCAAAACACTTCATTTATAAATGTCATTCAAGTTTTTCAAGTAATTATTTCATGTATTTAATTTGTAATGAGATGAGTACTGTAAAATACTTGTTATCTCCATATTCAAATAACTATAATATCTAGGAGTTCAAAAATAATTATTGTTTATACTACATTTTCTTAGAACATAGAAAATTCAGAAAAAAATTGTCAATTAAAAATAAAAATTTACGTCTTTTTCATTTACTTGCCTTATTATCGAAACAAATCTGTATGTTGCCAAACATATGCATCACTTTTCAGTATTTAAATAACATCAGTAAATAAAACATTTTAGTAACTCCTAAATAAAGTTACAAACAATAACCATTTTCTAAATTTTAACGACTCAGGTAAGCCTTTTGTGCTGTAGTATTGGTCTTATTACACTTGAAAAACTTTGGGTTGCGGACTTGGTTCCTGCATGGGCAACAGAAATTCATTTAGTGAAGAATTAACTAAATAAAATTCCTAGTTCAATTTGGTAGAAAAATGTGGTAACCTGCAGATTACCATTTGAAATTAGCGTTATTAGCATTGAATGAATTTTAATTATATATATATATATATATATATATATATATATATATGTATGTATGTATGTATCTGTGTGTGAGTATAGACTTTCACACACAATTTTAAAATATTTTAACGTGTGGTTAGTTAACAGAAATCCAAGTAACATTTTTCAAAAACTGAGCTATTTTTTGAGCTCCTTTGTCACCAAATTATTTAGTACAAAAGAAAACCATATACTATTAAGTACTTTTGATAACAAATATCTGTTTGTGACATTTTTCACTGTATTATAAAATTATTAGTGTAGATATGACCTAAATTACAGTAAATGTGTAATTTTATTTGCTCAATTGCTCAAGTAAAGACTATGTTAATACCTAACATACAATAGAAATATTATAGGAAATATATTAGCCTAAATTGTAATAATCATGGAAACATTTTTTTCTCATTGTCTAAATATTAATCGAATGTTGGATGATTTCAGTTCTTAATTAGTCATATGTTTTAACCATAGACAGTTTTATATTTTGCATTGGTGCATGTTCTTGAGAACAGTTAGTGTGTGAACTATGTTTTGTCACACAAACCTAGTAATAAATAAGTATAAAACTGTCTAATAATTATGATTCCTATTAACATATTTCAAATAAATATAATATTTATTGTAGGTTCACCACCCACATGAAACTTGCCCTAATGGAGCAATTTATGCTAAAGTTGACATGCTTAAAAAGACAAAGAGAAAATTATCAGAGTCTACAGCTGATGCACATCAGTCTTCAGTTAGAGCTGATGCTGAAAGTACCAAAGAAACATGTGAGCCTTGCCAGACTCTCCATTATGAAAACCTACAATTCGCACAAAGCCTTGCCCACTATGAAAATGTTCGTGACTTAAAAGTTAGGATAGAAGCAGAACCTTGTGATAAATGTAATTGCGCAAACAGAAAGTGCGAAGATACAGGTAACGAAGATTACCTCCTGATGGGCCCAGTGCCGAGCGGTTTGGAAGGATGCAGTTCAGGTGTCGAGAAGACTCCCGCTCCTCCCTACATTCCTATGAACCCTATTCGAACTAAATGCCCCTGTGCTAAAGCAGCCTTCAGTGAACCAGTCTCAACGGAAACAAGATCAGCCACTGCTAGTCCATTCTTGAGGCGCCATGATCCATCCAGTTGTTACCTTACTGAAGAAAGACGAAGGATAGCACAAATTAGGTAAATATAAATATATTTAAATTATTCAAATGTAGTTGTTTTTCATGAAGAGTATTGTTACATTTTCCCTACACTCATAACCCAAGAACCACCTTTGATATTGTAAAGTTGATTGCATATTGGAGCTCAGGTTAGCCCTGTGAGTTAAGGCATTGTATTAAACTTGGTAGGTCTAGTCATGTGACTAGTAGGAATATTTAGGAAAGAACTTACTTAATAAAATCCTTGGTTCCAACCTAGCTAGAAATGGGTGGTAATCTGTAGATAACCCATCCCAATTAGCCACAGTAGCACAAATTGGGCATTAAATATATACAAAATAACTTTCAACTTATTTATAAAATTAATAATAATTCTATCCCTAAATTATTCAGTTTTATGCCATTATTTAGTATATTAAATTCAACTAGTTTAATCAAACCCCAATAAAAAAAGAAAAAATACCAAGGTTCCTTGTCCTCCAAGACACAGGCTTATAACTATAAAATATTATCATATAGAAATTTCTCAATTTAAAGAACAAGAAAATGACTTATTTACTGGTCTGATAATAAATAATAAATTCAAAATTTATTATTTAATTTGTGGAAAAGAGAATAATTCACAAAATTTTAATAATAAAATATGTAGTGCAATTGAAAAAATTCATTCAATTTTGCTTATGCAAAGAACGTTCAAGAAACTGAACTAAAAATATTATATCATAGTGCTTTCAGAGATGAAGTCTGTTTTAATTTCAGGGGTTAATGACTGAACTCTGGTCACACTGATTAATATGTGCTTCAAAACTATCCTCTATTAATTTTATTAAAGCCCTGGTTACTTGTAATAATTTTTTAGTCCATTCTAAAGTATTAAATGGTTTCTTCCTGGTATAAACTAAAGTAATTTTTGTAATCACAATAAAGTTCGTTTCTTTTATTTCAACAGAATTATTACTATTGGTGTTACGACTGTATATACCTTGCATGATTCAAAAACACCTAGAAATAAAATATTGAAATTTCACATTTGGAGTTGTAATGTCTAGTTTTGTGCTTCCACTTTTGGTTAAAATTGACTAAGGGGGTTTAGAGAGGGGCTGAAAAAAAATCTGTTAATTTATCCATACCTACTAGACATACAAATCATTTCTATAGGCACATTTTTGTTTATTATAAAAAGATCTATAAGATATATTCTAGTAGTATAAGGAAGTCATGTGGTGCCCACACCATATTTTGCTGACATATATTTCTTTTTATCAGGAGACGCTCCAATTCTATGGATTCTGGAAGGTGTATTGATGGTTTAGAATGTATTACCGAGAGAACAGTGTCTTCTCAAAATACTCTGACTGCTAATTCAGCTTCAAACTCAGTTGACTCCCTGCCCAGCGAGAAAGCCGAAACACCTCCGAAAGCACCTGTGATCAGCAAACTGCGCCAACTCACTTCAAGGCGAGCTTCGTCTGGCCCCGTCTCGAAATCGAACAGAGACTCCAGTAGCTCGAATGATTCTGGAGTGTCGACTGGCTCGCTGAAGAATTTCGGAGCTGGTTTCCTCGAGTTTGAAACTATCCTTACTCCCCTATCTAAAGTGCGTGCTAAATCACTGGGAGCTACGCGGGAGCTTGTTAAATCTAAATCTTCCGATCCGCTTGAGGAGCTCACTTTTAAGTTTAACAAAGCTGACATCAAATCATCCTCTGCTGAGGCAGAAGTACCTATTTGCCCTCCGAAGAAAGAATCAAAAGGTAAGTATAATATACATTTATTGCAATATATGTCCATTGATTTTTTTTTTTTTTTTAATAAAACATTCATTTAATAATATTGAAGAACTCAACAATTTAATTTATTAAAAATCAAGAACCATAAAACTTCAATATTAAACAAAACTAATACTTGCTTACCATAACAACTGCAAAGGTTTTAAATGTTCTTTTAGCAGATTTCCCTTAAAGGAAAACAGCTAATGAGGTTGTATTCATGACTCAATTTTCGAAAAATTTCTTCAAATCTCCATTGATCCTACCCAGGAGATGACGAAAATGACATCCATTCAAAACTATATATATATTTGACTGTTACCACACCAGCAGTTGCAGTTTTTGTGTTTTCATTACCGAACTCAATATATAATCTTTCTATGTAAAAAGAAAGATCAAGTTGGTTAACAGATGTAATTGGACCACTAGGAGGAGGGTTTAAAAGGGAGAATTTTTGAAAATTCGAAATACCTCCGTAATTATAGTCAGATCGATAAATTTTATAGAATCAATATTATTGTAAATTTAATTGCCTATAAATGTTGTTATATACATATTTCCTCTAATATGAATATTAACCAAGATATTTGGAATTTTTAGTTTTCAGCCCTCAGTAAACCCCCACTCCTACTCATCTCATATTAACAATAAGCTGTTATAACATGAACCTCTTTATTCTAAGCTTAAATACCAAATATTGTTTTCATCAGACCTTAATTATTGGAGATACATACAAATTTGTTGTACGATGATGTCAACAATTAAGATTTTACCTTCTTGTCTTGAAAATGCTTATTTGATCTATACCATACTCGACATTTAACTGCTTCAGTCAACACTAGAAATCATATCTGTTATTGGGAGAAACCGCACCAGGAAATAGGTGGGTTTAGAGGGGGGAATTCAAATTATCTCTGTTACTATGAGTCGAATTGAAAAATGTTATAGAATCAATATTGTTAAAATATTGATGCCCTACAATTGCTGTAGTATATATTTTTTCGTAACTCAAATATTAAGCAAGTAATTCGTACTTTATGGTTTTCAGTCAGAATATGTGGTGAGATATCACTAGAGTACCATGCCAGCATGTGAGAAATTTGCTTAGTTTACGTAGCCATTTTTTTTTTTTTTTCATCCACTGAAATATTAATTTCCTAACACAGGGGCTCTGGTCACTCGTGTGAGTTAAGGGTTTGGCCTTAATACACTCGTTAAACTTAGATTCCCATGTGGGCAATAAGAATTTACTTAATAAAGAATCACCCACTAAGATTCCATAGTTTCATCCTAGCTTGAATACGGAGGGGGGGGGGTAGCTTGTTGAAAGATGGTTACATCGTAAACCTATAATTTTAAGGAAAAGAGGAGTTAAATAAATGAAATGAACAGAACTAAAAAAAAATTACATTTATCTACTTGAATTAAATTTATTCCCTTGAAGAGGGTTCATAATGTTGTGTGTGAAACACACGCGCGCACATATATACATATATAAAGAATCTAAGTAAAAAATATCCAATAATATGGTTATTATCTATCAAAAATGGAAGTTGGTGTAGGTCAAAGCAATTGGTCAATTCATAAACTTAGTAATTACAAATTGGCATTGAAAATGTATTCTACTTCTTTATTAAATGTTTACGTTTCACAAATTAATACATATCAGACTTTGCCTCAATATAAGATTCTCAACTCCCTTTTTGGTCACAGCTTTGGACTGGAAAGTGAGACCTATAATCATTATTGGAGATCATGTCTTAAATCATATCCAATAAATTAAATGTAGTAAATGAAAATAAAATATATATGTTGTGCTTTCAGATTTGTCAGTTTCGAGCAGTTCCGGAGCACTGACAATACCATATGTGGATTCGATCAGCACTAGTAGTGGAGCTTCTGACATGTCAGACTATATTGAAACATTATCTATGTCATCATTCAGTTCATCTGAGCATGATAATTTGAGGTATATATCTTCATCTGTTGTACTTATAATTTTTTTTTTTTTTTTTTCGCTCAATCAGAATTCAGCTGAAATTAATTTTGAATGGGAAAAAAATTAGCAAATCAAATATAACTCGATTTTATTGCCAAAATTTTAGTCTGGTCTTTTAGATAAATAACACTGAATGTACTTTAATAAAATGTAAGCTCTGTGTATACTTAACTACAAAAAAGGACCTTATTTCTTTAACATAGTGTACAATTTCTTAATAATCTTGTTCCACTCATTTACTGTTATAGATGTGCAGAGGCATATATTCCCAAATTATTAATGGATTTGTTTTAAATATATTCAAGTATACTGAATTTTTTTGAAGGAATATTCACTGTATAGTCCAAAAAACAGTAGTCACTAACTATGTTTATTAAACTGAAAACATGGTTAGTGACTTTAATTAAAACTAAGAATTCAGGCTCAAGTTAGCCATGTGAGTTAAGGCTTAAGCCTTAATCTTACTTGGTAAACCTAGAGTCGTGAGTTAGATTCTCACCTGGGCAATAAGAATTTATTTAGTGATGAACTCATTAAATAAAATCCTTAGTCCCTCCCTGGGTAGAAAAAAGTGGTAACCTGTAGATAACCTGTCCCAATTAGCCTTAGTAGCACAAAGTGGCTGTTAATAAGTAATAATATTAAAACTGAGAAGGTTATTAAGAAAATATAGTTTAATTGTTGCAGTAAATGTAAATATTTAAGATCTGATTTGCATTCTTATCTCTGTGCATTTTACTTGATTTTTGGTGAGTTCATTTTTTTTTTTTTAAATTGTACATGCAAATCTCAAAGCCTAAACTTTTTGTGTCAAAATCACATCATATGCAAATAGCACACTTAACATGAGTGAGGATAAATTTCCCCAGTAGCCTTCATATTTTTATTTTTAATCATAACACTATGCAATTATACATTTAAATATTTTAATTTAAAACGATAAAATGCACTAGTACCCAGGGCATTTAACTTAACAGGATATTTTCATCATTAAGATCTAGTACTCTCATGTAATTACATTACTAGAAATGAATACGTTCTGATCCTGTTCTCCAGCTTTAGATTCCATTGCATTTTCAAATATTTTCATATTGAGCCCCCCCCCCCTCCACATTTTCACTAACACTGGTGCAATTGTCATACTCTCATGAAATAAATGAAACCCAATCAAATGTACAAAACAATCATAGGTAGGAGATAGGATAAAGAGTGATTCGAAGAAATAATTTATCACATTTTCATACAATATTTTCCCTTTCAGCAATTCTCAATTTCCTTTTAGCATGGTGTTCTGTTTGATGAGTCAAAAATCCAAACTTTATGTGATTATGCCTCATATCTTATGACAATTTAAAACTGTGAATATCGAATGGTAGTAGAACTGTAAATAAGGTACTTAATAAGCACTCCTCATTTTAAGTGCTTACAAAGGCAGTGACTCTTAAGCTCAAATTTATTTCTAGAATTGATTTCAATCAAAATACATTTTAAATACTGTAAACAGTTTATCATTGATGTATAGCAATAGGAGAATTGTAAATAATTTTTAAAAAATATTAAATCATTTATTAACATCCACTTTTTGCAACTAAGGCTAATTGAAACAGGTTACAACCCTTTTCTAGCAAGGGTAGGGCTAGGGTAAATAATTAAAACAGAAGTTATTTACTATGACAAGTGATTGTGGTTTATAATGAAGTAAAATGAAACTTAAAGAAAGTTGCTAGAGTTTTAAATTATATTTTGTGAATACTTCTGTTGCAGGCAATGTCATTCCGCAGTGACAGTGTTGAGGCCTCGTTCGGGGAAGGAATACCAGAAGATTGACAGGATTAATATTGATGATGTAAGTATTATGTAAAATTTATTTTGGACAATATTTTGTAAGTTAAATTTCTTCAATCCACCATAACCTTCCCGCTAGCCAGGCTGGTTCTAGGTAGCCTAGTATTTGGCTCTGTCCTGAATTAATGTTCTTCATGTCTTTATTTAAAGAACACTTCTGAGATTTCCCCCAGATTTAGTTCAAAGTGCTTCCATTTATCCAAGTGAAATCAAGATTATTAGTGCTCAAGAATAACTTCTTGCTCAAGATTATTACTGTTCATTCATATCATTTATTAATGATATAATGTACTTTTTTTTCTACTTCCCCAATTATATTTCTCTTTTTATTCTAAAAAAAAAAAAAAACCTTGAATGTTAAGCATTAAGTTGGGTTGAGTAGTTCAATAAATATATATTCTTCTTTGGTTAATAAGGCCACTCAATGGGAAGATAATACATAACTCATACTAGTTACTAGAATCGAAATAGTTTCTTGGGCCGTCTTAAAAAACTTTTTGTGTTAAAAAAAATGGATTTGTCACAGGGATTTTCTATTTCCCTTTGCAAATGAAGAACAAAAGAAGAAAAAATCTAAAACTCCACTGGATCCTCAAATTGAACTCAGGCATTAATTTAATGTACGCAGGGAATTCCCCTCAAATTAAAATTGACTCTTGAACCCTTAAATTAAGTTTTTTATATTTCCTGAATCTTTTAATTTTTTTTAATGATTCTGTTCACCTATTTTTTTATTATAGCAAGAAAGGAAACAAAAGTATGACACGAACAGGTAGTGGTGTGTGGAGAACACACATTTATCACCATTTTTATCAAGCCCTGCATCTGTCAAGCACATTCATGACATAAACACCTAGCAATTTCTATCAATATGCACACATTCAAGAGATTTCTGACACTTGAGATTTATTTCTGGAGAAAAGCGTAAGACGTACTTTTTCAATATTCCTAATTTTATTTTATTTTTTTCAGGGGAAACATAAGTTAAGTATGCAGCATTTAGATTCTCCTTCGCCAGGGTATGGAAGTTCAACTTCAAGTAACTAAGTCATAGCATAGCATACTTATACTTTAAAAAAGTCCTACTACTTGTTTTAGAAGCAATAAGTATAAATGTGTGTAATATACATTAAATAATTAACAATGAAATATTTAAGAGAAATTGTATATGAATGAAACTGTGGTAAAAGAACTTTAATGTATCATATTTATATGTTGTATAAAATAAATTGTAATTATGGTTTTAATTTATTTTTCAAGACCACCTATTATGCAGTTATATTTTTAAAATTTTGTAGATTGTTAATTCCATTTTCATCTTCTGTGAAATAAAGATTATGTTGTTTTCTAATTGAAAAATGACTATTTTTAACCTGGCATTGTCTAACATAGTAGATTAAGGAGAAATTAAAGTCATTAACATCCTGAATTTGAAGACACCTTTCCTTAAGAAGTAACATTTTTTCCATGCCTTAAATAAAAAATTCCGGCACTCAGGGGCTGGATAAAATAAGCAGATTTATGACACATCTACTCAATCATCACATTACTGATCTCATCTCACCATATATTCTCTATTATTATTATTAATTAACGTCCACTTTTTGCAACTTAGGCTAATTGGGACGGGATATCTACAGTTTACCACCCTTTTCTAGCCAGGGTGGGATTTTAGGATGTTATTTAATGAATTTCGTCACTAAATAATTTCCTTTGCCCAGGCAAGAATCGAACTCGCCACTCTAGGTTTACCATGTGAGATAAAGGTCAACGCTTTATATAATATATTCTCTATTACTAAATAAAAATCAGATGACTACGAGATCAGATGATGAGTTTACTGAACACTGAACACAAGTATGAATGTCTTGAATCAAGGTTCGAAAAAATGTATAGAACAAAAATTGCAGAGCATCACTAGTTTAATACGATTTGACCTAAAACATTTTTCAATCCTTTTAGGGAGTGAATATTATAATGAAAGATGGTTACATTTATATCTCTTTGGAACTGTAAGATATAGGTTAGGTGTATATTGCATGAAGATTGTATTTTGTTGAGTTGCATTTTGTCAGCTGTCAAAGACAGAAAATAGTGGCAATGAAGCAGTTTGAAGGTAACTCTATCAAACAAAGAGTAGTCATATCCACCTAAGAGAAAATTTCAGCCTCATATTTACACGCCTGCATCGAAAGACATATTATTTATTCACATCCAATATGGCTAATTGGCATGGGTTATCTACAGGTTACCAACCTTTTCTAGACAGGGTGACACTAAGAATTTTATTTAATGAGTTCACACTATATAAATTCCTATTGCCCCTGTGAAAATCAAGCTCACCGCACTAGGTTTAACGTATGAGATTATAACTAAGCCTTAACTCACATGGCTAACCTGAGGAGCAATAAGGTATTACAATTATTTATTAACGTCCACCTTTTTGCAACTAAGGCTAATTCGGATGGGTTATCTACAGGTTACCACCCTTTTTTAGCCTGGGTGGCACTCAGGATTTTATTTAATGAATTCTGTCACTAAATAAATTCCTTTGTCCAGGCGGGAATCGAACTCGCCACTCTAATAAGGTATTAATATCATAGTTATAGGAAGATAAATGTTTTAAGAGGAGAAATTAAAAGAGAATAAGTTTTCTATAAACTTTAATAAAACAACATATATTGTTTTTTTTTGTTTGTTTAATTCATTAATAAACACTTAAACCAGTTACATAATAGTAGTATAATAGTTTATATTTAATGTTGTTTAATTGCTACATACTTAATGTGAGACTTATTAAGGTCAAATTTACCAAACAGAAAGAGGGCTAAATAATATATTTTGAGAAGACAAGATTCATGTAAATGATTTAAGCATTAATATATATAAAAAAAATTATTTCCAATACAATACTTTAAATATACAGAACGGGAAAATACAAGAAATATTGATATTAAATTTAATAAGCACGCCCCTGCTCTCTATCTCTTCGGTTGCGGCCCCAATCTTGCCCGGGCCGGCCGTAATTCTGTCGGAATGTTCCTTGATTTCCACCTCGTAAGAAAAAGCTACCTGTAACATCAAAATCATTATTAGTAACATTTTCACTTTAAATGGCTCAATTTCATTTATACTACACATCAGGGGGCAGATGTTAGAATATTTCAAGTTTGTACTTTCCAAGTCACAAGAACAAGATTAATAAGTTGCCAAGATAATTCAACTAATGAGAATTTTTAAAAACAAAAGGCTACTGGAAGAAAAAAGTAAAAAATGCAATAAACAAATAGCAATTTTAACATAATAATGACAAAAGAGATCTTGAGTTTTCACACAAATTAAAATTTATTATTCATGCAGCACATGTTTACTCCTCCTCTACATTCTCAATGCATGTTATTAAATTAAAACCTTTTGCCTTAGTCCGCCTAAACAACACTTAACCAGACAAAACTTTATCTTAATAACAAAGATAAGTAATAAAATGATAATAATGCTAAAATAATTAGCCAGTCTAAAATGTGGTGACATTAATTTAGGATTTGATAAAAGGGTAGACAAACAAGTTATAAACAAGTAGATCTTATTATAAACAAGTGTATATGCGATGTGGTGAATGATGGATGACAATCCATGAGGTACAATGAATGCTTATATAATGGAGCATGGAAACTGAAAACATAACCCCACTAAAGTAAAATACTTGTGGAAGGATAGGCGTACTTGGCAATTTCATAATTTCTGATTTCCCAATGACGTTTCAAAAGAAGTAGAAAAAGCAGGTGCTGTGAAAATTAAATGTGCTGAAAGACATACAGACGATCCCATGTGTATATTCTATTCTCTGGTTTCCCTTTTGAAAGAGCTGAACAGATCTCATTTATGTTATCTAGGCAGGATCAGTAGTCATTACAAGAAAACAATCTTAATAGCTGACCAACCTTTATGAAAATCTGCTAAATAATTGATTTTGTTAATGAAATTCAATTTCATCACCATTTTGAATTTCTTCCCCTTATCCAGTACAGCTGAAAAAATGATCTGATATAAAACATACATACCCTGCTTCATTTCAAAAATCCTCTCATTAGAATCAACCAAATTGTTAACTTTATCAGCAAGTTGGAGGGCGAGAGACTGAAGACGAGAAGGTTCACTTCTATGCATAACCACGGTTTGTGAAGGATCATCCAATGACGCCTAAAAAAATAGAGAAAGTATAGAGTGAGATAATTGATTTCTTTGAAAGGAAAAAAAATAAATAGTTACCAAAATTAATTTTAAAAAAGGCTAATAACTATCAAACAATAATTAAAAATCCATTAAGCAGGGTCTGCTTAAAATAAAAAGATTTCTGCATGTTGGAATGACATACTGGTGAAGTCACTCCAAAAATAATTACATATATCTGACAATAAATGTTCAATGAACACAATATTTGGAATTTAAGCTTCGAATAAAGTGGTTTATGATATAACAGCTTATTAATATGATATGAGTAGGACTGGGAGGGTTACTAAGGGCTGAAAACTAAGAAATATCTCAGTTAATATTCAAGATAAAGAAAAAAATGTATGTAACAAAACATCAATTATCGGGCATATAATAGTGGAGATATCTGAAATTTTCAAAATTACCCCCTCCTTTTTCCTAAACCCCTCCCTTTGATCCACTAATAAACTTAAAATGTTACAAAAAATATCAATGTCCATTTAAAGAAATTTTTCAAAAAAAAAAAAAAAAAAACGTGTCATGAATACAATCTCAAAAGCTGATTTCCCTAAAAGGAAATCTGCTAAAAATGATTAAAATCAGAACCATAATCATAATTTACAAATTTAGTTTTTTTTTTATATTGGTATTTGAGGTAAAAATCGAAACATCTAGATCTATGATATTTTATGTCATAGAAATAAACAGATATTTCACTTAAATTCCTCAGACCTTTTTACTTTACAAACCAAAAGCTCTATTATTATAATGTAATTTGGACAGACTTTTTTTTCTTTCATCTTGTGAGATTTAAAACATAAAAAAATAAAATAAACGAAAGTGTCAAGCAGTTAAAATTGAATTGTTAAAGGGAAAGTAATTACCATTAATTCCTCATTAATAATCATTTTGCTAATGATAGACTGGACAATTGATTTATCAAGCTGAAACATCTGTGAGAGGGTAGCCATAGAGATGGAGGCATAAACATGGGAATAAGTGAAAAGATATGTCCTTAAAGATTCTTCCTTTATAAGCCTAATTAACATAGAGCGCACTTTATCTGCTTCGTAGAATAAGTCCCAAACCTGTAAAAGAAATAAAAAATTTTAAACGTTCTAAGTAAATTTTTACAAGTTTCCATTGAATATAAAGGTAGACAGATACCTAGTATACAGCTTATAGGTTAAAAAAGTAAAAACTATTTTTAAAAATGGGTTGATTTTTTTAAATTTATTGCTCTATATGTTTTATGTCTTCCTTGGTATGCAGAGAAATAATTTTAAAATCATAATTAATCAAAAGAATACTCACGAAGCTAAAAAAAAAGTTATCATCAAGAAGAAGAAAAAAAAAATATTGAGAAATAGAAGTTTGGGTTGCTGAAGACAAGCTAGATAATTCACATGACCAATATTTATTTTACAAAAATAACTGTAACAGTTTTTATAATGTATAATGGTGTAATTCAGAAAATAAAATTCAACGAATTTATGTTGAGTTGGGTAGTTTGAAGTGGCATGTATAGTAGTGTCTGTGGATGTGAGATTTCTGCATATTCCTTATTCTAGTCTGTCAGTTTGTCTGATAACGAACATAGGTCCATATACTAATTCAATTATGTAATATTAGCTCTGCTTATACCCACATATAGCTGTGGAAACACCATAACATTATTTTGGACCTGTACTCACACACAAGCAACTATACCAGACCAAAACGTAAACATCCTAGCAAGGTTAGCAGATGAGCTATTACAAGAAAACAATTTACCTGGACACAAACTAAACAACTCTGCGTTTCACAGAACTAAGATGTAAGCAAATAGGTCAGGACTAAAATGTAAACAACCCCCCATAAGGATAAGAGACGTATAAAGCTGACTAACGGTCAACTAACTCAGCAGTACAACTTTTGACGGGCATAAAGATGGTGCTATCGCATCAAGAGCATTTGCCAGCTGTACTCTATCATCAGCCAGTAATGCTCTTCACCGATAGGTATGACAACAGTATCATATTTATATTGGCGGTACTAACCCTTATTTAACATACCAAAAATAATGTAATTTAAGCTCATACTTTATTACGCTTTCAGATTTATTGAATTTACTCTTCAGGGTTGGCTTCTTATATATTTATCTAGATGGATGCTTAATTCAGAAAGTTTATCATTTATTACAATTACAAAAATCATTGGATTACTTTAAACTAATTCACTACACCATATGCTGGGTTGTTTCACAGGAGAATACCTATTATCCAAAAACAGTAATATTCAGCCTACCAGAAAATTGCAGAACAGGAGGGTTTCTGGCTAATGAAGCACTACTGATTTTTAGTAGGCACTGGACCAATAAGTGCTTAATTTATAGTTTAAAATGTTCATAGGGGGTTCAGGTTAGCAATGTGAGATAAGCATTCGCTTTAATCTCATATGGAAAACCTAGAATGGCGAGTTCAATTCCTGCCTGGGCAATAGGAATTTATTTAGTGACAAACTCATTGCATAAAATCCTTTGTCCCACCCAGACTAGAAAAGGATAGTAACATGTAGATAAACCGTCCCAATTCTCCATAGTATAAAAAAGTGGATGTTAATAAATAATAATAATGAAATGTTCATTGTTCCAATATTTACTTGACACACTATTTGTTGCTTATCACCAAAAAATAAAAGTTTTGTCAGCTTATAAATGTTAACTTGATGCATTTGTCAACAGTCGTGCCAGTACGTTTCCTATATCTGATAACACATTTCTTTTTTAACAAAGTACCTACTTAAATCAATTAAATCTTTTTAATACATTTCTTCATTTATCAAAACCTCACAATAAATGTTTCAATTATTTATCAATCTAATAATATTGATATAATATAAAAGATTTTCATATTACCTTATATCAATAACATCTAGGTAATAGCCAACTACTATTCATTAAAAAAGTTTAATCCAAAATTTACTTATTATCACTTCTATACTTGTATATATACTCTAGATATATTACCTTAGCTGACATTTTATCATTGATAATATAATCAGCACAAGCAGACCAATTTCCATTCCTCATGGCTTTACTTGCTGCAACGACATGCTCCCTCATAGATTCTGGAGGTCCAACAAGACTTTGACGCTCACTTGAACGAAGCTGCTGATAGAATGTTTTTGAAATCATTCTTCGCCGGGCATCAAATTCATGAGCTGAAAAATAAATTCATAATTACAAAAGGGATGATAAATATCAATTTTATATAGTCTGAAATTAAACAAAGTTCAAGTTCACACCCAGGGGCTGAGTAAACTAAGCAGATTTCCCACGTGTGAGATACTTTACTGATCTGCAACCATCTATTCTTCCACTTTCACTGCAATAAGAACCTTGTGTCAAAAGGACTTGAAAGTTAAACTGGACATGAAACAATTAATTGTTAATTAATGGCTCAAAGATGGAAATTGGATTAGTAGGATTGGAAGTTTACAGAAGACTGCAAACAACAAAACTGAACATTCAAGTTAGAATAAACGTGTATAGAACAACATTTGTAGAATATTAAACTTTTCAGCAAGATTAGTTCTGTAATATTTTTCAATCCAATTTTAATAACAGACATATTTTAAATTTTTCTTCTCGCCCCCCCCTCCTTTGCTTATTTTGGGATAATAATATATCGTATTTCAGCTTGAAATAAGATGCTCCTTATTGTACTGGCTTATTCCTAACATAAATGAGTAGGAATGGGGGGTTACCAAAGAGTGGAAATGTGCAAATATTTCAGTTAATATTAATATTAAAGTTAGAGAAGATAATATAGAACAACTATTGTAGAAAACAAAATTCTTAAAGATTGGTTAAATTACTTTCCAACTCAACTCATCGTAATGGAGATATTTAGAATTTTAATTTTATGAGAGCACCCTCACAGAAAATTACAGGTGAGGAATGAACCCATAAACTTAAGAAAACTGCAACAAGGTGGCCCATAAGTCAAGAAATGACAGAGAACGGTGCCAAATGAATCTGAAAAATTTAGTAAACGTATTTATGAAGGAAGATTCACAATTATGACTACTATAAATTAGGGGGAGAGTAATGAAAACTGACTACTTTGTTTTATCATATGCATTTTTTCACAATAAATAATTCTGTGAGTTATATACTGTCCGTGTAAGAAGTACATAGTTGATACATGTTCCCTCTAAAAAGGAAACGTGCTTTGAGCTATTCTTGACTCAAAATAATAAAGTCATTTAAACTATTTTAAGTAATCAAATTGTAGTATTTAGAAGTTTACTTTTAGAAATTTGTAAATCTAGGTGAAGAACATTTTTCTTACAAATCCATAAGGCAGTAGTTCAGAATAGAATAAAAAAAAAAAATTGTCAATATTTAAATTGATATTGATGTGTCCTTTGAGATATCCAAAAATAACTAGTAGCTTTACACGATTACCTATATAGCCTTATCTGGTGAAATAATCATCCTGGTTGCCTCAACCTTTTGAAGAACTTCACATTAATCCTGTGCCTGGGCTACATGCATGCCCAAGGGTTTGTGTCAGTAAGAAAATATATGATACATACCTATCTCTCTCACACTCTCTCTTTTTATTATTACAAATAAATATTAATATAATATGAAAAATATCATCGCCCTTACCAGCCATATAGGGGATTTCTATAAGCATAGCTGAAACTAAGTAGACACACTCAATGAGTTCAAGATTAATGTGCATGTGAAAAGGCATTTGCCGCTGCTTTTCAACTTTTTCCTGCTCTTTGCTTCTCTCGTGTTGCCTCTGTAAATAAAAATAGAAAATGCACTAATATAAGATGTGTACAATTAAGAGAATAGGACGTGTATGTAAATAAAAACTCTGTTTAGTAACTAGAGGACAAAACAAAAAAAATCTGGCAGCTAACCTATTAAGAAATATAGTCCATCACGAAAGATCTGTGTAAACTAAGTAAATTTCCCACATACAAAAGCTAAACCTACATACTGCAAACACATAACACTTCCGTGAATATTAAGTGAATAAATACAAACGATAATGAGAAATCTTTCAGACAATTTTAATAACCTCCCAACGGAAAGTGTTTGAATTGTAAACAAACAGGTCTGCCAATCTCTCAGACCTCTGAATAGATAGATAGAAATATTCTTCACCAGAAAGAAAAATAATTACTGAAATATATCTGAAACCACCCCTGAATACAGCATATTAAATTAATTGAAAACTACTTACTATATCATATACCATAATTTAAAATGAATCAGAATAATTTTTATCTTTAATTTCAGTAATCTAAGAACTAAAGACAGGGGGGGGGGATCAACAGAATGTATTTGCATATATCTCGTATAAAAAAAATCTCTTGAAAAGAATGTTAGGTATTTAAGTTTCGAATAAAGTGTGTGTTTATTATATATCATCTATGACACATGAGTAGGAGGGGGGCAGGGTAGCTGAAGGCTGAAAACTAACAAACGCAAATATCTCGGTTCATATTCAAGGTAAAGAGATTTATATAATATTTATAGTATATTCAATTTGCAATTAGTTTGGTTCCATTTTTCAATACGACGTATAACAACGGAGATATTTTAAATTTTTGAAATTTCCCCCTCAAACCATCCCTTACACTGGGCCGATTTTAGCCATTAATGAACCTGATCTTCTTTTTTACAAAAATGTTTAAATATCAAGTTAAGTAACGATTAGACAAAAATTGTGACTGCTAGAGTGTTAACAGACAAATATATATATAATTTTGAACGGAACACATTTTCGTCATCTGCTGGGTAGGATTGACGGACATTTGAAGACATTTTTTTAAAATCACATCATGAGTACAACCTCAAAGGCTGATTGCCCCTAAGAAAAATCTATAAGCTAATACTCTCATCACCAGAAAGTACACCTATCATCAGTGTCACTGGTGGAATATAGATGAAACTAGTAGTTATTATGTTGAAATGCCTTCAAGCTACAGATGATGAATTGGGACTGTGAACAGTGAGACCTGGTTTTCACAGAAAAAGAGAAGTAATAGGTTCAAAAAACAACCAATGGTTCCCCTTTACATTCTGTATGCAGCTGTTCAACTGTAAAGATGTCAACAAGACAACAAATAATTCTAAATGAGGTCTGCATGAGCCATCCCTCACCTCTCTGTAGCCTCCATATGATGATGACAATTAAAGAGTTAATGAAGATTTGGACAAAGATGGGAAAAGCTAATTACTGTCTAACAAAAACATAAATCTTTTTGAAAAAAATAAAAATAAAACAAAATCTTACTTGAGGCATAAGACCCTGAGCCAATAGTTCCTTTGTTTTGCCTGTCATCATGAGATCCACAAGGCAGTTATGTGCATCCTTTATATTAGCATGGCGGAATGCACATAGACCTAAATGAGCCATGGTTCTGTTGTACAGGATCTAAAAAACAAATCATATTAATAGTCGTATTTTCAATATAAATCAATTATATTCATAAAAGTAATGTATAGTGCAATAAAATAATAATTTTTGTAGTGTAATAAAACAATAAATTCATCTCAATATCTATAACTCAAATAACTTTCTTTCCTTTTACTTCTTTAATTAATTATAGCCTATTAGCAGATGATATGATTGGTAATAATATTCTATATTATTCACAGAATTGAATAATTTAAAAAAAAAAAAAAAAAAAAAAAAAAAAAAAAACACTATACCACTGTTTCAAGTATTAATAAACTTTATTCTCCATGAGAATGATAAATGGATTATGTAAAATCCTTAGTCCTACCCTGGATAGAAAAGGGTGGTTACTTGTATCCCCTCACATTTGGTTATGTAGCATGAAGTAGATGTTATAAATAACACAAGATTCTCCAGAAGACACTAATTAACCCTTTCCTTGGAGGAAACAAGGAAAAAGTTAATATATATATATATATCTATATATATATATATATATATATATATATATATATATATATATATGTATAAAGTTCCAAAACAAAACTTAATAAAAAGTTAACGAATTCACACAAAAAAGTTAGTTTACCTGTGTCGAAGGATCTGAATGCTGAATTGACTCCTGAAGATGAGACATGAGAATGAGATCACGAGCTTGAAACCAGTTGTCGTGTAGAGCATGGTGGTAAACGTGGGCCAGAATAGCACGAGTCCTAAGCCTATCTGTCACATCTTTATCATAAATATATTTACAGAGTTTATCCATTATCTGAATGCTTGTAACTGTATTCGGATCAAGTTCTCCCTATAAACATAGTCCAATATAAAAAAAAGTTATACATTAATAAAAATTATATACACTCTCTTGGAGGTTATCACTTTGTAAAGGCTTTTAGGTACAATAATTAATGAAGCAAAACGGCTTCAACAAATTGAACGAATTCTTTACAAAATGGAAAATTAAAGTAAATTCTGCGAAATCTCAAACCATTATTTTTACTAAAAGTTCCTGACTATTCAAACATCAGCTATATTATATTCCTTTATCATAATCGAATGATATTAAATACCCGGATGTAACATTAGATAAAGGCTTCACATGTACTGAACATATAAATCAAAATTGTGATAAAGCTAAAAGAGTAATTTGCCAAATTTACCCTTATTTTAATCATAAATCGAAACTCAATCCTGAAAATAAATTAATGTTATACAAAAGCCAACAATAGACCAGTATTAATGAATGCTTGTCCTGTATGAAGCTTTATATCCAAAACCAACTACAGAAAGCCTCAAGCATTGCTAAACAAATGTCTATGAGTGATGTATAACTGCCCTCTTCTGCAACAATAACAGAATTGCATTAAAATTCTTCAAATCTTGCAAACAGAAAAATAACCCACTGGTCAAACAAATAGGCAATTATGAGAAAAAGAACTCTCATGCAAAAAACTAAACTCATCAGGATTAAGAAACAGAATTTGAGCATACCTACAAGTAAACAGCTCACTTTTATCCTAATCCCACATATCATGCTACTGTAATTATACTGGTACCTCATTAAAATCATATATATAACTATATATATATATATATATATCATATATATATATATGTATAATCACTCTTGACGTTATTACAATAGTTATGTCCGGACTTTAGGTATTGGGTCGACCACTCAGGCAACAAGTTCGGCAAATAGTGTTTAATATAGCTGATTATTTGAGAAACCAAAAAAAAAAAAAAAAAAAAAAAAAAACATACACATAAATATAGCTATCAGTGGAGCAACAGGTGTTTCAATCTCCACAGTCAAACATATTACAGCTGAATGAAATAAGAACATGCAGTGTCCTAGTGCTTTGAAATGTTTATTTACAACACCGGAGGACAAAAAGACTCAACATAAGAAGAAAATTGAGATTGGTTAATTTACAGATAGCGTAATTAGAAGAAGTGAGGTGGCGGAGGAAGGCTATGTCCCCTCTTGCATTCCCCCCGAATAAATCGAAACTCAATCCTGAAAATAAATTAATGTTATACAAAAGCCAACAATAGACCAGTATTAATGAATGCTTGTCCTGTATGAAGCTTTATATCCAAAACCAACTACAGAAAGCCTCAAACATTGCTAAACAAATGTCTATGAGTGATGTATAACTGCCCTCTTCTGCAACAATAACAGAATTGCATTAAAATTCTTCAAATCTTGCAAACAGAAAAATAACCCACTGGTCAAACAAATAGACAATTATGAGAAAAAGAACTCTCATGCAAAAAACTAAACTCATCAGGATTAAGAAACAGAATTTGAGCATACCTACAAGTAAACAGCTCACTTTTATCCTAATCCTACATATCACGCTACTGTAATTATACTGGTACCTCATTAAAATCATATATATAAATATATATATATATATATATATATATATATATATATATATAATCACTCTTGACGTTATTACAATAGTTATGTCCGGACTTTAGGTATTGGGTCGACCACTCAGGCAACAAGTTCGGCAAATAGTGTTTAATATAGCTGAATATCTGAATATTTGAGAAACCAAAAAAAAAAAAAAAAAAAAAAGAAACATACACATAAATATAGCTATCAGTGGAGCAACAGGTGTTTCAATCTCCACAGTCAAACATATTACAGCTGAATGAAATAAGAACATGAGGGGTCCTAGTGCTTCAAAATGTTTATTTACAACTCTGGAGAGCAAAAAGACCGAACATAAGAAGAAAATTTACATTGGTTCATTTACAGACAGCGTAATCAGAAGAAGTGAGGTGGCGGAGGAAGGCTATGTCTCCTCTTGCCTCCTCCCCCCCTGGGTCTCTGGTTTAGCTATAGATGTGCTAAGACAAAAAGTAACAAGAATCTTCTCTACTGCTCCATCCTGGGGAAGCAGAAAATTCGACCTCTCAAGAGATGAATGATAATTCCTGGCACCTACTCCTCATCTGCCTAAGCAATATTCTTAGTCTGTTTATATACAATGTGATTTTTCCCCAAGACTTCCGAAGTTAAAATATGCTGAATATTTGTTTATAAAAATATTTTAAATAATATCTTAAGGTTTAAATATATTCTGACTACTGTCACGTACTTATTATAATAGGCCTTTTCTTGGGAATTAACTTCATAGTTAAATTCATTTTTATAAGAATACAATAGAATGGTTTTTAATTGAAATATTACCTAATTTAGCATACTTTAATAATATTTAAATGAGATAATACCTTCCTTTGCTTTATAACCAGAGGATCGAATTTGTAATAAAGATGTTCCACTTTGCGAAGATAAATTCTACAAAGATCAGAAGGATTTCCTTGTTTCTCTAAAAACTGCTGAACTTTATCAATTATAGCACAAACTCGCTTTTCATCAGTTAGCCTGTAAGAACAAACAAATATAGCAATTTAATACATGTGTAACAGTAATTTTATCTGCTTATCCCATTAATTGGCAAATAATAATTTACCTTTGCACGTATTCATTCGAATGAGGATCACACTCCTTTAGAAGTTTAGTGAACTCTTCATCAAGTCTTTCTACAATAGTAAGAACGCAACCTCGGACTCGATAAGGGGGTTTGTCAAATACTTCATTTTCTTCAGTAATATTCTCCCCAATAATAATGTCGCCAGTAGCTAACAGCAAATCCAAAGCTTCAGATATTCTATCTAAAAGCCTAAACAAAAAGACTTAATTTTCATTTGATTTCCTATTTACTTGCTTATTTCACAAATTAAATAAATAAATATTCTATAAGTAAATGAAAAATCTATATTGTAAATATTTCTCAAAATTAAATGCTTGAATAAGATTATCAAACACTATTCATAAAAAACGTAAATAGTCAAAGAAGTAAATGTGTTAACAAAACTGTGTTATTTTAAAATTTTTACAATTTCTCCAGCAATCAGAGGAAAAGTTTTGCACAATTTTTCATGCCATTTGATTAATTTAAAAAATCTATCAAGCAGAGGCTACTCAAATTAAGTAGATTGCCACCTGCTGAAATAACATACAACTTAAGTCATGCCGTAAGCTATTCAGCATTTTTTCTTTAGTCTTAAGTAAATAAGGCTTGAAAATTAAGCTGGAGCTGAGACATTTGGTTTATATAACAGCCTTAAATACGATGAAGGAGAGTGAGTAGTTTTACTGACGGTTAAAAATGCAAAATAACTCCAGGGGGAGAAAAAAATTTATTCAGTAGTAAAAGTTTGGGCTACCCAATTGATTGGAAGACAGCTAAATCATACATGTGGTCGATATTTATTTAAAAATAATAGTTGTAACAGTGAGATATGAGAAAAATGAATTGAATGATTGTACAACATTGTTTTACTAGCAAGATCGGTTAGATAACATTTTTTGATACAATGCATTATGGCAGATTTTTGTTAATAAGCATTTTACTCCTTCTTTAAAATCACCTTCCTCTTCCTGGGCGGCCATGAATGGACTTCATATTTAGTTTTATATGAAACATTTAAATATCAAGTTTGGTAATGATTAAATAAAATTTTAGCTTAATCAGAGCACTTGCACATGTATGTAATACACATACACCCTACTTCAGGGTTACCTTCCAAAAATACAACAAATACATAGCAAAGAGGTAATTAGGTAGATAATGATTTGCCTGTTTTTTTCAATTTATTAAATATCCATAAGAAAAGATTAAAATATATATAGAGCCTGGTCATGACAATTTTCATCCCTCCAAGATAAGACATCACCTTTCACAGGAAATCAAAGTGCCATCAAAATACCCGAGAGATATGGTTAATGAACAATTTGACTGGGAAGTTGTTGGGTTGTTTTTCATATCACAGAATAAGTTCGAAATTCATTAGCAACTTCTTGAGCCCTATACATTCTATATGTTGTAGTTACATATAAATAAAACACAGGGTGTGGTTAGAAAGTTATTTAATAAATTTTGAACATGAAATTGTATGTGTGTATATATATATGTGTGTATATATATATATATATATATATATATATATATATATATAGAGTGTGTTATTCTTCTCGGAGTTTTGGTCAATGTTGGTGAAATAAATCTTAGTTTACGCCGATATTTCGAGAATATTTATTTTCTCTCCCTCAAGGCTGTAAAATTACATGTACTACTTTATAATATTGCACTTTGTTATTACATATTATTGTAAAAGAGTGTTTTTTCTTATTATTACTTACCAAGACTAAATAATCTATAAACTGTTATACATTCTTATTGCGCTATGACTAATAGTTTATAGATTATTTAGTCTTGGTAAGTAATAATAAGAAAAAAACACCCTTTTACAATAATATGTAATAACAAAGTGCAATATTATAAAGTAGTACATGTAATTTTACAGCCCTGAAGAAGGGAAAATAAAGATTCTCGAAATATCGGCATAAACTAAGATTTATTTCACCAACATTGACCAAAACTCCGAGAAAAATAACACACTCTATATAAATACAACCTGGTCGAAAACATCAGCACAATTATATATATATATATATATATATATATATATATACACACATATATATACACACACACACACACACACGGAAGTGGATATGTTACAAATACTTAAAAACTGTTCTACACCTAACACCTAGCCCCTCCCCTTTCTATTTTACAGTTTATTTCTTCTTCTTTTTTTCCATCTAGGAGTTCCCATTTGTGATATTTATCACATAGGAACCATGATGGAAGTGCCAATCGTCAATTTTTCATGTTTGTCCACAATAAATGGTCAAATTAACTTTAGGTAATGAGAAGAAGGTAGTGAATTTCATCCAAAACTGTGCCACCTCCTGCTGTGATAAGACACAGAGCACTCATTCATTCATTTCTTAATGAATAAGATAACATGATTATATTAATAGAATTTTTATACACTAAGAAAGCAAGCACCAATGTTGGATATTCTTTGTAGCGTATGTACTTTTCTTGCTTAATTGAGTAGAATGAATACACTGAGAACTCAAATATTAAGGATTTAAATCAAGATATCCATGGAAACTGTGTTAATGTAAAGATGTTGTCTTAATATGCAAATCTCAATTTTAAGAGTGATACCACTGTTTGCTATTTACTAAAATATAGAGTTATCATTGGTGTTAAAGAATCATAGATATAAGTCTGCCTTCCTAGAGTAAAATGCAATAATACACCTGTTTGCAGATCATAAACCAGGGCCAAATTGAGCTCTATAGGCATTTGCTACAGGGCTTAAAAAGCACTAGGTTTAGCACGCTTAACAAGATTAGCACATAGTTACAAGAAACCCCTACTACGTTAAAGACTAAAAAACTCACTTGGACCAATATTCAGGTTTCATGGCATCAGATACTTTCGGATTGTAGTCAAAGATTGATGAAATTATAGCAAGACGGATTTTTGTACTTATAGCAGGTCCTAGGTGATGAGCATCAGCTACGCTAGCAAGTTCATGGAGAAGTTCAATCTGTTCACGTCTATCAGTCCTTTTCTTTCCACGAGCAGCAACTATTTCACTTAGTTTTTTCAGTACCAGAGGCATATCAATTTCAGCATCCTTCGAGAACATCTTAGGTTTTTCCTAAAGAAGACATTTAATGAGAAAAAAAAAACATTTTAAAAACTTAATTTTGGCAGTCAATAAAATTTTCAAATCAAATTCTTAACCTCTATGAGCTCTCTGTGCGAAGTTGTTGTGTGACGCCATAAAAATAGTTTTACTAATTACCAGATGAGTCTCATAACAGCAATTAAAAGCTAGAGCTTGGCATAAATAAAGAAAGCTAAATAAAGGTTTGTGAAGGATTGACAATATCTTTACTTCATCCCTTGGTTTATTTAAATTTAAGTATATAAGGATTGGGGAGTAGAGATCTGAAGGGATTAAGGTTTTATTGATGAGGATTTTTTTTTTTTTTTTTTTTGGATCCTAATTTCTTCCAGAACTTATGGGGCTTGAGGATTCTAAATATTTGAAAATCAATTTTGTAAGAAAATAAAAATTTCAGGTCTCAACAGAAAATGAAATTAAGTAAAAATGTTTGTATTTTTAACCATAATGACAAATAATACATTTTTTATTTATTTCAGAGATAAGCAGCCTTCCCCCCACCGATTTGAACAGAAATTTTTTAATGTGTAGTGCCTAATGAAAAACAAATTCTGTTAAAGTGAGAGAATTAAATGTATTCATCTAAAAAAAAAAAAAAAAAATGGTAAAGTTTGCCCGGAAGTCTTGAGGTCTTGCAAACACATATATTATGAAAAGATCCGGTGGCTCAGTTGGTAGCGTTCTAATTTTGTAGTAACTGCAAGATCACACTGGGAATGACTATTTTTTCTTCTTTTTTATGTAATTTTATTTTATTTTTTGTTTCTACGGCGTTTATTCAATATAAATAAATAATTTTTTTTTTTTAATTATTGACATTTAATTGTTAATATGTTCCATAAATTTAAAGAAAATTCGAAAGCTTTCTGTTAAAAATACAATATAAGGAAATATTTAATATTATACGAAAAATATATGACAATTAATGCAATACAAAAGTACATAACAATTATTAATAATAACGCAGATATTTTGATAATATTTTTAAAATGTTTTATTTAGCTTGATCTGTTAATTCGTTATTATTTTATATTTCAATTAATACAAACATTTAAAATTCTCAAGCTCTAGACATATAAATGTCCTTTGTCAGTTTTCTACACAAGAGCTATATCTTCATTATGCTTGGCCTTGGATAACTAATGTATATTTCCATCATCGGGTTAAAAATGTTCGGCAAATCTTTTGTTTCGACAAAACATTTGTTTTAGATGGACACATGAAAAGTGTGTTCTCTCACTTTAACAGAGACCGTTATTCATTAGGTGCTACACATTAAATAATTTTCGTTCAAATCGGTGAGGGGAAGGCCATGCAATCCCCCTCCCCTTGTAAGAATAATATGGAAACTTGAGTTATATCATAACTGGGCAAGGCACAACAACTTATTATCTTTGTGCAATTTAATTAAACGATAGTAGTGCCAAACTATTGTAATTTAAACTTTTGATTTATCTTTTCTCAATACTAATTTCTTTTTCATTAATTTTTCAACATATTTATGATTTTATTTTTAAGGCAGTTTGTCTGATAATAATCTATCTCTTCAAAAAATTTGATATGGCTTAAATTATTTTCCATTTTATTCCTGTATTTGTTATTATTGTCTTATTCGATTGATCAGCTATGTTATTAAAATATCTTTATTTCCCTTAAAAAAATTACTAATAATTTTATATTTTTTCTGCCGAATTAATATCTATTTATTATTTTTGCTTACTTTTAGCTATGTTAATTAAATTTACTGGTCCCTGAAGAGGTGTTATAGGTCACAAATCATGCAGAGTGATAATAAAATAATCTGTCTGTGTAGAGGAAAGAATTTTTTATCTTATTTCTTATTGATGATGAGACTTGCTATAAAAATTTGAATAATCATTATTAGTATAATAAAATATGTGTCACCTTTCTTTTATAAAATATATTTTGATGAAAAACATTTCAAATACTTTTTTTACACTAGAGCTATAGTTCTCATTCATCATAAAGTATTGATATGATCGTACCCTAATTATCTTGTTCACTCCAAATAAATGGAAGAGCTCATTTGACTCTCTCAAATGGCTAAATTTTTAATGTGTTCAATCACTCCGTCTCTCCCTTTATTTCCAGATAGCAAATCCTTGTGTGAAGTATAGAAATATATATATATATATATATATATATATATATATATATATATATATATATATAAAAGCTCATATACAAATTTTGTCTTGTTTATATATATATATATATATATATATATATATATATATATATATATATATAATATTATATACAATTTTTGTTTTGTTTTATATATATATATAAACTGCTCAAAAATGAATAGGGATATTGGCTGTTGTGTGGTATGTATGGGGCCTAGCATATTTTTTATTATTATAAATATCATTAATATTTATTAGAAATTATTGTCTTTTTTCCCCCATAAAAAAGAAATTTAAACAAGATCGATTTAATTAAAATTAATAGGATAAGAAAAAATAACCAATATCCCTATTCATATATATATATATATATATATATATATATATATATATATATATATATATATATATATATATAAAGAACACTAATATATAGATAGAAACCTTGTTACATAAAATTAGAAATAGTTGAAGAATGAAAATAGATTATTCAATGTTGTTTATATTATACAAACAATTTCTAAAAATTTCTCAAGTGATTTTATATATATATATATATATATATAGAAAACTGGTACTATACAACAATAAGTAACAAAATTAATAATAAAATCACACTTCAAAATAGTCCGTCATGCAGGGGCTGCGTAAACTAAGCAGATTTCCCGGGTGAAGTTTAACAATAGATAAATCTACATACTGGTAGCACAACACCACTGTGAATATTAAGTGAATAAATATCTAGTACTGTAATTTATAATGAACCCCCTTAAGGGAAATCTACTAAAAAGAAGAGATGACATCAATACTTACAGATGGTATAGCTACACCCCCTTTTACAGTCTCCCATTCTCCTTCTCCGTCTTCCTCTTCGTCCCTCTTCTTTTTCCTCTCTTTCTCTTTCCTCTCCTTTTTCTTCTCTTTCTTTTCATCTTCTTCACGGTCTGTTGTCCTGCAGAAAAATTGTAATTAATAGATATAGTTTTTCCCTGATTAAAGACGTGTGGCCTATAACGTTGAGTGAGTGATTTAAAACAATTAGTCAAAAAGCCTTCATAAACAAAGCAGATTTCCCATCAGGATGGTATATGACATGCTTATGATCTCAACTCACCAACCATTCTCTGTTTATCCTGTAATAAGAAGCCTGTGTAAACAGGAATGGAAAAACCAGGTGGATGGGGTTTTACTGAGGATGAATACTAAACAATGGGTCATTTCCATATCAGTTCAACACACTTTTAATTAAAATTTTACCTAATCCAAATGTTTGGGAACAGTACTGTATCTGTTTACAGCTTTCAAAAGAAAATTATTAAGTTTTAAAAAAAAAATTTCCAAAATCAAAGAAAACAGATGTACTGCCCAGTAGAAGAACAAAAAAAACTTCTCAAACTTTTGCTATCACAAGAAGGACTTTGATGTAGAGGCCAAACAGCATTTCTCAGCTACGGCTCATAGAATGGGCCATGTGATGGGATAGGCGGCTCAGTGAAGAGGCTAGCCACTAACGGAAGTCTCCAGTGATCATATGAAAGTCAAATCCTGAATCCCGTCCAATTTTATAAATGAGCAAGGCAACCCATATATAGGTAATCTTATTTGTAAATGACTATATTCAATATGAAAGCTTTTTGGAGGAGCGAATCAACCTGGCCATAACCGTTAAGGTAACTCAATAATTCCATGTTTTCATAACAGAACGGTTGAGTGTCTCAAAAGGTTTCCTCTGAAATTCATCTGGTGATACAAGCAATTTCAAGCAACAAATGAGATTTTTTATTAGTAGGAAGTTCAAGTGCTTATTATATCATGTAAAATACTACATAAAGGGAACCGAGTGACCAAGATTAAAAATAATTTTTACCTATAAACAAATTATATACCCATTTTCAAATCCTAAATATAAGTGCAAGCTAACAGGCAAATATATATAATTTTGAACAGACCTCATTTTTGTCATCTACTAGGTAGAATCGATGGACATTTGACGAAATTTTTCAAAACCATGTTACCAGTACAACCACAACCTCAAAAGCCGATTTCCCTTTAGGGAAATCTGCTAAAATACATTGAAAACAATAGATTATATTAAAGCCTAGAACAGAATGTTGATTGAGAATGAGATATATCAGATTATTGTTAATATGATACGAGTAGAAGTGGGAGATTACTGGTGACTAAATCCTAATATATGTGAATACCTCCATTAATATTCAAGATACAGAAGCAATGTATACAACAACATTTAAAGGAAATCAAATTTAAAACAAGATTGGTCATATAAAATTTTTCAATCCGTCTTATAATAACAGAGATATCAGAATGTTTTGGTTTTAATTTCCACTTAATCCCTTGTTAATCATTATTTATGATATGTTAATACACCACATTCTCACAGAGAGTAAGAGAAAAGCAAATATTCAATTTTGATAGTTTCAGGTACGATTCTGGCTTCTCATTCAAATTAATAAAAATAAATAAATAAAAACAATACATTAAATGTGTAAAGTATAATTCCCAAAACACAGAACAGCCAACTTTCTAATCTATTACCTATATCTTCAAGGGGTATTAATTATAAAAGTATATGTAATTTATATTAAAGAAACCACCTTACTTTTTCAAGAATCTTTCCCTAATGGATGTATATTGACCTTCATCATCACTTGATTCGGAGCTTGACTCAGAACCACTACCCCAGTCAATAGAGTCATCACTCCCATCATCATCATCAGCAGATGGCTGCAACATTAACAAACAGTAAAATAAGACATTAAAATAAAATTGAATACATTGTTAGTAATTAGATGAAATTGTATGTACTTTTAGTAACTAGCCAATTGTTCATCAATAAAATTTGTATCCAATCAAAAATGTAATTTGTATCAATAATAATGAGAAGACAGAAGTTTTTCTCTCCACTAGTGAATGCTTTTACAATATTTTTATTCAGTATACATGAAACTTCTAAATGAAATCAAAGTTTGGACTTACACAAAAAACATAATATATTCAAGCAAATATTATTATTATTTATTTATTTATTAACAACCACTTTTTGCAACTAAGGCTAATTGGGACGGGTTATCTACAGGTTATCACCCTTTTCTAGCCAGGGCACTCAGGATTTCATTTAATGAATTCCGTCACTAAATAAATTCCATTGTCCAGGCGGGAATCGTACTCATCACTCTAGGTTTACCATGTGAGATTAAAGGCAACACTTAAACTCACATGGCTAACCTGAGCCCCTTCAATCAATTATGTCTGAGAAAAAAAGAAAAAGAAAATTACAGCTTTTCAGATATACATCACTTCAAAATGCAACGCGTTTCTACAAAAATTATTATAAAATACACAACCACCCTTACAGATAATCCTTTTACTTATGTAAACTGTTTTAATTTTGAAAATGTCAAAATTCTAGAGAGAGAAAAGAACATAATCAAGCAGAAGATAAATGAAATACAACGTCAAAAAAGCTGAGAATAAATTCTTCCCCTCCAATCCAAATGGTGCTTAAATGTAGAATCAACTTGGAATAAACTCATTGACTAGTGAGTGTCCTTAAAGTGTTTGTATTACTTGACCTATTGTCTTATTATCAACAGTATGGGTAAAAGGTAACAATCAAACACTTATTTATTCATTCTTTTGGTCATGTTCCACCTCTTTGCGATTACTATTACTTTAACACCGGAAAACTGATGAAACTTTTGAAATGGTTAAAACTAAAAATTGTTTAACTTTTAAATTAAAACAGTTTAACTACAAACTGTCCCAAAAAAAAAATAGTAATAAAATGACAATTTCGGTGTGCAAAGTTCCTCGGCGTTTAAAATACATCTCAGATATAACATTTAAATTTCATTTTGAATATTTATACTCTTTAAATAAGTAATATATGTAAGTGTTTAATATATTGGCTGTTATTTGTCAAAACCTCCGTTGGCATGTAGAAGTTGGATGTCATTTTCAGCAGAGTGTTTGATTATCAGGTCAATGTTATACGCAAAGCAGATCTTGTCTTTATTTTTTTTGTCATTAAATGTTCATGTGTTAATTGATGTGGCCTATTCTGTCTACGACAGTATGTCCTCTTCTAATCTAGAGTTCCTTTAACTCGATGGCCACACACAAATTGTAGAAAAACATAGTACATGAATTTTAATACGAGTAAAATATCTGTTAGTTATTTTTCTTCTAATACTGCATGACAACCCAATAAATTGCCAGTGGCTGAGGACTAGATTATCATAAAGCATATTTCTCACCTTCGAGGGTTTTGTATCAGGGCCACTTCCTTCAGATGTGGCACGTTTGAATTGTTGTGGGCCAGGAGCTTCATCTTCTGAATCATCATCAGCTTCTGAAATGGAAAGGCGAGACAACAGCTATATTATTCTTATCTTTCTTTTTACATTTATTTTCTTAACTAAAAGGATAGCCGGATGCTCATAACTTTTTAAATAGTAAATAAATAAAAGAGTTTATAACATATATTTAAGAAGCTTATCTTCCATTTTTTTAATTTTTTAATTTCCCTCCTAGTAAGATAGTTTCTAAATCTAATACTATTCAAATTGCAGTTTCCCATAATTGTTATTAGGATGCAGGATGAATTATTAAAATTTCAAGAATTAAATAAGCATTTGTTCCTATTATTTAGAACAAATGCTTAAGCATAAAAGAGTATCCCTTGGATTCACTCAAGAATCCATGAGAGTTCCTTTAAATTATTGAATAAAAAATATCCTAAATTCTAACTTAAAAGTAAAATTCTTCTTAAATTTGAAACTAGAATTTATTTATTTGTCTAATTCCAAAATAAATATTGAAATAATATATACTAAAATATTAAAAATGATTAATGATGATAAACAATTTGAGAACAATAAATAGTATTCTGTGAGTAAATAAATCTTTTTATTTCATTTTATTCATTTGGTTTATGCCCCATATCGATGGTGATTGGCAAGACATCTGCTTAGGGGGTAGTTAGAATAATATATTTATTCCTTCATATACACCTTGGTTGTACATTATATAGTATGGAAAATATTCCTTAAATATCTGAGTGTTTCTCGTATCCATACTTTGTCTAAATGAATATAATAATAGTTATCCTTTTTAAATCTTTGTAAGTATGCTGTAGACCTATTATATTTTATTCTACATGTATTTGTAAATGTTTTAGATACGTTAGTATTTGTAGAATATATTGGCTGCTGTCAGTTAGTAGTTTTGTCATATTGTAGGGATATGTCAAGGTTTTTTCAGTAGATGCAGTCTGTCAATATGTGTATTATCGTTAGGTGCTTGTTGCAGTATATGCATATGGGTCATTCCATGTCAAATCAACCAAAAAAAAATGATTTTGACACCCATCATTTCAGATTTTGTTGAAACTTATTTTAGGTGTTCTATTCATTGTTATGAGAAACCATACCAAATATTTTTGATATATCTTTAACGGTTTGGATTTTATGGCCTCTTAAAGTTTTGAGATTTTCGTGTTGATTATCGATAGGGAACAGTAAAATTAAGTTGTTTTGAATTCAAAAATAATTTATAACTTTCTTATTTATAAACCGATTTTGATGAAATTTTTTGTATGTATTCATAAATATATTTAAAAACAATAAAAAAATAAACAAAGGTACCAAGTAAGTATTTGTGACCAAACAATAATTACAAAGTGTCAATTTGAGTTTTTCTGAAAGCAAATACATAGTTTCACGTAAAATTGAATATCTCCAAAAGGGAAAAGGATAATCATGAAAATCTTTTTTTTTTTGGTTCTAAGACATGTGATCTACCCACCTAAAGTAATAAAATGAATGGTTATTTGACTCCTTCATTGTTTATTCCAAGTTGAAAAATAAATATTTATAAAAAATTTAGAAATTTTTATGAATTAATTTTTATGAAATTTTTAGAGAGAATGATAAATAAAGGTAACTAAAAAGATAGTTACATTACACAAGTTTATTCTAAATGAAATAGCATTTACATTATAGGATTCATCAGTCTAAAATGTACTTTGATATGTACAATTCTTACCCCTAAAATAATTGTTTTGCCCAATCTTCTTTACAATTTTAAAATATCGTTTAATTTTGTTTCTACACTTGAAATAAATTGTTGTGAAAACTGGTATGTTCTTCCTGTCATTGTTTTTGGAGATTCCACAGTCATAATAATATGAAGAATGGGTACAGCACATATATCCTCCTTTTTAGGCCAAGAAAATGATACTGAAGGTCCATGGGGATGAAGGAACTGTACAGTGACATCTTGTTCTTCGGTGTTCACCTCACTCACCATGTCTAAGTACCACAATCTGTCATATTCACGTACATCCTGGGCATAAATCTTCCAATGTAACTTACAGTTTTATTGATTGTTAATTAAATTAAACGTGAGGGCTGCTTTTTCATCAATGGCAATTCTAGCCTCAATGGTTCCTGAGTCATTTATTGGCTGAATGTTGTGAAATGATCTTGTCCCTGGAAGAGTTTGAACATCTTTGAAGTGATCTTCCAAAGCAAGAATTCAACTTTTTCTTTAGATATGAGGAAAAAACGTACTTCTTCTATTCTGGTTTTGTAAAGTCAAACAGTTCAGTCACTGATATTATTTTGTTTTCTAAGGATTTTTTCAAACTTTCCTTCCAAGTTAATCGATTCACTGTACCCTCAATTCCATCACACCTGGGCCCGAACTTCAAAATCTTTCTCATGTAGGCATAGATTTATGAAATTGTACTAATTTTAGCACTGAGCAGCCCACCCAACACTGAAGTAATGATCTATTTTAAAGTGTGGCGGTTTTCTTTAAAAATCGCAATAGCAGATTTTTGAATTGCTTACATCGTACCATACTTGCATCGTGTTTGAGGTCATCAGATATAATGCAAAGGAGTAGGACAAGATTTTTCTCAGTTGCATCTTTGCAGTATATGATGACAGGATGTGTAGTGTAAGAATTTGAGGTCCAGTGGTATCCTTGGGCTTCGACATTGACCAAAATAGCAATTTTAGGGTAAGAATTGTACATATCAAAGTACATTTTAGGCTGACGAATTCTATAGTGTAAGCGGTATTTCATTTAGAATAAACCTGTGTAATGTAATTAACTTTGTAGTTACCTTTATTTATCATTTTCTATTAATTCATAAAAATTTCTAAATTTTTTATAAATATTTATTTTTCAACTTGGAATAAACAATGAAGGAGTCAAATAACCATTCATTTTATTACTTTAGGTGGTAGATCACATGTCTTAGAACCAAAACAAAAAAAGATTTCCACGATTATCCTTTTCCCTTTTGGAGATATTCAATTTTACGTGAAACTATGTATTTGCTTTCAGAAAAACTCAAATTGACACTTTGTAATTTTTGTCTGGTCACAAATACTTAACTTGGTACCTTTGTTTATGTTTTTATTGTTTTTAAATATATTTATGAATACACACAAAAAAAATCATGAAAATTGGTTCATAAATAAGAAAGTTATAAATTATTTTTGAATTCAGAACAAATTAATTTTACTGTTGCCTATAGATAAACAACACGAAAATCACAAAACTTTAAGAGGCCATAAAATCCAAACCGTTGAAGATATATCAAAAATATTTGGTATGGTTTCTCAAATCAATGAATATAACACCCAAAATAAAATTCAACAAAATCTGAAATGATGGTTGTCATGGTCTGGTTGAATTGATGTGAAATGACCCATATAGGGTAGTCAGTCCTTGTCATTAATTGTCTATGTGACAGGCATGTGTGAGGCCGATCCTAAGTCTGGCAAGAACTACTTCCTCCCGTCTAGTACTCCTATGGCTCGATGGCCACTCCTTAATTGTACTTTTGATACTGTGGAGGTGGTTGTTTACTTCCATCCATTCTGATTGCCATTTGATTAGGATTCGTTGACGTATATATCTCACTATGTCTTCGTTTGTGTCTATTGAGTTTGTTGAGTAATTAGTTTAGCCTGGTAGTCTGCTGTTGTACTAAGTCCAAGGTCCTCGTGTCCTGGCAGCCTATATTGGGTGATTTTATTTTGGTATGTTTGTTGTTTATAAATTTCTTCTGTTATGTTATGTGTTTCTGTGTGTGTATTGGGTGAATGATGTAAATGTCTCGGAGGTTTAATAATGAACTAGGTGCATCTGAACAACTTAGTGTGTGTTTGGGCTGTGATGATGATGTCATGTTTTAAATGCCAACCAAATTGCAAGAAGTTCAGCTCCAAGTATGCTGTAGTGGGATGGTAACTTTTTTGAGAAAACATCTCTTTCTGTGACTGCAGCAGAACCGACTTTGTCATCACTTTTGGATCCGTCAGTATACCAAACAGAATTCAAGTTTTTCTTTGTAAAAAATGATTTGAAGTGATTTTTGAAGAATAGTGTGGATGATGAGTCTGATTTTTTAAACTTAGCAGGTCTACAATGTACTTAACCCTTTAACAGCTAAGGAGGCGGGCGGAGAGTTGCAGCCAGTAGCTAGGGAGGGCCAGCCGGCTATCACCCTCCCCAGCTAAGGGGTCCGCAGCTGCCTCCTTCAATACCTCACTCCCTTTTCCGACTATTTCTTAATGTTTTATTTTCTTTGTATGATTCTGTAATACCTATATCATTATTTCAATCAATTAAAATGCTACTGTAATGAAAGATTACGTGATTTATGAAGGAAATAATGAAAATGATTGTAATGATTTTATTATCTTATATATAATTTTTTTTATTTGAAGTAATATTTTAATAATTTACCTTTTTTTTTTTTTTTTAATTTGAAGATATATTTTAATTATTTACCAATATACAATAGCAGGTAGAGAAGGGGTGGGTTGGGTTTCCCTTCTTGGAAAACCCAAAGATTCAACAGTTATGGGATCGGAACAAATATTTCCCCAATAGCCCCAATATTAACCCATCAAAGGGTTAATAAGCCTAGGAGGTGTTATAGGTAACATTAGAGGGAATATATTCTTGCTTTGGATACCAAATAGACTAATGGAATAAATTTAATCACCAGATGAAATTTGATGAGTCAAAAGTTTTAACCAAAGTAAGGAACTTCGGACAAGGATTATTAAAAAACCATTGAAATTGAAATAACGCCAATAATTTGAAGATGACAATAATCTCAGCAAAATATCGACACTTCTTATCCATTAAAGACCAGTAATAAATCCAAGGGAAGCAAAAGGAATACTAATAAATACATATTTGAATGGCAAATCTGACCAGGATTCGAAGGAAAGGTGACTCCTTCCACAAAGCCAGATTACACAAGTATAAATACATCGGGTATGACAGCTTGCTCTCATTGTCAGTTGAGATATCCTGAAGAAGCTATCAGCATGACTAGTGAAATGTTGGTAGAAAATACCAAGACACAGTCAATACTGGAAAACCTCGGAAATCAATAAGAAATGTTTAGAAAATATAGATCCTTGTGTTTAACCAGATTTAAGATAAAATCAAGAAAGAATAATAAGTTACATCATGATATACACACCAAAAAAAAAGCTGATATTTTACCTTTAGGTTGCTCTTCTTCTTCATCTCCAAAATCTGGGTTTTCACGAAATTTGGTAATTTCTTCCTCAAATTCTTTGTTGTACTTTCTAAGTTTTTGCCTCAGTGATGCAAGTGATTTGGAGTTATTCTTTGACATGTTCTTTCTAAATAAAATAAAAAGCAATGAACATGTACTTCATTTTTTGTCTTACAAAACAATAAAATAGTTTCAATGTTTATACCAATATAATAATTGCATACAAAATGCATTGGCTAAGGGCTAGGAGTAAAAAACTTCAAACTTTTCGAATAAAAACTACGTTCTATCTTCTAAAGCACTGTAAATGACACATAATAGTATAATCTAAGCTTAATTTTTATTTTAATTAAAAACAATTTTCATCTTAAATTCTTTCATGTATATTTTTTGTATTAATTAATTAATCAGTGTATGGTGTTTTATTAATTACTACATGAATTATTAGATTAAAAAAAAAGATGACTCTAAACTAAATACACATTTGCAAATAAATTTTAGATTTCTACTTAATATTAATTTTGTAGGAGTTTTTTTTTTTTACTAGGTGAACATCAAAACAGAGACAAAAATTAGTTTCTATACTATCCATATTCTAAGGACGTAAAGATAAAATTATCACTTCTTGTTTCTAAGTAAATACATCTAAAGTTGCCAAAAAAAAAAAAAACTGCAATACACAGGAATTTATAACACAATAATACTACCTTCCTTCTCTATCTTCCCACATTTCATTAATAAAGTCCTCAACTTCAACAAGACATCTAAGATAAAATTTTGGAGTTTGGCCATTTTCCTCTTTATTAATAACGGGCTGAGCTTTGGTATATGCTCTCATTAGATCTTCAAAACCTAAAATAAAATAAAAAAAACAATCAATTCTCAAGTATATGATAAAATGGCCAACTTAGAGGACTACCCCGTAAGGGAAATCAGCAAATGGGGTTGTATTCATGACTTGACATGTGACATGAGGGAGGGAGAGAGGGAGAGGGAGAGAGGGGGGGGAGAGGGAGAGAGAGAGAGAGAGAGAGAGAGAGAGAGAGAGAGAGAGAGAGAGAGAGAGAGAGAGAGAGAGAGAGAGAGAGAGAGAGAGAGAGAGAGTTTATTCAAGATGCATTCCTCAAAAGTCAATATATTTCTGATAATTGTTATGAAATAATGTTTTCATGTAGGTATAGTACATATTGATTGTTTGAAATTATTCTGGACCCCTCTTTGCGGGGATGAAAACAGACTGAATAACTTTTATTTAAATACAGTTTCAAATGAAGAATTTTAATCCATTAATAAAATCTATTTTTTAAGAAAGGGGGCATATCAACATTTGATAGAACTCACCTCTCTGATATTTTTAATTGGTACAATAAAATGAAAAGAAAATTTGAAACATAAACTCACTGTTTAGCATGCTGCTCATATCTTTGATTTTCTTAAAGTTTCTTATCTGCTTAATTAGATTGGTTAATTCCTCATAACGTTTTTCTTTAGCCGAACGGACAACTCTTTTTGTATCTTCCTCATCGTCACTAAACTAAAATATGATAAAATTAAATTATAAGTAAATTTAACTCCTCCCAACACAAGTAAAATGATAATTATTCTTAAATGCAACTACAACATGGTCAGAATTTTTTTCAATTGTGTAGAATCCATTAATACTTATTTTATTCATACTTGCATAAAATTTTGAATGACATAGAGGATGTGGTTTCATCACTCAAGTGCAATTTAACAGAAGGATGAAAGGATAGAGAAGGATTTTTACACTTTTTGTAAATCTCAAAATGAACTGAATATATTATCACACATATTACTATTATTAATTAGGGATACAATTTTTGAATCAGTCTAATCCTCCCTTGTGAATTAGGCCAGTGAAATTCGCTCACAACAATGCTCAAAAGACCTAATGATTCTGATCATGATACTTGAACTTCGTAATATCAGGGTAAAGAAGAATTGATAAAGCTGAAAGTGTTTGTTATTTTATAAAACTAGCTAAGGTACCCAGCTCATGATGATGGCAGTATTTTTTTTTTGCCAAGGCTATACTATGCATAATATTTTTCATTCCCTTTTAGACCTGATAAAGTTGTTGATTCCTATAGTAGCTAGCATATATCTAATTTATACTACAATATATAAAAAAAGTGTATACATCAAAAGCTACTCTAAATAACAAAGTAAACATTTGCCAAATTCAAGTAGAAAACAAAATACGGCCTCCCTTATAGACCCTGCTCCTCTTCGTCCCTACAAATGTTAATATAGCTTATAATCATGAAAAAGCTAATGCTAATTCACATTCTGAGTTTTGTTTAGTTCGGTTCAGTCATTAGTGACTAATACAATTCTTGACCCCAGCTTTAGTTTTTAGGATATATCTCATTTGTACTTCGTTGTAGGACAAAAGTGAAGATAACAAACATTACTCTCAATAACAAATTAAACGACTTTTGCCACGTGCACGTTCGCCAAAAAAATAGAAAATGAAATATCATGATTTTTCATTTCTGCCTCCTTTATAACCCCCACTTCTCTTCAGCCCTACAAATGTTAATATACCTTATAATAATGGACAAGCTAACACTAATTCACATACCAAGTTTTGTTTAGTTCGGTGCGTCTTTAGTGACTAATAAAATTATTGACTTCCGTTAAAGTTTTCAGCACCTTTCTCATTTATACTTCATTATACAACAAAAGTGTATATGATAAAAGTTGCTCGAAATAACATTAAATAATGTTTGTTAAGTGCTTGTTTGCCAAAAAAACCAATTGGAAACAAAATATTCCTATTTTTTATTTTAGGCCTCCCTTATAACCCTAACTCCTGTTTGTCTTTAAGAATAATAAAATAGCCTAAAATCTAAGTTGGCATAGGAGTAATACACATATCAAGGTTCAGTATTTGTGGTGTGACAAGGTAAGAATCAAACAGACACCAAAGGAAAAAAATATTGATATTGTTTCAATGACAGGTGAAAAGTATCATCGTGAAATTTTGATAAAAAAATCAATGTACAGACATACGTTACAATTTTTCATAGATATAAGCTAAAATTACAGAAAATATTGTATACTTATATAAATAACTTAAATAATAATTAATGATTGAAATTTTAAAAAAATAATCAGTAATTGTGCACTACTTTTAACTGGAAGTATAAATTTTTTCAGAAGCATTCAACACTTCTGGAGTATTCACTTCACTGTATCTCGTAAAAAAAAGATACACAATTATCCAATGGAAGAAAAAAAAAAAAAGAAGCTTCTAATATCAATAGCTCTTTAAAAAAAATTCCTTCGGCATCCTTGCCTATTTCATGTTGACTTTTTTAAAAAAAAAAAAAAAAGACTACAATTTCTTCATTGGTTCATCAGTGGTCCTAAGAATAGTCTAAATTATTATCTGAAGTTATTTCTGGGAATGTTTAAGCAAACTGTGCCCATATTTTCTTCCTTCATCGCTTACTGCAGCAGCAAGTGCTAACCTTATGTGATCCCAATCAATGTCTCAGAAATGCTGTTTAATGCATTTGAAATGATTAAGTTGCATCCAATACTGGCATTTTTGGGTCACCTGGGGTTACCTGTTCCTCTCTATTTATGATTGTCAGCATCTATAGCTTCTTAAATTTAACTTTCACTGTTCTAATAATGTAATTTCATGTACTTCAAGTGAGAAAAGTTTCGTAAATTTCAAGGTTTTAGACTTGAGGATGAGGCAGGCAGTTACCTACAGCCAATAGAATATACCTACAAAATTTGCCTATACCATTTCTCAATCATTAAGGAAATGTGTCTCCCTACATCAATACTTTTTTATTGCTTTTGCATGTAAATAACTAGATTTTAAATTTCTGCAATATCGAGAGTTAACGATTTTCTAACGACATGCAGAGATTTCTTATCAGAACCAGTCATATTAGACGCAAAGAGGATGGACTGTCACTCTTTTGACCAATTTTCTTCTTTATAAGTCTCCCCCTTGAATTTTGTCTGGAGAGGAAACAATTCGGTTTCATTAAGATTATAAAAATGAGTGTGTATTTTGTTCATATAGCTTAGTCAAATATGTTCCAGCCTGTTACAGACACTCCAGTTAGGAACACTTGTTAATTTACCACAGATGCCTCCTAAAACGATGTTGTCTCTACACTGAAAACATATTACCCAAGAAAAAGGGCATTGAAAATTAGGTTTATTCAATAACTTACCAATTTTTGTTCCTATTTCTGTAAATATGAGAATATTTATTATAATGTTTTTCGACCTTTGAATTTAACCCATTCAAGAAGTACCTGTACCAAATCTTGGTATTGGTAAGATTTCAAGTATTTATTGAATTAATTCCCTTTAAAAAACTAATCTAAAATTAATTTTCCAATAACATACTCACATTCAATTTTTTAGCCCTATCAGAATGCAACGCAAGACGATGGCATTACCTCGAAATAATGCCAACATTTCCTGACCCCAGAAATAAAAACTAGAGTTGTTATTAGCAACAAAAGCTAATGCCTATTAACTTGAAATAAAAATTCGGGTTTTAAATGAAAATTGAATGACTCATTATATCTTCACTCGAAACTCAAGTGATACTCTTGACAAGATTATTTTTTTCCTATAATTTGAAATAGTCGCTCACAGGTATGTATATGACTTTGGCTCCACTTACTCACAAGAAATAAACATTTTCAAAAATTGTTTGGAAGAGATAAAAACTTCTATACCTGTTTGTGCTATAAGGTGATCATTGCCATAATAAGTGATTAATCAATGATGAACCCCACATTAACATTATTAATTGAAATAATAAATTAAAATTATAGCAAGTAACAAACAAGAAATGAAAAGGATAAATTTCTTACAGTAAATGCTGCAGTTGGTTTGGTAATTTGCTCTTCTTCTGAAGAGCTCTCAGACTCAGAGTCTGTTCCAGTGGCAAAAAATCTACTCATATTGTTAGTTGATTATATATTTCCTTAGTTCCCTTAAAATTGTCAAATGAGAACCAGCATATGGTGTACACAATGTTTTCCTTCAAAGCCGAAGCTGAAATCATAAACAAAAAAGAATAAATAGCATATCCACAATTACAGAAAGCAACAACTAAGTTTTCAAATAAAATGACTTATATATTCACAATTTATACCCGGGTATTATGACAATCAAACACAACGAAAGACCCCAGAAGCAAGCAGCATGTAACCAGAAAGGTTGTATTAGAGGCTGCAGGGAAGTTATAATGAAAAGAATAACCCAAAGAGGTAGGTAGTTTTGGATGAGCAGTAAATAATGCTGGACCTGACACAATGTGGGGGTTTCATATATAAATATTTACTTGTTGCCGCTCTAGCGGTAGCAATTTTCGTCTTATCGTTCCCAAACTTGATATATAACCGTTTTATGTAAAAAGAAAGATCAAGTTCTTTAACGGCTGAAATCGGACAAGGGGAGGGGAGGAATTTACAAAATTCTTGATATCTCCATTATTATCCGTCGGATCAAAAAATTGTATACAACCAATCATATTGCAAATGCAATGTTCTATAAATGTTATGTACCTTTTTTCACTATCTTTATTGTTAACCAAGATATTTGCATTTGTTAGTTTTCGGCTTCCGGTAAACCCCCACTCTTACTTATCACATATTAACAATATGCTATTATGTTATGAAGCACTTTATTTGAAGTCTAAATTCTAAACATTGTTACCACTGAACTATTACGTTTGGAGATAAATGCAAATACGCAACTCACGTGGGAAATCTGCTTAGTTATTCAAAAGCGCCATTTTGAAAAGTGCGCCAAGGGTGGGGTTCAACTGCATTTTCGCCCGTTTATTTATGTTAGGAATATTGTTTTTGTTAAATGCGTAACTAATTAATTTGTTAGAGTATTTCAACTCATCATAAAATAAAATAATAAATCTGGTTGTACAAAATAGGTTTGTTTTCCTCACAATGAGTTTATTGAGCCAAAGTGCATTTTCAGAGCAGCACCTGCGTCTTCAAGCCTGATGTCACAAAAAACCTTTTAGCAGATTTCCCTTAAGGGAAATCAGCTATTGAGGTCGTACTCATGACGCGAGTTTCGAAAAATGTCTTCAAATGTCCATCGATCCTACCCAGGAGATGACGAAAATGAGGTCCGTTCAAAATTATATATATATATATATATATATATATATATATATATATATCTTAATATATATATATCTTAATATATATAAATCTCCTGTCACGATGTTTGTCCGCGATGGACTCCTAAACTACTTAACCGATTTTAAATTAAATTGGCACACCGTGAGCAGTCTGGTCCAACTTGAGAGATAGGCTATATTAATTTTCTCTGAGACGAACAGGAGTGGGGGTTATAAGGGAGGCCTGAAATTAAAAGTTGCGATATTTCGTTTTCTATTGGTTTTTTCGCAAATATGCACATAACAAAATTGTTTATTTTGTTATTTAAAGTAACTTTTGTCATAAGCACTTTCATCATATTCCGAAGTTTAAATGAGTTATACGCTTATGACTATAGCGGGAGTCAACAATATTATTTGGGACAAAAGACCCAACCGAAATAAATAAAACTCGGTATGTGTATTGGCACTAACGCTTTCATTATAAGAAGCCATACCAACATTTCTAGGGACGGGCAGGAGTGGGGGTTTTAAGGGAAGCCAGAAATTAAAAATAGCGATATTTCGTTTCCTATTGGTTTATCGGCAAATATGAACATAACAAAAGTTGTTTATTTTGTTATTTAGAAAAATTTGGTCAAGAATTCATTTCAATATGAACTACCAGGTACCTCACCTGGAAAAATTAATTCAAGTGTATGTTAATATTTAGTCCTTAATAATTCAAATCTATGCATAATGCACAGGAAGTAGGAAATATGACAATATGGAGGACAGTGAAGTCTTACATAAAAAATTAATTTTATTATTAACAAATCCACAGAAACGACGGGTATTGACCCTAAACACTGGGACGGGTAAATGTCAAAATATTGTGCAAAATAAAGCCTTGCCAAAAATATAACATCACCATTCAGCCTCAAATGAATTCCCGGGCGAAGCCGGGTATCTGAGCTAGTATATATATATATATATATATATATATATATATATATATATATATATATCTGTTTACACTCTAGAGGTCGCAATTTTTGTTTAATCGTCACCAAACTTGGTATTTAATCGTTTTATCTGAGCTAGTATATATATATATATATATATATATATATATATATATATATATATATATAGAGAGAGAGAGAGAGAGAGAGAGAGAGAGAGAGAGAGAGATTTGTCTGTTAACGCTCTAGCGGTCGCAATTTTCGTTTGATCGTTACCAAACTCGATATTTAAGCATTTTATGCAAAAATAAAGATCAAGTTCGTCAATGGCTGAAATTGGACCAGTGGGGGGGTTTAGAGGGGAGGATTTTCTAAAATTTGAAATATTTCCGTTACTATATGTCGGATCGAAAAATTGTATAGAATCAATCTTATTGAAAATTAAATTTACTATAAATAATATATACATGTATTCTGTATCTTGAAAATTAACCGAAATATTTGCATTTTTCTGTTTTCAACTTCTGAGATGAGGTCGGCCAACTTCGGGTCTAATCGTGAGTTTCCGTCAAGAGCTAGTTCGGGCCGCTTTCATAACTGTTCGGCTCTCTATTCTGAAATTTCTCTATTGTAAAACTTCACGTGGGAAATCTGCTGAATATAAAGCAACCAACAATACTTAAATTATTCAAAAAAATACAGAAATAACTTTAGCTTAAAATATAAAAAAAAGACATAAACTAAAATACTGGTTAAAAGTCAACATAAAAACTATATATATATATAATATATATATATATTACAAAACAAAAAAAAAAAAAAAATAACTTTCATAACTCAAAAACACACAGTCTAATTAGTCAACAGATAAAAAAAGAGAGAATTTAAAACTACAAAAAGTATCAACGTACAAACTTAATAACTAAAGTTTAAAAAAACAAACAAGACCAGGTAACAAAAAATTAAAACATGAAAACATAAACCTTACAATTATATCTAAATGGAATTGAAAAAAAAAACATATTTTTAGTTTTAATGTTTACTTTTAACTAGTAATTTAATTTTATTATTTATTAACGTCTACTTTTTGCAACTATTGTTAATTCCGACGGGCTATCTACTGGTTTCCTAGCCAGAGTGGGACAAAGGTCATTATTTAATGAGTTTGTCACTAAATAAAGTCCTATTGCCCAGGGGGGGCCGAACTCGTCACCCTAGGTTTACCATGACTTTTTTTTCTGCCAACAGATTCTGAAGAAGGAGCTGTTGCTCTGGAAGTGCACTCAGTCGTAATTATCACGTTGTGCATGGAAACAACCCTATTATGTCACATTCAGATTTTAGCACATTTCCCTTAAGGTAAATCAGATATGAGAAGTCTTACTCATGAAGCGATTTTCAAAACTTTTCTTCAAATGTTCATCGATCCTACCCAGGAGAAGACGAAAATTAGGTCCGATCAAAATTATATATATATATATATATATATATATATATATATATATATTGTAACCTCTGCCTGTATATTGATTTTTTTCGCGAAATTACACGATAACTTTTCGTTTCACATGTCATAAACACCAGAACTACATTTTGTTTCTTTCGTGTCTGTTTGTTTGTTACCTTTTGACGCATAAACGGCTGAACCGAATTTTATGAAACTTGGTATGTATATTACTAATAGCCCAACTTAGACTTTAGGGTATATTAATATTCTCTAAGACAAACGGGAGTGGGGGTTATAAGGGAGGCCTGAAATTAAAAATAGCAATATTTCATTTCCTATTGTTTTTTCAGCAAATATGCCCATAACAAAAGTTGTTTATTTTGTAATTTAGTGTAACTTTTGTTATATGCACTTTTACCGTATACGGAAGTATAAATGAGTTATATGCTAAAAACTATAGCGGGAGTCCACAATTTTATTTGGCACAAAAGACTCAACCGAACTAAACCAAACTCGGTATGTGAATTAGTACTAACGCCTTCATTATAATAAGCTATACTAACATTTCTATGGACGGGCAGGAGTGGGGGTTATAAGGAAGGCCTGAAATTAATAATAGTGATATTTCGTTTCCTATTGCATTTTCGGCAAATATGCACATAACAAAAGTTGTTTATTTTGTTATTTAGAGAAACTTTTTTTATATACACTATCATCGTATACCGACGTATAAAGGCGTTATACGCTAAAACTTATAGCGGGAGACAACAATTTTATTTGGCACAAAGGCTCAACCGAACTAAATAAAACACTTAGTATGTGTATTAGCACTAACGCCTTCCTTATAATAAGCCATACTAACATTTCTAGGGACGGGCAGGAGTGGGGGTTATAAGGGAGGCCTGAAATTAATAATAATGATTTCCTATTTGGGTTTCGGCAAATATGCACATAACAAAAGTTGTTTATTTTGTTATTTAGAGAAATTTGCTCAACACTTCTTTTCAATATGAACTACCAAGTACCTCACCTGAAAAAATTAATTCAAATGTATGCCAATATATTCTCCTTAATAATTCAAATCTATGCATAATGCACAGGACACGGGAAATATGCAGGGCAGTGAAGTCTTACATAAAAAATAATTTTATTATTAACAAATGCCAACTACGGGTATTAACCCTAAACACTGGGACGAGTACATGTCAAAATATTGTGCAAAGTAAAGCCTTGCCAAAAATATAACATCACCATTCAGCCTCAAATGAATTCCCGGGCGAAGCCGGGTATCTGAGCTAGTATATATATGTCTGTTACCGCTCTAGAGGTCGCAATTTTTGTTTAATTGTTACCAAACTCGATATTTAGTCGTTTTATGTAAAAAGAAAGATCAAGTTCGTTAACGACTGAAATCGAAGTGGGAGGGGGATTTAGAGGGGGAATTTTTGAAAATTCGAAATATCTCCGTTACTGTACACCAGATCGAAAAATCGTATAGAACCAAACTTAATGCAAATTAAATTTATTATGAATAATATTATATATATTTATTCTCCATCTTGAATATTAACCAAGGTATTTGTATTTTAATTAAGTGTGTGTGCGGCTATTGTTCCGGATTAGTTCGGCTGTTTCCGCAACTGTTCGTCACTCCTGTAACCTAACCTTTCTCCGTTCTTACCTTCTAACCTTATACTTTGTGAGATATATGCAAATACTTTCTGTTGATGCCACCCCCCCCCCATATTCAAGATGGTGTCTGGTTACCGGTATGTAGATTTATCTATTACTAAACTTCACGTGGGAAATCTGCTTAGTTTACGCAGCCCCTTCGTGACGGACTTTTTTCATTCCTCTACCGCCAAGCTTCTCTGTAATAATCTTCTTATATATAAAAGTCCGTCACGCAGGGGCTGCGTATACTAAGCAGATTTCCCACGTAAAGTTATGCAATAGAGAAATCTCCATACGAGTGCCGATCAGTTACGGAAACGCCCGAACTAGCTTTCGGCAGGAACCGTAGCTCGTCCGTTACACTTAATAAAAATGCAAATATCTCGGTTAATATTCAAGATAGAGGATAAATGTATAAAACAATATTTATAGTAAATTTAATTTGCAATAAGACTAGTTCAATGCAATATTTCGATCCGACGTAAAGTAACGGAGATATTTCGAATTTTCGAAAATCCCCCCTCTAAACCCCCCTCCCACTCGTCCGATTTCAGCCGTTAACGAACTTGATCTTCCTTTTTACATAAAACGACTAAATACCAAGTTTGGTGACGATTGAATAAAAATTGCGACTGCTGGAGTGTCTCAGATATATATATATCTTGTTTTGAACGGACCCCATTTTCGTCATTTCCTGGGTAGGATCGATGGACATTTCAGGAATTTTTTCGAAAATCGCGTCATGAGTACGACCTCAATAGCTTAGGTTAGGTTTCTGGCTATAAGTATTAATATTCTCTGAGATGAACAGGAGTGGGGGTTATAAGGGAGGCCTGAAATTAAAAAAAGTCCGTCACGCAGGGGCTGCGTAAACTAAGCAGATTTCCCACGTTAAGTTTTACAATAGAGAAATCTGCCTAGTAATAACCTATTCTCACGAGGACGAATAGTTAGTGAAACGGCCACACTAGCGCTCGGCGGAAACTCCCGAACATAGCCGACCACACTCACAATACAAATCCAAATATCTCGGTTAATATTAAAGATACAGAATAAATGTATAGAACAATATTTATAGTAAATTTAATTTGCAATAAGATTGGTTCTATACAATGTTTTGATCCGACGTATGGTAACGGAGATATTTCGAATTTTCGAAAATCCCCCTCCCACTGGTCCGATTTTAGCCATTAACGAACTTGATCTTCCTTTTTACATAAAACGATTAAATTCCGAGTTTGGTAACGATCAAACAAAAATTGCGACCGCTAGAGCGTTAACAGACAAATATATATATATATATATATATATATATATATATATATCCCTAAAGGGAAATCTGCTAATAGCTACATTTCGTCTCCTATTGGTTTTTGGCCAATATGCACTTAACAAAAGTTATTTATTAGCAGATTTCCCTTAAGGGAAATCAGCTATTGAGGTCGTACTCATGACGCGAGTTTCGAAAAATTTCTTCAAATGTCCATCGATCCTACCCAGGAGATGACGAAAATGAGGTCCGTTCAAAATTATATATATATATATCTATATATATCTATATATATATATATATATATATATAGATATATATATAGATATATATATATATATATATATATATATATATATATATATAGATATATATATTTGTCTGTTAACGCTCTAGCGGTCGCAATTTTTGTTTGATCGTTACCAAACTCGGAATTTAATCGTTTTATGTAAAAAGGAAGATCAAGTTCGTTAATGGCTAAAATCTAACAAGTGGGAGGGGGGGTTTAGAGGGGGGGATTTTCGAAAATTCGAAATATCTCCGTTACCATACGTCAGTAAAAAAAAGTGTATAGAACAAATCTTATTGCAAATTAAATTTACTATAAATATTGTTCTATACATTTATTCTGTATCTTTAATATTAACCGAGATATTTGGATTTTGTATTGTGAGTGTGGTTGGCTATGTTTGGGAGTTTCCGCCGAGCGCACTAGCGCTAGTGTGGCCATTTCACTAACTATTCGTCCTCGTGAGAATAGGTTATTACTAGGCAGATTTCTCTATTGTAAAACTTCACGTGGGAAATCTGCTTAGTTTACGCAGCCCCTGCGTGACGGACTTTTTTGTTATTTAGAGTAACTTTTGTAATATATCCTTTTGTCGTATACCGAAGTATAAATGAGTTATACACTAAAAACAATAGTAGAAGTCAACAATTTTATATGGCACAAAAGACTCAACCGAATCAAACGAAGCTCCGATTGTGATTTGATATTAACACCTCCCTGATTATAAGCTACTAAAATTTCGAGGTACGAACAGGAGTGGGGGTTATGAGGGTGGTGTGAAATATAAAATCGCGATATTTCGTAATGTATTCATTTTCGGCAAACCTGCATATAACAAAAGTTCTTTGTTTTGTTATTTAAAGTAACTTTTGTTATATGCACTTTTACCGGATAACGAAGTATAAATGAGGTATACACGAAAAAATATAGAAGGAGTCAACAATGTTATGGGACTCGATAGACTAAATCGAAATCAACGGAACTCCATATTTCTGACTACGATAATAACTAACGACTATAATAATGTGATAATCTATGATTATGTTATATATATAAAAAAGATACATGCACAGGAAACGCGTAATATAAAAATATTGTGTATTTTATAGAATTAAGTACATAACAAATACTTTTATAATTAACACCACGCCGGACTCGGGTGTAAATCCTAAGCGTTGAGACGGGAAAATGTAAATATATTGTACAAAGTAGAGCCCCCCCCAAAAAAAAATACATCAGCCTCAAATGATTTCCCCGGCGAAGCCGGGTACCTTAGCTAGTAAATTAATATTGTTAAGTTTTTTTATATTACCAAAATCAGTAAAAAACTTTTTTAATAAGAGTTCTTTTGGATTTAAAAATTAAATACTCGCAAGTTTCACAGTTTTTACCACTGGAAAATTTATTTTACAATGCACAGTAAACTTGGTGATTATTCTTAATTACTACTCACAGTATACACTGATAGCGTTACTGTTCTTCAATGAGTCACAGTCCAATAATTCACTGAAATTCACAGAAAGACGGCACTGCACTGTCCATTACTTCGCGGCACTGCACTGTCTTCTACTTCGCGGCACTGCACTGTCCTTTACTTCGCGGCACTGCACTGTCTTAAACACGGTACTAAACTGATACTTACAGTCACGACACAACTCTGTTCTTCTTATAATAACTCTGTACCGCAATGCACTAAGTCGCACTGTAGCACTGATGTGACCATCAAGATCGCTGAGCTTAAACTGACTCACGGCTGGCCCGAGCTCCTTTTTATAGGGAGGCGGCATACATCAAAGGGGAAACTGTCTAGACTATTCGAGGTCTGGCTGGAAGGTCTATAGAGGCTAGAACTTTCCTGTCGGCTGCTTTGATCTACGTCACACTTTCCAAAATACGCGACTCTCTCTCTCTCTCTGAAGGATTATTCATCTATTTAATTTTCGCAACAATATTTATCGAGGTATGAACAAGGGTTTGGGAAACACTAACTTGATGGTCACCGCATTTTTAGATGGCGCTTAAGGCAAACATAAATTCTTAATGTCTTGTACTTGTGACAACTCCAAACAGCAGGAACTCGACTTATTTTACGCTTAAATAATACAAAAATCAAAAGCTTCAGTTTTTCAAATCCAAAGTTGAGTGTTCAGTTGAGCAGTTTCAAATAGTATCACTGACTAGTCAAGTTGCTCAGGAGAAAAATTGAATGCCACTGAAATATAGTTCTTCTTTGGAAGCGCGCTAACTTAGTAGCTTGGTTTATATTTATAACCTTTAGGGTTATTGAATTTTTTGAAATTGTTTTGAGTGCTTATAAGTCGTTTATGATAAGATAGTATGAAGTCACAAATCTGCAAACACTTGTTATCATTCATTAAGTTAATACATTCCCTTTACATATTTTCGAAGTAAAGTCCTGGAATTCAAGTAATGGCATCTAGCTTAACTGAAGAGCAAAGGAAGAAAATTGAAGAGAACAGGAAAATAGCTTTAGAAAGACGTGCAGCCAAACTAGCAGAAGCAGAAAGGCTGAAAAAAGCTTCAGGAGTACCAACGACTTCAACCACTGGTTCTTTTTACAATAAACCTGAGAATTCATCATGTAATAATTTATCAGTTAGTTCCAAGCCAACAGGCTCAATCGAATTTAAGCCTGTTGCCCTGAAAACATTTTCTGCAAACACTAGTCAATCAAAGCCATTTATTAATGGACAGTCATCTAATAAAAACATTCCTCAGAAAATTTGGAATGTTACAACTGATGCCCTTTTAGGCACTGTCAGTCTTATTTCAAAAGATAGATTTATATTGGAAATTGCCTATAATCCGAAACTGATTGAAATAAGCAAGTCAATTACTGGCAGGATTTATGGTAATCATCAGGATTATTTTATTTACTAAGGTGGTTGGCTATATTTCAAATATCCTAATTTTTGCTTTCACACTTACAAGTTTTCTATGCTTATTAGCCTCATCATAGTTCATTGTGTCCAATACATTCAAAACATCTTTTGTAAAATAAAGAATTTTTGCAGGTAGATGTCACAAAATCTAGTACAACTTTAGTTAGATTTTAATCTAACCCCATCACTATAGGCATTGTTGATAATTTACCAACACCTGTTTCTTGTTTTGGTAGTTGGGATATTTATTATATCTTACTTTCATTTTCATGAAAACATGGTTTATAACTTTTACCGATTATTCTTTATCATTCTCATCATCTCATTCTACGTCACAAAAAAAAAATTGTTGACACCCATCCTTTAGATTTAGTTGAAACTTATTTCAGGTGTTCTATTCATTGATATGAAAAACCATATGAAATGTTTTTGATGTATCTTTATCGGTTTGGATTTTATGGCCTCTTAAAGTTTTGAGATTTTCGTGTTTTTATCAGTAGGAAACAGTTAAATTCAGTTGTTTTCAATTCAAAAATAAATTAATAACAAATATATAAGCAATGATGCCGAGGAAAATAGTAGACTAAATATTTACCTTTAACACTAGGAGAAATGGTTGGATGTCGCTTCATAGGTGCTTGGCCCACAGATTTTAGTTTTGTTTATATTCTTTTATTAATGGTGAAAAAAGGCCATCTTTGACAATTCCTTATTTTATTTTGTTTTAGATGCCAAAAGAAAATGCTGGACTTTTCCTCTGAAGGAATATGAAAATTTCAAGAAAGTTACAGCTCAATTATCTCCACAAATTGTTATAGGAAACTTACCAGCTACTGTCGTTAAGGTTTATAAATAAGTATTTTATTTATTGCAATTTTAATTCAGATTTGGAAAGTTCTAATTGAAAATCAGATTTTTTGAAATCAAAATTGGAATTTTCCAATTAAATTTCTGGCTATTACCAATACAAAAACCTAATTAATTACTTGAATTCCCTTTTTATTCTATGATCATTCACCAGTTTCATAAACCGCTTCTCCAGAACATAGACCATTGGGTCATTTTGATTAAAAAGACTGATCTAAATAGCATTTTATCTCATCATTATTGACATAATTTTTCCGATTAATGTATGTTCTGAAATCTCTAGAGTATTTGATTATGTTTATTATTATTTACGTCCACTTTATGCTACTATGGCTAATCGGGATGGGTTATCTACAAGTTACCACCCTTTTCTAGCCAGAGTGGGCCTAAGGAGTTTATTTAATGAGTTTGTCACTAAATAAATTTGTCACTGTATACCGCAAAAAACAGAAAATAGTTTACTCTTAGTGTGCCCCAACTGTACGCCCTACAGCTGATGCGGGGAGACAAACATGACGTTCCCTTGACTCTCTTCCGAATAGCGTCTGCATTTATAAATCTTCCATATGTCAGAACGTTCGAGTGTATGTCTGTGATTGCCCATCTGGATATTATAGCACTTGAGAGAAATTAAATAGTGCTATTTCAAGGTGTGTGCTTAAGTCATCTATGATCACCATCTGGTTCTTATTGTTTGATGCCGCAAAAAATAATGCTCTAAAAATGCTAAAAAGTTTGGTTGGGTGGCGATATAGACTAGCTTAATTATTCAGGTTCCCTTGATCTTGACGACTGGTATTCACGAGAACAGATGGCAGTGCATGTGCAAAAACCTTATTATAAGAAGAATTATCATTGCAGGGATACGTAAAGCACAGCTACTACATAGCTAGGTATATGAAGATATTATCTTTATGTTTTAAGCCAAAAATCCTATAACCTGACTGCTGGGGGAGTGTTCTAATATTGCTAGGCACTGTCTTCAAATAGTAAATTCTGATAAAAATTAATATATAAACAAACTGTTAATTAAAGAAAATATACATAGGTAAATATAATATTAATATAAATAGATCATTTGAAACATATCTACAAGGAAGAGGTCCAAACTGACAAATGAAAAAAAAATAAGGTTATACGTGGAAAGTAATACCACTATTAGACCCATTAAATTTTTGTATACAGTCTCCTCAATTGCGGGCAGTAGACATGGAAACAGATCATTTGGTGACATTAAGGTACATCACCCAAGCGGAATTTCTGAAACCAATTCTTGCAATTTCACAGTGCTAAACATCTGTGCTGCACACTTTATATGTAATGTTGAGTTTTATAAGGCACTTGGTTCCTTGTGTTCTCTGCAAAAATGTCCCTTTTGGGACTCTATATGAAAGTTGATGTCAAAAAACCATGGTTGCTCAAAATATTATACAACATGGTCATGAGGTAACCAGAAGGATACTAATATCAAATGCCAACATGAAGAAATCATAACAGAATTATCTTTTATTCAAAGCAAGGATTGAATTATCTATGAGGAAAACGTGAGAATCCGATCATACCAATCCCAAGGCATGAAATGTTAAATATTGAGTTAGGTAAGGATCAATTAAAAGTTATGGATGCTAAAGATATTTGTACAGACCTCATTTTCATCATTTAGTTGGGGGTCAGGTTGGCCATGCGAGTTAAAGCGTAGACCTTAATTTCACATGGCAAACCTAGAGTGGCGAGTTCAATTTCCGCTTGGGCAGAGGAATTTATTTAGTATGGAATTCATTAAATAAAATCCTTAGTCCCACTGTGGCTATAATAGGGTGGTAACCTGTAGATAACCCGTCCCAATTAGCCTCCATTGCAAAAAGTGGACGATAATAAATGATTTAATTTAATCATTTAGATTGGGCTAGTACACATTTGAAGAAGTTTTTCAAAAATTGCATCAGTGAGTACAATCTTATAGCTGATTTCTTTGTATTTGGAACTTGATAAATGCATATTAAAAGCTTCTTTTTTTTTAATATTTATTCTATTTTTATCTTAGGTATTTTCAAATAGTTGGGATTCTTCAGTGGATTATAAAACAATTGATATATCCCGCATTGAGCCTACTCTTTTGAACGCTCTTTATCCTTTTCAAAAAGAAGGCATTCAGTGAGTATTCTTCTTTTGTTTGTATTGTATTTGTAAATAATTACAAAATTCTGGCACTAATTATGTGGGCTTTAGTTTATTTTCTCTGTGAGAATTATTTCAAATTAACAGGGTTTGAGGAATGATAATAGATAAAAACCATTCCACAAATTTTAAGTGCATAGTCTCCTGGATTTGAGTTTTACTTGTGACATTAGCTAATTTTAGTCTGAGTAATGCAGCTCTTATGTCATGCATACCTCTTTTAATATGATATTTCAAATTTAATTTATTGCTATCATGAGGTCTTCATTTACACTAAACCTTGTTCATGATCAATCCCACAACATCCGGTCAATGCAACTACAATTATTGAATGGGTGGTTTTATAAATGAAAGAACTACTAACCATGTAATGTTTGGAGAACAAATTAAAATTAGAAGGTTGAAAACTATGTGAAATTTCTTTATCTACTTTTGCCATAATCACAAACATCTTCAGGCTTAAAAAAACAAAAATATATTGCAAGATGTCTTGAAAAATGACAGTGACATCCAGTTTCAATCTTCTATACATTTCCTATTGACCTGAAATGGACATTAAATAAAATTTTTACAAGAAATAACTAAGTTTAAAACGCTATTCCTAAAGCTTCATAAACTCAGATAATTTGTATTGAATATTTAAAAAACAAATAATAAAAAAAAATATCAAAGTAGTGATTAAATCAACTAAATATGGGGTTCAAAATTTCCATTGGAGTAGATAACAAAGTACGTCGTGCATGCATGCATGCGCACGTACACACACACACCACATGTATTGGCCCAAACATTATTCATTTTGCTTTCCATATCAGATTTCAAGATTCTGGCATTTCATTGGTAGTGCTTGACAACTGTAAGGAGTAATCGGTATCAAATATACTAACTGAATTTCAGAGGGAGCGGTTGGTATACGAGTATTTAATACTTAAGGCACCCATATTGTACTAAGAATATTGACAAAGGTTTGGCATGGCAGGGAAGTGGGAGGTTAACTGGCGTATTACCATCAAGAGGTGTCGGTTTGTCAAAGTACATTTAGTTCCATACAAAATCAAAGAGTAACTTGAATAAATACATCATTTGACTTCAAAGAGTTCTTCCAACTGCTTATTCTCTCAAATAACTCTTTGTGGAAGACCCTCACCAACTTCATATACTGTGTTACAGAACTCCACTAATCAATTCATTAAGCACATAAGACTTTCAGAGTTTATGCTTTATTTTCTGTGCATCGTGTCTGGAAGAAGGCATCTTAGAAATGTAAAACCCTCATTCAGATCAGTACCAGTAAATAATAGTGATGGAGGAGAGGCTGTTTAGATGTTCAAACTCCACTTTTTGTTGTCTCATTATGGTTATTTATTCAGATTTGGAGTATCAAAATCTGGGCGCTGTATGATTGCTGATGACATGGGCCTCGGAAAAACCATCCAAGCTTTAGGTATAGCAGATTATTACAAAGATGAGTGGCCTCTTCTTATTGTTTGTCCTTCATCCATGAGGTAAGCTATATACATAAACTAAATCAGCTTTTTTTATGGTAATTTGCATTCATTGATGTAAAATTTATAACAGATATCTTCAAGGATTCAAAAACCAGAGTTCCAAACAAATTAAATCTACTTATTATTACACTGGCTCAAACTGAGGTCTTTCTGTTCTAAATTTCTGAATGAGGAATCCTACTCACAAATTAATGTTACTTAAAGACTTTAATGTGCTTAAACCAGTCTTGTAACCCTTATTTCCTATCTTTGTAAATATAACATAGGTTTGTCATATGTTGTATTTAAATTTAGGAATACTTCAATTGTTTTCTTCAGGTCTTCCAAGATTAATGATATAATTGGAATCCTTGTCTGCCTGTTAGACCAGTGGATCTAAAAGACCATCTATTTTTGTTTTATAGAAATCTATATCCATAATTAATGTTGAATTGCCTTTATGGCTTAGTAATTATTATGTCTTCTCTGCTTCTTAAATTTTTAAGGGCGGAAACTTCTTCTTTTGAAAGATTCGTTTTGGGTTTTCAAGCTCTATTGCATGTGCGACGTCTAACCTAATTTTAGCTGCCATATTCTCATCTAATCGATAGAGGCTACTCTCTACAGATGCTATTATACTGTTTTATAATGATTTAGAAAATGAAGAGAAGTACCTTTTCTTGATCTTTTAATAATTACATGGCAATAATAAATTCAGCCTCACAGGATATTGAAAGCCAACAGCTCCCGGTGGATAGATATTTGAATGTTTCATCCCATCACAAAAACATTGTGTCATCTATCCGTTAGTAAGCAGAGCTATGTCATTGTGCAGCAATGAAACACATTTAAAAAATGAAATAATACAACTAAAAGAAGGTCACCACAAAAGTGGATTCTCCAAAAAAAAAGGGAATTAACAAGAGTATTAAGAAAAATTAAGAAGAAACTTGATACGACTAAGACTTCATATAAAAATGGAAATACTCAAGTTAATTACGTTGAACAATGTAACCCTTCCCTATTTAGTCTTCCAAAAGAGTGGCAATAATACTTTGGAAATATAATATCAATAAAAATATAAAACCACACAATATATTCATTGAATAATTAAAAAGCCTGAAAGACACTCAATTTTTGCAGGATAGTGGAGTTTATATGATGCCATATGATTGTGGTAAAGTTTATGTGGGACAGACAGGAAACAAGACCGTCACAAGAATCAACCAACACGTGGCTGATATGAATCATGAGAGAATAAAAACGTTCACCATAGCTAGGGCATGCAAGCATTTGTTCTAACCAAATTAAATTCGATGAGACAAATCTTCTACATAGAGAAGATCACCTTTGTAAAAGATTAGTACTGGAAGCTCTCGGAATAAACAAGAGAACAAATATAATAAACGGCATGGACGGTCTTATACTCTCCGAAATGTGGAAAGCCATAATTAAAAATCAAAACAGATGATTTAATCGAGGTAGCTAACTACATGAAAAACACTGCTTAAATAAAAAATGACGAATCACATTGAAAATTGGAAAAATCAGACAGCTGGAGCAGATAGTTGAATTCCTCACAATGAAAAGATGTTATTTCCTACATCAATAAAGATTTCATGCTCTGTACTCAACATTTTTGCTTGAACAATATCATACTTGATATTTAGATGTTTCATGCAACATAGATCATATTCGTTAATGGCTGAAATCACCCCAGGAAAAGGGAGGAGGTTAGAATCGAAAACTTGAAATAACCCTATTGTGAGTCTTATCAATAAATGCTATAGAATCAATCTTGTTCCAAATTTATTTTCTACAACTATTGTTTAATACATGTTTTCCCTAACTTGAATATTAAATATTATTTCCTTTGCTTCTTTTTTTTTTTGTTTTTTTGTCAGCCTTTTGTAAACCCTCACTTCTAATCCTCCAATTTTCATTTTTAATAGCTCAGTAATTAAACATCATATGTCCAGCTTAGATTTCAATTTCTGTTCATAGGTTTGTTTCTAAGGGAGAACTTGAGAATAAATGGTGTCACTCCAGCAAGCGGAACCAATTTATATTTTTTTTATAAAAGTACATTACATTTTGGACCGTGATCATTTACTGTTAATATAATTTGTAGGTATCAGTGGGATGAAGAGGTAAGAAAATACTTAATTAAAGTACCAAGCTACTCAATCTATGTATTAAATAGCAACAAAGATGTAATTGAAAGGGCGAAAGTAGTTATTTTGTCTTATGATCTCATGGCTACTAAGAAGGATTTCTTGAAATCCTATGGATTTGGTGTCATTATAGTAGTAAGTATTTTCTAATCTTATTTCTATAAATGAAAACAAATTGTATTTTTCAAGTAGAAATTAGCTTCATTTTTTTTAAACAGATTTATCTAATTGAACCAATATTCTTAAGCTATTGATGTTCTACAAAATGTCTCCATTTTGAAATTGGAAATTCAATATATCTCCATTACAATACTCTGGATAGAAAAATTGTATTGAACTGATCTTATTGCAAATTAAATCTACTATAAATGTTGTTATATACATTTATTCTCTATCTTGAATATTAGCCGAGATATTTGCATTTTTCAGTTTTCAGCAAACCACCACTTCTACTCATGCTACATAAACAACACTCTCTTACATAATTAACCACTTTATTCAAAGCTTATATATCAAATTTTGTTTTCTAAAGACCTTTATTGTACAAGATACGTGCAAATATGCTTCTGTTGATTCTACCCCATCCTATCTTAAGTCCTTGAACTACTAGGATTTGAGTGAATGAGATAAAATTATTCTGATTCATTATAAAATATAGTACTAGATATAGTAAATAGTTTTCAATAAAATTAATAAGGTATATTCTGATATATTTCAGTAAATGTTTGTCTTTCCAGCAAAGAATATTTCTATCTATCTGTTCAGCTCTGAGAAGTTGGCAGATCTGTTTGCTTACAATTCAGCGTTTTCGGTTGGGAGGCTATTCAAATTGACTTAATCATTTCTCATTACTGTTTGTATTTATTTACTTAATATTTACGGGGGTGTTGTAAAACTTCACAAGGGAAATCTGCTTAGTTTATGCAGCCCTTTATGATAGATTTTTAATATAGTAAATCAAACTATTGTGTTTGGGTAAACATAAATTAATTATTAAATTAACCTTTCCAAGAAAAAAATGATATTTATTTGGTTATAAAATTTCACTTGATGAAATTGAGTTAAAAAAGAATGTGTTATCAGTTTTCGAATAAAACTCATTTTAAGGAGGTCACTTACGTCTGTAATTTTGGTATTTATGAAATATATTTGTTGTAATATATATTATGAATTATATATTACAAGTTATTCTTAATTACTTGATTTTTAGGATGAATGCCATAGTTTGAAAAGTATTAAAACAAAACGCACAAAAGCAGCTTTGGAATTAATTGCAAAGATAAGGAGAGTGATTCTTCTGAGTGGTACTCCTGCCCTTTCAAGACCTGCGGAGCTCTTCACACAGATTAAAGCTGTCCAACCAAACCTGTTCAAGGATATGTAATGTTCTTTTAAATTATACATGATTTATATTTTAAATCAAAATGACTTATTATCAGAATATGGCCTAATAATGAACTATAAGGTATGAGAGATTCATCATTAGACCCACAATCAGGTACTACACAATTGAAACATTTGCAAAGTCTAAAACTAGGCAAATAAATGATAATTTATATTTTAGTAGATTTCCCTTTAGTGAAATCAGCTACTGAGGTTGTACTCATGATTATTGAAAAATGTCTTCAAATTTCCATAACCAATCTTATTGTAAATTGAATTTACTATAAATATTGTCATATACACTTTTTCTGTATCTTGAATGTTAACCGAGATATTTGCATTTTTATGAAGTGTGTGTGCGGCTATTGTCCTAAGTTTCCGGATTAGTTCGGCCGTTTCCGTAACTGTTCGGCACTCGTGTAACCTAACCTTTCTTGTCTTGAAACCTTTTACTTTGTGAGATATATGCAAATACGTTCTGTTCATCAGTCCCCCCTTCTTTATCTCTTGGACTACAAAAAGTTGTAGTTATTACATTATACATTCTGTTGATGCCCTATTTGTTTACAATTCATAAGCCGTTTCCATTGGGAGCTTATTAAAATTAATTGAGCGATTTCTCGTTACCGTTTGTATTTACTCACAGTGGTGTAGTGTTAGCAGTATGCAGATTTCTCTATTGTAAACCTTCACTTGCGAAATCTGCTTAGTTTACGCAGCCCCTGCATGACGGACTTTTTTAAAAATAGTGTTTTTGAAGACTAGGATAGTTGGAGTTTTATATTCACTGTATTCTCGCATATTTGGGAAATAGCTTAAAGGGTTGTAAGGAAAAATAGACAAATACTTGATTCACTCTGGGGCCATGTACTCTAGTACTTCTCAGTGGCAAGGGTGATCAATGAGATCTTTAACCCAAGTCTTAGTTAAATTAGTAACTTTTAACAAAATTTAACGACTAAGAAATTAAGAAGTCATTTCTCACACTGGGGCTTTTTGTGGTTATATGTACATAGTGAGGCTATTCAACTGCTACTAAAATAAAGAATATTGTTATGTTTTATATTACAAAAATAATAAACATTGTTTATTAGAGTTCTTTTGGGTTGCAAAATTAAACACTCAAGCTTCAGACTTTTATCACTGCACAATTTATTTGACAAAGCACTACACACTTGGTAAATTATTCTTAACTATTACTCACAGTATGCACTGATAACTTCACTTCTTATTGCAGAGTACAATAACTCACGATCACTAAAGTTCATAAGAACATGGTACTATACTAATCTTCACAAAAAACTGTACTGCATTGTTCTTTACATAAACACAGCACTACAATGCTCTTTAAATAAACACGGTGCCACACTGAAACTAAAATGCACTGTTCACTGAACACTCTGTTATTCATTTGAAGATAACTGAGAACAAACTAAACTGTCGGGCGAGCTGTACCACTTTTATAGACGGGCGGAAAGATGAAAGTGAATTGACCAAGACTGGTCTAGGTGGGGACTAGCACCTCCTAGAACGTAACTGGTGCCAGCGGTCCTGTCGCTTTCATCGGTCAGTTCCTTTCATCTGCTTCGTACTTCTTAAATACATGATTAGCTCTGTGTGCTTTTTCATGTATGTAGTTTTCGCAACAATATCTCTGAAACGTGACCTTAATCCAATCTCAAATTAAAATGGCGAAAGGTCAATAGATGAAAAACAAATGAAATACTTTCCACTTATTTATTTCCCATTCTACATGTTTCACATCCTTTATGGATGCCTCATCAGGAGTTCTATATTTATTATAAAATGATTCGACCTTACCACCAAGGTTTACAATTGAATTTAGCTTCAAAGTATGTAATCTACACCAAATCCCAGCCTTGATGCTGAATTCTTGTTAGTAGTTTTGAAGATGATTTTATAAAAGTTTGTTGGTTTAATAATGTGATTTCCAAAAGAAACCTAAGTTAAATGGCATTACAAACCTCTAAGAATTCTAATAAAAGAAAGCATATAATAGAAGTATATAATAATAGAACACTACTAAATAAAACATAGTTAAAGTTAAATAATTTTGGATAATAGAGAATATAATACAGGAAGAGTAATTATATTTCTGAATTAGTGAAATATATTTATTTCTATGGGTTCATTTCTGTGTCAATCTAACAAAAAAAGGTAATACAGAGGATGTCTGTTGGTATTTGTACTGTACAATAAAATTTTATTTGAAAAATAACTTTTAGATCAATCCTCAAAGTATGATCTTGTTAAACTGTTTTGAGCCATCTATCGAGTAACTCTTAATACTCTCTTAAGAAAGTAAAACTTTTTGTTTTGAACTTCCTCTTGATTATTGAACTGTCTTCCTCAAAGAAAATGAGCCAAATAAGTAAAAATCAAAGAGGGCAAGGTCAGAGCTGTATGCACAGTGTAGTAGAAGTTCCACAGCATCAAGTTCTTCCATTTAATTCAGAATTATTTAAGTGGTATAAGAGCAGGCATTGTCTTGTTATAGAATAAATATTTTCTGATTTATCAGGACAAGATAAGAATTCAGAACTTCTTACACCTGCTCCAGTTACAGAGGAATAAAGTTATCCATTGATAGCACGGCCATCAGTAATCAGTTCAAACTACACCAAACACACAATGTAACTTTATGTGCAAACCTATCGTGTTTCACCACCTCATTTGGTAACTGACCAAACCTCTTTGGTTAATCACTGCTTGTGTATGCCAAGGTTACGGAAAAAGATCCATTTCTCATCACAAGTGACTATTCTCAAAAAAACGAGTGTCTTTAGAGCTGGCAAGCAGTTGTTGGCATATCTCTACCTGATGTTGGGAATGCACTTCATCAAATACTAGGCTACAAATTGGTAAATCCTAAAATTTCTTCCAAGGGATTTGAAGTAAAGATTGCAAAACATTTGGAGTTTTAATAAAGTGAATAAAGGAGAAATAGTTTTTTATAAATCCTCCACTCTCCCCATTTGCCTACAAGGTACATCAGAATATATATGTTCTGAACATTTGTACACCTAAAGGTTAACGAGATGGAGAGTTCTATAAATAACAATTTAATTTATGGTGTGATGCTACTTGTATGTAAATTTTCCTTCACAATATTTAACTTTATTTAAACTGAATGTTATCAAATGTATCTTCAAGGCCACTTCATTAATATAGCATAACCAGAGTGGGACTAAGATTTTATTTAGTGGTTTTAGTTAGCGATTTTGTACAAATCTAGGTTTACATCTTAACTCAGACTTTAGTACACAATTATAATAAAACAATAACAGGTTTCCATATGTTTCTAGGGTTGAATATGGAGTACGATACTGTGATGGAAAACAGGATAAGTTTGGATGGAACTTTTCTGGTTCTTCACATTTAGAGGAATTAAAAGTTATTCTTGAGGAAAAAGTTATGATTAGACGTATGAAAACTGATGTGCTTGATCAGTTGCCATCTAAGACCAGGTAAGAGTTTAATGTACAAATAAATATTTTATTCATTCGATTTATTTTTTGTTTAAATAATTTAGCTAAGAACATTAAATAATTGAGTCAAAGAAAGATTGTTATTCTCAGAGTATGTGCTATTAAACTCATATCTAAGACATTTTTTTCTACACTTCATACTCTTTGTACATGTTCTTTATTACAGCGAGCATGGAGTAAGCTTTGCAATATTAATGTATTTAAAAAACTTATAAACATAGCATAATATTCATTCAATTTTGTTCATTTATCTTTCTAGTATTCTATTTTTTTTTTTTTTCAAATAAACTGATTTAAAAGTCCCCCCTCCCCGAAAATGTTTATTAATTAATTTATACTATGGTCCAATGGCTATTCTGGAGATT